>OY747126.1:51088621-51297010 GCA_963556465.1 Berberis vulgaris
AACAACTAAAAATGAAATTGATAAGATGATGAAGGAGTGGACCAAGACATCGAATCCACCACAGGTTCTTCGAGATTTTTGTAATCTAAATTATTGTTTTCGATAATCAATACGACTAATCTAAAGATTAATCTACATTCGCAACTGATTCCAGCAAAGGCATAAACCCCTAGCATTGCATGTCTTTCTACGGCACACACAATCACAGGTTTAACTTAACTAATTATAAACCCCTAGCATTGCATGTCTTCTTACGGCACACACAATCACAAATTTAAATTAATTTATTAAAAGCAGGCTTCGAATATCAACAAAGGGAACTTCTAACTGCAGATTAGTCTAGATAATTATTCCGAATATAATTGGTGAAAGAAAATTATTGAAATTCAGAAATCAACTGTATTTAACATTTAAGCACATATAGAAAACAATAAATTCAGATACGACAAACTCTAGGACCCCTTGTGGTTTCATATTCGCCTCGACGCGGGGTCTAGAAGATCATGGTGGAAGACATCACAGCATCAATGGAGGTGAAATCCATCAGTTCCCGCGCGAACACGGGACGCGAATAGCTACTAGTATCAAAGTTATAGTCGGGGTGCAAATAACCACATAATCAAAATTCTGTTGTTTCCAGCGAAACCTCCTGCGCCTTCGTCTCCAATGAGAGCTTCCTTCTTCCGCCTGCTTCTTCGTTCCGGTTCACCTGCGAAAGAAATCAATAAGAAGAAAGTTATGAAAACAGATAAGGGGAGATGAGAAAGAGAGAGCAGAGAGAGATGGATGAGGAAGTAGAACGAGGTGTGCTTGCAAGCTCTATTTTGTGGTGGCTGATGGCAGCTCGTGGAAGGAAGACAAACACAAGCAAAGATGAGAGAGAGAAATAGGAGAGGGACGAGAGAGAGCTGCGAACAAGATGAACAGAAGAAGAGAACGAGGGAGATGAAACAGGGATTTGAAGGAAGGAAGAAGCTGTTGTTTCTCAGTTTGTGTTGTTGTTATGCTATTTTCTTTGGCTGAAACGAAGGAACAGAAAAAGGGAGAGAGGATGAGCAAGGTGGTGTGGTGAGTATGGGAGGATAAGGAATAGAGAAATATGGGAAGAAGAAGTGTGGTGGTTTGTCTGTTGGTTCATTGTTGCTTCTCCTTCGTCTTCTTTTGTTCCTGTAAAAGAGATAGGTGAATGAGGGGGAACGAAGAGAAGGTGCAGGTGGTGTTGTTTGACGTGATGGAACAATGAGGAGAAAGAGATAGGAAAAAGGGGTCGTGATGGTGTTGTGCGATCCCCTGTTGTTGTGTTGTTTGGTTGAGACGACGGAACGGAGAGAATGTGAACAAGGGATGACAGTGAGATGGTGGTAATGGCGAAGTGAGGTGGTCGCGCTCCCGATCCTCCTACCAAGAGAGGATCACAGATAGGGTGGATGTGGTGTGGTGGCTGGAAAAAGAGAGAAGGAAGAAGAAACGTAGGAAAAGATATGTTGGATGGGAGAGAGGAGAGAGACTTCCAAAAGGAGAAGAGGGTTCCCTAAATAGGTTTTTTTTCTTTCTTTTTCCCTGTTAGGTTGGGTTTGGGTTTCTAGGTCAGCTATTGCGCTTGGGTTTAGGTGGATTTTGGTTTGTTTGGGTTAGGTTTAGGCATGTGATAATCGACTTGTCACCCGTTACTTTGTACCGTCATTTGAACCAACCAATTGATCATTCTTCGAATTGTCGCCTTAACGCGATTTCATCGTTTACGCTCAAATTCCTACAAAAACATGAAAACGAAATAATTAGAATAAAATATAATAATTGAAACACTAACATATATAAATTAAAAGATATATTATGTAATAATTACATGAATATCAACCACCCCACCCCACCTGCTGTCGTTTGCACCAACTTTCTTCTCTTCTTCTTCTCCTTTGTTTTTTTTTTCTCTTCTATTCCTTTCTTCCTCTACTTATTCTTTGTTATTATTCGCCGCTCCGTCAGACATCCCTCCATGCCCCTTTATCCTTCTTCTCTTCCTCTTCTTATCTGTTTTATTTCTCCTTCACCCTCGCGCATGCTCTTGTGAGTTGGGAACCCCCATTCGCATAGACCTCTGCAATTGGGGGTTCTCCACTCGGAGGAGCCTGCGATGAGGCAAATTTTTTCCCTCGCACATGTTCCTGCGGGAGGGCAAAAAAGAAAAAACTGAGAATAATAAAAGAAGTGAGGGAGAAAAGAGTTAAAGAAGAGGAACGGAAATAACAATAAGAGGGGAGAAAAATAACAAAGGAGAAGAATAAGAAGGACGAACCACGACCATGAAAAAAAAACAAAGGAGAAAACTATTGTTCTTTAATCAAAATCTATTGTATTACATTCAACAATAACAAAGGGGCAGAAAATCAAGGGGAAAGATCTATAACATCCTCGACGATACCATCTGCCGGAAGAGAAGTAGTCGGATCATTGACAGTGGCTCTCTCTTCAAGAGAAGAAGGTGGCGGCTCTTCAGCCATTCGATCACCCGGAGAGTCTTCAACACCGTCTTCATCTTCGAAGGTCTGATAGACAAAATGATGGTATTGAGACAAGTTAACACCGAGACCCGCAATATAATCCAGAAGCTCAGTTCGACCATCAACAACCCGTTGTCGCCACCTCCATAACACGAAGCACGTCCTTAACAGAAGCAAGGTCACTCCTGGTCACTATAAGTTGACCCTCAGTAGTAGTGAGCATCGCGGAGGCATAAGCCTTTACCTCATCAAGTGGAGCCATTAATTCCTCCACCCTTTTCTAGACACTGTAGCAATTTTTAGAGTGCTCTATCACGGCACCCGCGGCCTCATCATGGAGTGCCTTCTCGACGGACAGCTCTTTCTCCACATCATGCAAACGTGCATGAATACCGTCTAATTCAACTCTTAAAGATTCGAGCGCGGTCACAGACCGATCCCGCGCACGCTCCACCTCGGAAAACGAAGCTTGAGCAACACCAACCTCTTTGATCCTCTCTGAACATCGCGCTTTAATTGCGTCGTATTGATAAAAAAGATGGAAAAATACCAATAGCAACACTTCCTCTCCAGAGAAATCACAAGATTACGATTGCCTTGATGACCCGAACCCATCACCCTTGCGTAGGCAAGATGAGTCATCCCGTCCATTACAAGCCTAAAACCATCATCAAGATGAAGGCTCGGATCCAGCTCGGCCATCGAAGGCCTCTTCACCAACCATCTGTGCCATTCATTAATCAACTTACGCGCACCATCCTGCATGCTGAGCCAGGAAAACCAGCAAAACTTACGTCCGATTTTACCCAAATCTCTTTGAGAGTATGTTCATTCCAACTTATCCGTGAATGAAGAACGTGGGGATCTGAAAGTATGAAGGAACCACCACCCACAGCCGGGAAAGAAGAAGAAACAATAGGAAAACCATCCTCACCCTCTCGTTGCACAGAAGAAGCAAAATGAGTAACAGTCCCAACAAGAACAAAAGAGCCAAAACAGGCTGTAGAAGGCGGGACCTCCACCCCATCGTCAACAGGAGAAGAAAGAGAACGAAGAGACTGTGTCTCGAGAACTCGATCACAACTACTAAGCTCCTTAGACTGGACAATAGCCAGTTGGAGCATCTTGTCATCTAAGGACCGAGGATCCTCATTAGAACACTTAACAGCGTCAAGACCACCATAAACATAGATGAGTCTCTTTTCGCCATCGTTCAGCGAATGAATGGTATCTTTTTCACTCCTCTCTAATGCCAACTTCATCTCCTCCGCCTCTTACAGAGAGCAGCGATCCTCCCTCGCAGGTTCTCTATCAACAGAACCCGAGTAAAGAAAAACACGACGAATAGAGTCAACGAGCCATTTTTTCTTCGAAACATGGTCAGAACTCAGAAACAACCATTTTGACGGACTAACGGGCCTCGATAATTTTCTCTTCCTAGAATTCAGACCGATAGCAGCACTAACAAGAGCATCGAGATCTGTAACATCCAAGCTCACTTTCCGATCAACAACATCATTACCACCATCAACAATGACATCACGAACAACATTCTCTGCGGCTTGCCTTTCAGTTAGCAGAGCCCACTCGGCTTCATTCATGATGTACAAACCGTTGTGCTTCACCATATCATCAGTAAGATAGGTGTCCAAAGGAACTACATGAAGCTGCAAAAAATGCTCGTTGATAACCTGTTCTTCAGCGGTCAATTGCAGATTCCTCCGCTTGATAGGAACCCGGAAAGACCTCACTATCTATTGACCCCGTAATTTGAAGTAGCCAAAATGGACAGATGCATAACCCTCCAACCGTTCGGGCCCATCTGAGCAGAAAGAATACCCAGAAGATCTAGATAAGACCATAACAACTTCGGAACTGGAAATCGAAGACCGGCGTAAAACATTCGGGGGGAAAAGTGCATGATATCCCTTCCTCGAACGACAAGGACTGTCATTTTCACGAGGCAAAATGATCTCAAGGTCGAAAGGAAAAGAGTAGTTGGAATGGGCGTTATCCAAGGTAACCTGATAAGCCTTCTTTGGGGAAAATGAGCTTCACATGTAGTAAGTTTCTCACCATCCAGTAAGTCACCAACAGTCATCACGAATAGGCAACAAAAGATGGAAAAAGGCAATAGAAAAGAAGAAATAACCCTAATAGCAAAGATGGCGTAAAGGAAGAAGCAAAGTCGTCACGACATCTTTTATACAATCGAGCAACGAAGAGTCTGCTCAAGGAGCGACATTCGAGACATAATGGCACGTGAAATTCTAAAAAATATGCACGAAAACGAATAGACCATGAAGTAATCAAGATGATCGATCGACCGAAAGTTATTAACAACATTAAGTTCAGTGCAAAGGTGTGATTGAGATACCAACCGTCACACAGTTAGTGGATACGTGAACATACCCACTAAGTGGGGGGAATAGTTGATGATACATCAAAATAGACCGATCATCCTAGTCATACACGTGGCAGAGAGCATCCATCACAACGATATAGCGTCCAATCTATTGGGCCAGCTCATAAGACCCAAGAAGAATAAAGTCAATCACTGAGGCCCAGACGAGGCCCACCAATGAAAAGACATAAACAAAGCCCGAATCCAGGCCCGAACAAATCAGAGTTCGAATTCAGACCCAACACGAGTTCTCTCATAAAGAATAGAAACGTTGCACCAAAAAAGAGTCGTGGAAGAAATTACGCCTCCACTGACGTATCTCCATTAAGGAGGAGACTGTTAAGAAAAACATTTCCTTCCATTGCGCCTCACATGCTTAAGTCATGCAAAGAATTAGCCGCGATCATTATAGAAGGTAAACGGAACATTCGACACAGGTATGCAACTTTAACTAAGTTTTGTCCAGATTTACTTCTTTCTTCAAAGAGTTGTGACTTAAGCATCGGAGTGCCTTCGGCCACCAAAAAGGTGGTCCTTGGCAGTCTAACGTCTGTTTTGCAGGTCAAACTCATAGGAGGACGATTTTTTTACGCATCATTAATGTTCAACTTAAATGACATTTGTCTTCCCAACCATTTCTATTTGCCTTCTCAAGCAATTCTATTTGTCTTACCAAGTAATTTTCTTGTGATTATGCAACCATGGTGGTTTTCCCAAGTATGCATTAGCACTTCCTAAAAGGCTGATTGAATCTCATAGACAAAGAAAAATGTGGAAATAATTCCCCGAGATACTCAAACGCATCGGCAAAAGCGAATGTGATCTTAAAAATAACAGAAATTTTGCAATTGTTTGAAAAAGATTCAGGTTTTTTCCCAAAAAGCAGTGGCTCGTGCAAGGATAAGATACATCCTCGCAGCAACCGCTGCGTTTTGGGAAAAAACCTGGCTCTTTCCTTTTTTGTGTTTGAATCTTTTTTCATTTTTTTCAATTTTTATGGGTTTGCTATAGTATTGACATATTTGATTTATTGCTAAACCCCACTTTTGACCTTCTCAAGTTGGAGTGTTCAAAAATGGGGTTTAGCAATTAATCAAATATTGTCAATACTGTAGCAAACCTATAGGAATTGAAAATAAAAAAAAAAGATTCAAATACAAAAAATGGACAACGTCTGTTTTTTGTCCAAACACAGCGGCCGCTGCGACTGGAATACATATCCTCGTAGCGACCGCTGCATTTAGACATAAACGTTTTCTTTCCAAACGCAACGGTCGCTACGATGATATATGTCCAACTCGCATGGACCACTGCGCTTGGATAGAAAACGAACTCTGTCCATTTTTTTGGTTTTTGTATTTGAATTTGTTTTTAGTTTTTTCAATTCCTATGGTTTGCTACAGAACGACATATTTGATTTATTGCTAAACCCATTTTGACATCCCAACTTGAGAAGGTCAAAAGTGTGGTTTAGCAATAAATCAAATATGTTAATACTATAGCAAACTCATAGGAATTGAAAAAAAAAAATTAATACAAAAAAAAAAAATGGACGGAGTATGATTTTTGTCCAAACGCAGCGGTCGCTGCGACTTGAATGAATATCCTTGCAGCGATCGTTGTGTCCTAGTTTTTGTAGGCATTTTGGACAGTGTTGCATGAGCCGCAGCGAAATGTCCTTCTATTGCTCTCATGAGCCGCTATGGGTGTGAGTGTTAAAATCACATGAGTCGCTGCATTTGGTTACAAATTCTTAAGTTTCAAAGGATTATTTTTGAAATCCTTGAGAGGTCTTAGACTGGGAGACCCCTACTCCCCTATTTTATTCATTTTGTAGTTGAGGTCTTGAGCATGAATTAAAAGGCAGAATTTTGTTTTTTGAATTTGAAGGGAAAAAATAAAATATTTTGCAAAGCGAATATGCAAATGGAAGTGTTTTTGTTGTGTTTTTATATACTATGTGATGCATCCAAAAATCGTCCTCCTGTGAGATTGAGTGCAACACAATTGTTAGACTGCCAATGACTACCTTTTGGTGGCCGAAAGCACTCCGATGCTTAAGTCAGTAACTCTGTCGGAAGAAGGAAGTAAATCTGGACAGAACTCAGTTAAATTTGCATAGTGTAGATAGTATAGTCAAATCGACCTCTCCTCGAATCGAGTTGAGAGCCAATTCAGTCCCTTCGAGTCCCATTTTCTCTGTTCATACATTTTTCTTTACCTTATATAATAAGTGAATTGATGATTACATTCAATTGTGTGCGTGACTTAAGCTCAGTTGGTGCAACGAACGAGAAATTTAATCGTAACGGTCTCTTCCTTCATTGAGATGGGAGTGATTCCCTTCATCTCCTTCGTAACGGTCCATTAATATTTATGAAGCTTAAGCCTTTGTAACGACTCTCCAGCATTTATGGTGACTTAAGCCACGTGTATAGCCATGATCGGGTGACAATTTCATGTATCATCAGCTATTCCCCCCATTAGTTAGTGGGCTTGCTTGCGTGGCCACGAACTTGTTAATAAGGGTTTTCTTTATTTGTTCTTTGAAGTCAGTGTGACAAATCATCAGGGTCGGGCTGCATGAGTTCGAACCGGATGAAATCATCGGATTCGGGTTGTATGAATTCTGACTAGATGAAGATTTTTTTGTGACAAATTATTGTAGTCTGACTTCATGAGTTCTAACCAGATGTCGTATTATAGTCGACTACGCGATTCCACTACTAGGTGAATTCCATGAGTTCGGACCAGATGTCGCTCGTGACATTGTAGTCAGTTGCATTTACTAGGTGGAGTAGCCTTCGTAATCAGTTTCATGAGTCTGAACCAGATGAAGTCAGCGCTATCAAACTGCATGAGTCCAAGCCAAATGAAGTCAGTTTGACTAGTCAGGCATGTGGACCTGATTCTTGTCGGATTTGTCTCCTGTTGAACTTGATTCTACTCGAGCATGTCGGATATGTTTCCTAGTCCATGTCGGATATGTCTCCTGTCGGGCCAGCTTCTAGACGGGTTCATCCTTTTTTCATTCGAGTTTGTCCTCCACGGGCTAGCTTCTATTCGGGCTCATCCTCCGAATTGTTTTAATTATTAATTTATTCGAGTTCATTTTTCATTCGGGTTCATCCTCCATGAGCTAGCTTCTACTCGGGCCCATCTTTCGGACTCGTTATCCATATTCCTTTTTCATTCTGATTCGTGCTCTGCGGGCTAGCTTCTACTCAGGCCCGTCCTCCGAACTCGTTCTCCGGTTTTTTTTTCGAGTTCGTCTTCTACAGGCTAGCTTATATTCGAGCCCGTCCTCTGGACTCATTTTTCATTTAGGTTTGTCCTCCACGAGCCAGCTTCTATCCAAGCCTGCGCTCTGGGTTCGTCCTTCATGGGCTAGGTTCTACTCGGGCCCGTACTCCAGGTTCGCTTTTCACTCGGGTTCGTCCTCCAGACTCGTTCTCCGATTCCCTTTTTTTAATTAAGTTTGTCCTCCATAGGCTACCTTCTATCCAAGCCCGTACTTTGGGTTCACTTTTCACTCGGGTTTGTCCTCCACAATCTAGGTTCTACTTGGGCCCGTCATCCGGACTCGTTCTCCAAATTCCCTTTTTTTATTCGAGTTCGTTGTCCGGACTCGTTCTCCATTCAAGCTCATGGACATGCAGGCCTCCAGACCAGCCAATGACCAGAACAACTAACAAAACTTTAAACTAATGATAATGTTGCCAGTCAGGTTTGAACCCACGACCTGAGGTCTTCTAAGCAACGCCTTTACTAACTCTGTTGGTGCTCCTTTGATAGAATATTTAGTTTTGTGTCTTTATATCCAGATGTGCCCGGATTACCTGTCTACCTCACAGGACACAATTTTAGTCATTTTAACCAAAATAGAATATTGAAATTTTTGTTACCATTGATATTGGAAACGACTCTGGATGATCGTAACATTTTCCCGTCTTGTTGCTCAGTTGTGATCAAGCATAGATTTTATTTTTAAGGAAACTTATCAATCCCCACGGACAACACCAAACTAATGCATCCAAAAATTGTCCTTGTGTGAGATTGACCTGCAAAACAATTGTTAGACTAACAAGGACCACCTTTTTGGTGGTCGAAGGAACTCCGATGCTTAAGTCAGTAACTCTGTTGGAATAAGGAAATAAATCTAGATAGAACTTAGTTAAAGTTGCATAGTGTAGATAGCATAGTCGAATCGACCTCTCCTCAAATCAAGTTGAAATCCGAGTTGAGAACCAATTTAGTCCCTTCGATTCCCTTTTTCTTCCTATGTTCATACCATTTTTTTACCTTATATAATGAGTGAATTGATGACTGCATTCAGTTGTGTGCGTGATTTAAGCTCGGTTGGCGCAATCAATGAGAAAGTTAATCGTAACGGTCTCCTCCTTCATTGAGATGGGAGTGATTATCTCCATCTCCTTCGTAACGATCCATCAATATATATGACGACTTAAGCCTTTATAACGGCTCTCCAGCATTTATGATGACTTGAGCCACGTGTATGGCCATGATCGGGTGACAATTTCATGTATCATCACTATGCATGAAAATATTATAAGCAATGAAATTAAAATTGCAAATACTTACAAAATTCTTAACTACATTATATAAGCAACATTCCAAAAAACATATGGGCATCTCGGATCAAACACCAGCATTTACAATTGGTCTATCAACAAGATCAACATTTACAGTCGTTGCATTGTTTTTACAACTGAGGCAGTAATTGTGTTCTTGTTGCACCATCGATATGAGATATTCGAGTGCACATTGCATATTTTTACAAACTGAGGCGATAATCTATTCTTGTTGTAGTATCGACAAATTGTTTGCCCTTGCGGAGGTTCTGGCGAGTGTGAGTTCCCCACTTGTAGGAACCACCGCGAGGGCGATGAAGAAAAATACGGCAAAAAGCAAAAAAGGATAATAATAATAATAATAATAATAATAATAATAATAATAATAATAATAATAATAATAATAATAATAATAATAATAATAATAATAATAATAATAATAATAACAACCCAGATAAGAATAAGAATATGGGAAGAGGTGGGATGAGAGGTAGCGGTTGCGAGGTGGTGGTGGTGGTGAAGGGGAGGAGGAGAAGGAAAGGTGGTGAGGTTAAGGTGGTGAAGGGGTGGAGAAGTAGGGAGAGAGGTGGCAAGGTGGAGGCGATGAAGGGGGGATGGGGTAGTAGTGGTGAGGTGCTGGGGTGAAGAGGAGGATGAGGTGGTGGGGTCAAGGAGAGGATGAGGATGAGGTGGTGGTGGCGGGGTGTTGGGGTGAAGAGGAGAGAATGAGAAGGTTGAGGTGGCAGCGGCGAGGTGGTGAGGTAAACGGGAAGAGAGGAAGAGGAAGATGAGGAGGTGGTGGGGTCAATGGGAGGAGGAGGAGAAGGAATATGAGGTCGTGGTTGTGGGGTCAAAGAAAGGAGGAGGAGGATGATAAGGTAAAGGGGATGAGAGGGGGAGGTGGCGGTTGTGAAGAAGAAATGGAGAGAGGAGGGTTAGGGTTTTTTGTTTATATAGTGGTGGTGTTGATGTTCGCATAATTATTACATAATATACCTCCTAATTTATATTTGTTAGTGTTTCAAATAGTGGATTTTAGTTTAATTATTTTATTTTTGTAGGATTTGGAGTTTAAATGACCAAAGTGCATTAGCGTGGTGAATTTGGAATTTCATGGACAAATTGACTAAGTGGAGCGAGAGACACTCAAGCCAAAGATTAAGAGAACCAAAGAAAAAAAAATAAAGAAAATTAGTTTTGAAATTTTGTGGAACAAAGAAGTCATATGGATGAACATAGCCAAACCCATTATTTATACAGAATTTAAACAAAAGGGTGGGACCCCTTTGTTTTCTTTTATTATTTTTGGTTTCTAATTTGATTAGGCTTGAGATCCACCAACAGGAGGATCCCTATTGTTTACAATTGGTAATTTGGTTTCCAATTTGGGCCCAATAGGGAAGTGTGTTTCTCTTCACCTTGAATATAACCACAAAGAGGACAAAAAAAAAAAAAAAAGGTACAGTAGGACTTTTGTTCCCAATTATATATGGAGTTATGGACCAATGAGAGGTTTGTTTAGAAGGAAAATTGGGCTTCCAATCTAAAGGAAATAAAAAAAAGGGACAGCAGGGAACGCAAGAGAAGAAAAGAGGGCAGTAAGCTGCAATAACGCAGCAGCAACCAATACGCAGTCCAGCAGCAACGATGCAGCAGCGCGGCACGAAACGTCGCAGCAGCGATGCTGTCCAGCAACAGCAGAAACGCAGGAGCAGGGAGTGCGTCGCTAATCCACCACGCGTTGCCATGCCGATGAAGCTCCACACCGCTGTTGCTGTCATCACTTTCACCATGTGTCACTAAACTCCACACAAGGCGAAGAGGTGAACTCCTAGATGTAACGCACTTAATTAGTATTTGATTCGTTTTATGTTTTCACGATGAATAATGGTGTTTATGATTTTCACTTTTATTTAATATAGGAATTTATGTTATTTTAGTGACAAATATTTCATCAATTTCTTCGTAGATTATTATTCCAGTGGTTGTCTTTTTCTTCTCCATATAAGTTTAGTCACGCTTTTCTTATGTGTAGAATTTTTAAGGATCAATTAATTCGGTAGTTAGTTATATGTGATTGTCATTTATTACGTTATTGTCTCCGGATATATCGTAAGTTTAGGATATCATTTATGACCAACCTTTGTGCTTTCTAGAAAAAGTGAAATCTAAAATCCATTTACTTTATAATATATTAGTGCATTAAAGACTATTTTTCCGATTATGTTGTTTGGGATGTGAAACACGTAATCGAGTCATCATAGCGAATCAATACTAGTTGGCGCATGAAATCTATGAGGGATTCTTGGAACCTTGTGATTTTTCTAAACTTAATTTTTATTAAACTAAATTCAATTTCATATTTTAAAATTGCTAGAATTTCTTACATTTAGTTTCGCGTAGTTTTTCTTCCTAGACCTTGTTTTGTAGATCGTTTTTCCTCGTGGGATCGACACCTCATTCTTTACTGCAATTGACCGCGTGTACTGTTTGGGCGTAATCAAATTTTGACGCCGTTGCCGGGGAACAAGCGTCATTCTACAAGGGAGGTTTCGGGTATTATATTTTTTGCTCATTGTTTTATTTTATTTTATTTTTATTTTTAGGTTTTAGGTCCATTTTATTTATTTATTTATTTATTTATTTATTTATTTATTTATTTATTTCTTAAAAAAAATGGAAAAAACAAAAAAGGACATTGGGGAGTGTGAGTTGGAATAGAGACCACTTAAGGAGACTAATTAGGGTCCCAAATTTAGAACACCCACAAATAAACATTGAGACCAAATTAAGTCCTACTTATAATTCTAACACCATGAGTAATCACGAAGATGACCATGTTCGGTCGCTAAAGGACTATCTCCACCCCACGCGCACTGCTACTCCATCATGTATCATGTTTGCACCAAGTACACCAAAGCTAGATTTAAAGCCGGGTATGATACAATTATTACCCACTTTTCATGGCCTAGAGAGTGAGAATCCTTATGTTCACATTAGGGAATTCGAGGAAGTTGTGACCACTTTCCACAACAAAGTTGAGGCTATAGACTCGGTTAGACTAAGGTTTTTTTCTTTTTCCCTTAAGGAAAAAGCGAAGAGTTGGCTATACTCTTTGCAACCAAGGTCTATAGGTTCGTGGGAGGAGATGACCCAAGCATTTTTTCATAAATATTTTCCTCACCACAAAACCAACGGTCTAAAGACACAGATTTCTACTTTCACCTAAAAGAATAGCGAGACATTATATCAAGCATGGGAGAGGTTCAAGGATCTCTTGAATACATGTCCACACCATGGGTATGAGAGTTGGCACTTAGTCAGTTATTTTTATGAGGGGCTCACCAGTAGAGAGCGTCAGTTCGTTGAGATGATGTGTAATGGAAAGTTTTTGCAAAAGGACCCTGACGAGGCCATTGAGTACCTGAATGACTTGGCTGAAAAGGCTCATACTTGGACTTGTCCAAGTGCTACTGAGAGCACGGATAGAACACGCCTAGCTGGAGTCTACCAACTTAGGGAAGAGGACAACCTTAGAACCCAATTGGATAGAGTAACTAAGGAGTTAGAGGCACTTAAGACCAAGGATGGTAGGCCCACACATACTGTTGCCAGAGTTGAGCTACAGGTCGCCTGTATTATATGCGGGGGAGTTGAACAATTCACACAGGATTGCCCAACCTTGACTGAGATGAGAAGGGTTTATGAGGAACAATGTGACGCCTTAGGGATGTACAAGAAGCCTTACTCACCATTTTCTAACACTTACAATTTTGGCTGGAGAGGTCACCCTAACTTAGGCTGGTGGTCCGAAGCAGACCAACCTACACACTCACAGGCACAACCACCTAGGTCATACCCTGCACCTCCATACAATGCGCAAGTTAACAGAAGTTCCTTATCAGACACATTACATGCATTTATAGAGGCACAAGGTAAAACTAATCAAAACTTTGAGGTTGCATTGACACAGTTGGCAAAAGAGAACAAGAAGATCAAGAGCCAAATAACCAAGCTGACAAGTTCATTAACAGTACAAGAGCAGGGCCAATTTCCATCACAACCTCTAGCAAATCCGAAGGGCCAACTTATGGCACAAACATCTACTTCAGAATCTCAAAATGTCAAAGAGGTAATGCCATCACTACTTGGAGTGGTAAGATTTTAGATGGGTTAAGCTCGTCCACGACTATAGGCACCTCCCCAAGTGCAAAGGAGAGCATCCCTGAGGATGAGCCCAACAGGAACATTCCAGTTCCAGTTCCTTTTCCTCAAGCACCATGACCTACTGGAAAGAAATCGGAAATGCATGGTGAGATTCTAGAACACTTGAAACAGGTTAAAATTAACTTACCTTTGCTGCATGTGATTAAACAGGTACCAACTTATGCGAGGGTCATCAAGGATCTATGCACTATCAAGAGGAAACATCATGTCAAGAAGACTGCCTTCTTGACAGAACAGGTAAGTGCGGTGATTGAGCAGAGGACACCACCCAAGTACAAAGATCCAGGGTGTCCTACAGTCACCTGCCAGATTGGGACTCATGAGTTCGGCCAAACCTCGTTGGATTTAGAGGCAAGTGTAAATCTGATGTCATATTCTATTTAAGAAGCCAAGAGGAATAGTCAAGGATGTCTTGCTGCAGATTGATAAGTTTTACTATTATGTTGACTTTATTATTTTAGATACTCATTCTGCGATTAATATGGAGTCTACAGTTCTGATAATTTTAGGTAGAGCTTTTCTTGCCACAGTTAACGCTCTTATCAATTGCAGGAACGGTCTAATGAAGCTGTCTTTTGGGAACATGACTCTGGAGGTCAACATATTCAATATTAGCAAGCAACCACGTGATGATGATGAGTGTCATCATACCTACATGATAGACACGCTGATATCAAAGGAGGCGATTCTGAAACCTTAGAGTACCTCATTTCTATTTCTGATTCTAAGAATTCACTTTATCCTGACAATGCTTTTGATATTTCTGTTGTTTCAGGGTTAAAAGATAAAGGAGGACGACAATGACAACCATGCTTTGAGGAGTTGCCAAAGGAAAGACAAAAACCACAACCATCCACCGTGGAAACTCTGAAAGTTGGTCTAGCTCCACTGCCTTAGGGACTTATACATGCATTCCTCGGACCAGGTGATACCTTTCCTGTTATTATTTCTTTCGTGCTTGATAGCTCATAAGAAGAAGAATTGATTAATATGTTACGTGAAAACAAATCTGCATTAGGTTGGACTATAGCTGACATCAAAGGTATTAGTTCCTTAATATGTTCCCATAGGATTCACTTAGAAGAATGAGCTAACCCCCGTAGAGACCCTCAAAGACGACTTAACCCTACTATGAAAGAGGTGGTGAAAAAGGAAGTTTTAAAATTGTTAGATGCAGGCATCATTTATCCCATCTCTGATAGCAAGTGGGTTAGTCCAACTCAAGTAGTTCCCAAGAAATCTGGAATAACAGTGGTGACTAATGATGAGGGGGTGTCTGTTCCTACTAAGGTAGTGACAGGGTGGCATATGTGCATTGATTATAGGAAACTTAATTCTGCCACCCACAAGGATCACTTCCCACTTCCATTCATAGATCAAATCTTAGAGCGAGTAGCTGGTCATTCTTTCTATTGCTTTCTAGATTGGTATTCAGGATATTATCAGATTGAGATTGCATTAGAGGATCGGGATAAGACTACTTTCACATGTCTTTTTGGTACTTATGCTTTTTGGCGTATGTCATTTGGTTTGTGTAATGCACCGGCTACTTTTCAAAGATGCATGATGATTATTTTTACTGACATGGTTGAAAAATATATGGAAGTATTCATGGATGATATGACTGTTTTTGGTGATTCATGTTTACTTCACTTGAAGGCTGTTTTAAGTAGATGTGAAGAGAAGGATCTGGTGCTTAATTGAGAAAATTGTCATTTCATGGTTTCTTATGGAATAGTTCTGGGACACATAGTTTCTGATAAAGGAATCGAGGTTGATAAAGCTAAAATTAAATTGATTTCTAAATTACCTACACCTAAAAGTGTCAAGGATGTGAAATCATTTCTAGGGCACGCGGGTTTTTATAGGAGGTTCATACAAAATTTTTCTGCCATCTCTAGACCATTAAGTAGCCTCCTGCTCAAAGACGTCGTGTTTCAATGGACACAAGAGTGTGAGGACGCCTTCCGAACACTCATTGATAGGCTCACCTCTGCCCCCATCATGCAGCCACCGGATTGGAATTTACCGTTTGAGATAATGTGTGATGCAAACAACTATGTTGTAGGGGCAGTCTTGGGACAGCGAAGGGAAGGGAAGCCCTTTGTTGTTTACTATGCTAGTCGAATACTTAATGATGCTCAAAAGAATTATTCGACTACTGAAAAAGAGTTGCTAGCTGTAGTTTTTGCTTTAGATAAATTTCGTGCTTATTTGATTTGTACACCTATCACTGTTTTTACTGACCATGCGGCTCTTAAGTTTCTTATTTCTCAAAAGGATGCTAAGGCAAGATTGATTAGGTGGATTTTACTTCTGCAGGAATTTGATCTAACCATAAAGGATAAGAAGGGGGTTGAGAATGTTGTGGCAGATCACTTGTCTCGTCTGGAGTTCAATGACTGCCAATGGCCCACCCATCCGTGATGACTTCCCTGATGAACACCTATTCGCCGTCACTCAAGTACCATAGTATGCACACATTGTTAATTACTTGGTTTTCGGCGAAGTTCCATCATCATGGAACGCTCAAGATAAGCGCAAATTTTTGGTCGAGGTAAGAAATTTTTATTGGGATGATCCTTATCTATATAAGTATTGCCCTGACCAAATCATAAGGCGTTGTATCCCTGAAGGTGAGATTGAAAGTGTCTTGCATTTTTGCCACAGTGCAGCTTGTGGAGGCCATTTCTTTATGAAAAAGATCGCTGCAAAATTTTTACAGTTTGG
The DNA here is from genome assembly GCA_963556465.1 of Berberis vulgaris. Lineage (NCBI taxonomy): Eukaryota > Viridiplantae > Streptophyta > Magnoliopsida > Ranunculales > Berberidaceae > Berberis > Berberis vulgaris. The sequence continues at coordinate 51,105,073 of OY747126.1, forward strand.
ATTATATTGGCCTACATTGTTTAAGATACTAACAATTATTGTCGTTCTTGTGATAGATGCCAAAAGTTAGGTGCATTGTCCCGGAGACACATGATGCCCCATAACCCTATCTTAGTCATTGAGATATTTGATTGTTGGGGGATTGATTTTATGGGACCTTTTCCACCTTCTTTTGGATATTTGTATATTTTGCTTGTAGTGGACTATGTGTCCAAATGGGTAGAGGCTGTGGCATGCCGAAACAATGACAACAACACTGTTGTCAAGTTCATCAAAAAACACATTTTATCCCGTTTCGGTACACCACGAGCCATTATTAGTGATCAGGGGACTCATTTCTGTAATCGCTCTTTTGAAGCTTTGATGCGCAGGTATGGAGTCCATCACAAGGTCGCCAATGCCTATCATCCGCAGACAAATGGCCAAGCCGAGCTGGCAAACCGAGAAGTGAAACAAATCTTGGAGAAGATGGTGAATCCTGATAGGAAGGATTGGTCCTTGCGCCTTCCTGATGCACTTTGGGCTTACCGTACCGCTTATAAGACAATTCTCGGGATGTCTCCGTATCGGCTTATTGGGCCGTAAAAAGCACTAACTTTGATCTCAATGATGCAGGTATTCAGCAGAAACTTCAGTTAGCTGAAATTGAAGAGTTGCGACATGATGCCTATGACAATTCCCGAATATACAAGGCGAAGATGAAAGTAGCTCATGATAAGAAAATTTTGAGGAAACATTTTGAGCCCAATCAACGAGTCTATCTCTATGACTCACGACTTCATCTTCATCCTGGCAAGCTAAGATCGAGATGGACGGGCCCATTCATGGTAAAAAGAAGTCTTTCCCAATGGTTCCATAGAAATTGAAGATCCAAAAGATGGGAGAGTATTTAGAGTAAATGGGCAGCCTTTGAAGCACTATGTGGAGCGGGTAGAGGTGCCAGAAGAGATCTCTCTAGTTGCCCTTATCTACTTGATTTGATGTTCTCCACCCTATCTTTAGTTTAGGTTTTAAATTTTTTTATTTTTTATATTTTTTTGTTTAGTTTAGGTTTTTGCTCTTATGTTTTTCTTTTAGTGTTTAAGGTTATTTTAGGTGTTGCTACTGATGTCACTCGGAGCCCCTCATCCCATGTGTTCCTTTCTCCCGTCGGTATGATTTTCTTATATTTTGGTGACTGTGAGGACATTGTCTATTTGAAATTGGTAAAGTTTCACCATGGTAATATCACTCTAACCCTCCTCTTTTTCTTTTTCCTTCATTTGTCGTGATTATTATTTTATACATTGAGGACAATGTTTGGTTTAGGTTTGGGGGTGATGGTGGTTTATTAGATTTTTTGTGCAATTTTCAAAAATCTTTGAGCTTAAAACGTATTTTACAATTAAACCGAGTCATTTTTTGTGTTTTACTCAATCTCCATTGAATACTTAGATGATCACGGTAATTGTGCAAAATCTTTATGAAAATGCATTTGAAATCTGAATTCTTGGTGTATTTAAAAAAAAATTAATAAAAAAGGGGTTTTGAGTCTTTTTAATTTTAGATAATATTTTTGTTGCCTTTAATTTTGAGAAAACACATACTAACACGTGTCACATAGTTATATTAGTAAAAAACATGATATTTGATATTATCCTAATGTTAGATGTATTTCGTGAGACTTTTCAACTCGACTATTCGTGCACTATAAGCCAAGTCAACATGATTTGAAGTTGATTAGTGAGATATTGAACTAGAAAACCTTAGAATAATAGTGGAGACTTTAACCCTTGTGAGTTTTGAGTCATTCTTTATTTCTTGAGGGTTATTAATTACACTCTGATTTTTCTTGAGTCCGCATTATTTCGTTGATGATCTCATTATTCTTGACATTTTTATTGATTGCTTTAAGAATGATATAAAAATTGAGATTTTTTACACTAGAACTTCTTGCTTTATTTAGTTGAGATGTCCTAGTACCAACTAGAACTTATGAAGTGATATTGGCATTTCTTTCTTTAAACCATTTTTTTTAGCCTTTTAGCCTACCCAATACTAAATCCATTTGTAGCCCTTTGAGCCTTTAAATAGCCTTCTTTTTGTTAACCCCATTCCCATTACCTACTCCAATCAAGGAGTAATACCTATATTATTTTATTCTTACCCAATTTTCTGAGAATGTATACGGTGAGATATATTTATGGAATGGTCAAATAGAAAGAGTTGAAAATAGATATTTCATGCACCCTCAAAGTAAAAGTGTTTGATTGTATAAACGGGGAAAAACATGTAAAATAAAAAAAAAACAAATGGTTGAAAAAGAAAATAATGAAGAAAACGTTAATGGTGTACAACATTGATTTGTTCTTCAATGCCCTATATGTTTATTCAAGGGTGTAGCCATTCTCAGGAAATTCGTGTATCCTTTTTGTCCATTATTGTTTGCCATAATCCAAGCCCCATTACAACCTAGTAAAGACCTAATTGATCTTAAGTGAAAGTTGGTTCAGTAGATGTGGAGATTGAAGAGGCAAGAACTATGGTGTTTGATTCAACATTCTCAAAAGTAATCAATATTCATGTCCATGAGATCATATTCATTTCACTCTTTGAAAAATCCGTTTTTCATGATGATTATATGTGAGACGTTTGCATTTTCCATAATTTATATCATTTTCCTCACATATAAACTGAGTGTCCAATCTCTGAGTGTTTTATTTATGAGTGATATGAAAGATTTGTAGTCGAAACGTACTTTCTAAAGGTCATCTCGTCACATCTTTACTATGAGATGAAGAGTTATGTTGACAAGGCTTCTTACACACACACACTTTGAGTTGAGAATGATTATGAAATTTATTTAACCTTTAGATACTATTAAAATTATTGTACTCTATTGGTATACTATTGTGACAGTTTTAGTTTGTTGTTTTTCTTGAATTTAAAACAGTTAGAAAATTACTCTAAGGAAAATAAAGAGGAATGCCCATGTTTTTGCATTATGTTTTTAGAAAATAAATTTTGTTTTATTGAGTCAGTAATGTTTGGGGTAACATTTATGGAAACCCTCACGAGACTATTACTCGTCCACTACAGGTAATCTAGGGGTTTAAAGCCTTGTTGCACGTTAAGGTAAGTGCAACCGTGATTCCTACGAAAGTGAGTTAGGATTTTGTTCTTAATTTTGTTTTGCTCGAGGACTAACAAAATATAGGTTTGGGGGTATTTGATGTTCGCATAATTATTACATCATATACCTCCTAATTTATATTTGTTATGTTTCAAATAGTGTGTTTAAGTTTAATTATTTTATTTTTGTATTTTTATAGGATTTGGAGTTTAAATGACCAAAGTGCATTAGCGTGGCAAATTTGGAAATTCATGGACAAATTGACGAAGTGGAGTGGGAGACACTCAAGCCAGAAATTAAGAGAACCAAAGAAAAAAAAATAAAGAAAATTAGTTTTGAATTTTTGTGGAACAAAGAAGTCATATGGATGAACATAGCCAAACCCATTATTGATACAGAATTTAAACAAAAGGGTGGGACCCCTTTGTTTTCTTTTGTTATTTTTGGTTTCTAATTTCATTGGGCTTGAGATCCACCAAAAGGATGATCCCTTTTGTTTACAATTGGTATTTTTGGTTTCCAATTTGGGCCCAATAGGGAGGTGTGTTTCTCTTCACCTTAAATACAACCACAAAGAGGACAAAAAAAAAAAAAAAAAAGATACAATAGGACTTTTGTTCCCAATTATATATGGACCAATGAGGAGTTTGTTTAGAAGGAAAATTGGGCTTCCAATCTAAAGGAAATAAAGAAAAGGACAGCAGGGAATGCAAGAGAATAAAAGAGGGTAGCAAGCTGCCATAACGCAGCAGCAACGACGCAGCAGCGCAGCAGGGAACATAGCAGCAGCGACGTTGTCTAGCAGGAGCAGGGAGTGCGTCGCTAATCCTCCACGCGCTGCCATGCCGATGAAGCTCCACACCGTTGTTGCTGTCATCATCTTCACCATGATTAACTAAACTCCACGCAAGGCGAAGAGGTGAACTCCTAGATGTAACGCACTTAATTAGTATTTGATTCGTTTTATGCTTTCATGATGAATAATGGTGTTTATGATTTTCACTTTTATTTAATATAGGAATTTATGTTATTTTAGTGACAAAGATTTCATCAATTTCTTCGTAGATTATTATTTCGGTGGTTGTCTTTTTCTTCTCCATATAAGTTTAGTCACGTTTTTCTTATGTGTGGAATTTTTAAGGATCAATTAATTCTGGTAGTTAGTTATATGTGATTGTCATTTATTACGTTATTGTCTCCGGATATATCGTAAGTTTAGGATATCATTTATGACCAACCTTTGTGCTTTCTAGAAAAAGTGAAATCTAAAATCCATTTACATTAGAATATATTAGTGCATTAAAGACTATTTTTCCGATTATGTTGTTTGGGATGTGAAACACGTAATCGAGTCATCATAGTGAATCAATACTAGTTGGCGCGTGAAATCTAGGAGGGATTCTTGGAACCTTGTGATTTTTCTAAACTTAATTTTTATTAAACTAAATTCAATTTCATATTTTAAAATTGCTAGAATTTCTTACATTTAGTTTCGTGTAGTTTTTCTTCCTAGACCTTGTGTTGTAGATCGCTTTTCCTCGTGGGATCGACACCCCATTCTTTAATGCAATTGACCGCGTGTGATGTTTGGCCGTAATCAGGTGTCATTCAGTAGGTCCAAAAAAAAAAAAAGATGGGTGGTGGTGTCCATCTGTATAAGTGGTTGTGTTATTTAGCAGGGGACATGTATTTATGGACAAACCCAATTCATTAGCTTAACAAACCATGTGGAAAGGGTCATTTCTCCCACTCATTAGAACAATTATTTTCATTGAATTGGTGGAAGATCACATATTCTACAAATGCAAGTCAAATTATTGTGTTCACACTAACTTACATTCTGTTCAGGCTGCCATTTCTAATTCATCATCAGAATAAAATAGAAAACTTGTTATTGATTTTCGTTGATACTTGATAGGCAACATAGTCTTGAAACGAATACAAACCTAAAAGTTCAGTTCAATGGGAGGTAGTCACTACCAAACAGATCTTGTGAAACTAGATGGAATACTCTGTGGAAACATGTAACAAAATGAAAATGCTCTAATCATCTCAAGTTTACAATTGTATCTTGAACAAGTACAAAATGAAAAATGAAAAAATAAATTGATGTGTAATCTGGAACCGTAAGAACGGGACCGTTTCAAACGATTTGAGTCAAGTTCCTAAAAATTTGTAACTGATCCGGACCGTGTCCACCCCTAGATGCAAGGGAAGTAAGCAATTTAACCCAGTACTTTCAACTCTCTGTCTCATTCTGAATTGGTTGTCGGAGTGTCTTTGCATGTACACCCCCATGTGTTCTAGAGTCATGGTGGTCATCTAGACCTGTTTATCCTACAACATCTCAGAACAATTCCAGACTTGTGTAGAGAAGCTAACTCTGTACCCAACCCTCCTGTAAAATAAATTGTTTCATTACCAGAAAGACCGCAATACATAGTTCAATAACTTGACAATACCAGTGTACCTATCTGCCACACCGTTCGATACCTAGAACCTTTTTGTAACTAGGTTTAGACTGTACAATATCCAATAAGCAATTTTTGTACTATTCCTAACAAGATGAACTAGAGATGTTTGGTTTTATAAGAATGTAAATATGAACTGTATTTTTTTTTATTGATGTAAATTTCCACCATTAATCCCTAAATAAGGATCTGTGAAGATTGAGGGAGACATTTCCCCTAACCTCAATAAATTAATTATTACTCTTATTATTTCCTGGGCCTTTTTTCTTATCCATTTTAACTACAATTATGTATAGTAAACTACAAACTACAATATAACACAATGCATGATTCTTTCATTGTGCACAATTTAATATGTTGGTAATCAATCGTCACAAAAATAATTTATCCGATGAGGTTCTCGTATTAATTGAAGAACTTCAAGGACTTAACCATTAGGTGAGGGAGAGAACATGACTCACTGTTGAATTCATGAGATTTACTAAAAGTCAAATACATCTTGTTAAAATTTCTTAACTAATTAAGATCTAAAATCTCTATATTAAAATACATCTTAACAAGGTTTTTTTCTTAAATGACAGAGTTAATAGATTTTCTTTTTTCTTGTTTACATTTCATTCCGCTTGTTTGTCTATATTTTAGTAAAATTAAGAGTTCGAATTTGCCAACCCTGTGGTAAATCGGGGTCACAAGGTCTTGCAATCTTGGATGACGGATTGAAACTAATTTACCAAAGGAATTTCAATTTTTAAGGGAAGCAATCTACAAAAATAATTCCCAATATTTTATCCCTATTTTTCTCTATCCCACTTCATTCTTTTCATCTCTCTATGGATATTCTACATATCACAAAACAAACTCTACAAATAATGAAATGAAATGAAATGCACGAACTACAAAATACAGAAAATAAAATAAATGAAATTCACCCCCGTGATTACTGAAGAAGAGAACGAAGCTCTCTTCGCCATTCCTAATGAAGAAGAAATCAAAAGAATTGTCTTTGTGATAGGGAGCCACAAAGCCTCTGGTCTTGATGGCTTTCATGCCTATTTTTTCCAATATTATTGGGATATAGTGAAACATGACGTTTTTTAAATGGTCACACATTTTTTCCTTACCCAACAACTGGATCTCAAGCTCAATGAGACTTTTATTGCTCGGATCCCTAAGATTGGCAACCCTATAACTTCAGATACATTTAGACTAATTGGGCTTTGTAACATTCTCTCTAAAATCTTGGCAAACCATCTGAAACCTTTGTTAGATAATATCATTTTTCCTAATCAAGGAGCTATCCTCGGCAGCCGTTCAATGGCGGATAATGCCAGTCTTGCCCATGAGACCTTCTTTCAAATAAAACATTTTCATAAGCAAAAACAAGGATGAATGCCCATCAAAATTGATATTGCTAAAGCTTATGACAGAGTTAGTGGTCTTTCTTGACCAAAATTTTTGAAAGTTTTGGTTTTGATGAAGGGTGGATCCAAATTATGAATCAATGCATTTCCACCCCCTCTCTTCAATTTCTGCTCAATGGATCACTACTTTTACTCATCAAACCATCTAGCAGCATCCGACAAGGAGATCATTTTTCCCCTTATTTCTTCATCTTAATTGCAAAAACCCTCTCCCGACTCCTCGCCTGGGTCGAAGGAGAAGGCTCCATCAAAGGTATAAAAAATCAAATGTCATTCCCCTTCTATCAGCCACTTGCTATATGTAGACGGTCTCATGTTGTTTTGTCAAGCCTCTCTAGCCGAAGCTCATTCGATCAAAGACATCCTCATGCAATACTGTTAAACTTCGAGGCAAGGGATAAAATTTGACAAGTCCTCAATTTTCTACAGTTCAAATGTTTACCCAAAACACAAAAAATGATTAATAGAATCATCGACTCAAATTTTTACAACCCTAAAGATAAATACCTCGACTCGCCTCTTCTCCTCTCCAAAAAGAAGGCCAACGACCTCCAATTCCTGATTGACAAAGTCAAAGCCAAACTCTCGAGCTAGAAATCAAAAGTGCTCTCCCAGGCTGGTAGACCAATTATGATTAAAATTGTTCTAAACTCTATCCTAGTTTATACCATGCAAACTTTCCTCCTTCCTTGTTCAATTTCCACCAAAATTGACAAGTTGGCTCATAATTTTAGGTGGAATGGTTCGGCCGATAGCAAGGCCAAACATATGTGTACATGGGAACACATGTCACAACCTCTCTATCTGGGAGGTTTGAACATTCTTCAATTAGGAATAAAAATCTTGCCTTAATGGCAAAAACCATTTGGCAACTTTTCTCCTCTCCCCATAATTCTCGTGTCCTCCAACTCAAAGCTCTAGATTTTAAAAAAAGTGGTGATTCAATGAGGTTAACCTCATGAACACTCATTGAGGGCACATCTTCCAACCGTCGGATTAAATAAATTTAGATGCAATTGATAATTATATAAAAATATGAAAAGATTTAGTTTCCTAGAACGACACAAACTCTTTAGTTTAACGTGCTTAGCAAAACTGCATTCCCTCTTCTTCTTCCTTATGTTTATCAAAAACTCAAAGGTCTCCCAGTGTTTCTTTCTTCTTCAAATAAATCTAATTAATAATAATAGATTTGGTTTTTACCCAATTTTAATAGACTTTGTGAAAAACATTTGATCATTGAATTTTAAGATTTTCTTGAAGATCATTGAATTTAAGATTTGTAGATTTTGCATATGATTTGAAGATAATGCAAACATGCTATCAACTACCAAAGTTAGGAACACAAAAATTGAAGTTTTTTTTAGAATTGTAGTTTTGATGGTCATTGAAGATGTCCAAAAGATATGGGCATGGATGTCTTTTAAGAAGCTTGTTCATACCCTTGCACCAAGAGGGATAACGGGATGGTTGCTGAAAATTATAAACAATAAATTGTCAAAATAATTTTATTTTATTTTTTCTTTCATTGCTTCATTGAACCCATTTTTGTGATAAGAAAAAAAAGGAATAAAAGAGTAATAAAGTTTCTATATTTGAGGAGTTTGTTCCAACAATTAAATCTATATAATAGGAAATTGAATCTTTTCATTTTTTTGGTTTATAAATTCATTTGGATCTATTTAATCTGACGATTGGAAGGTGTATCCTTACCGAGTGGTCATGAGGTTAACCTCATTAAACCACTACTCTTTAAAAAAATAAGAGTATTTCACAGATTTTCAAAGCCCCCCATATAGCCTCCTTTGCTTTGAGAGGCGACATCACAGCCTTGAGGAAAATGAAAAGTCATGTCATATGACAAGTGATGTCTGGCAACAATATAGACCTTTGGAGAGATTGTTGGTTAAGCCTGGCCTTCTACTGGCTGACTGTGTCCATGACTCGACAACTTCTAACCTCCCCATCACTATCCCGAATTTGTGGACCACACACATCGGTCAAAGTCCTCCAGGGAACACCGCCTTGATTCACTCGCTCTTCCCTGTCCCAATGGCTAGAGACATTCTTGACATCCTGATTAGACCTTCGGATGACCCCGACAATCTAATCTGGCTTGTTGACAAAAATGTGATTTTTTATGTCAAAACTGCTACCAAAACTTTCACAAGTGAAAACTTTGTCTGATCCACTTCAAGCTCACTCTCTTCTATCCATAATACAAAGCTCCTAAAAGAATTGTGGAGAATTCGAGCCCCCCTACACCCAATTCTTACTTTGGAAGATTGTTCAAAACATTTTTCCTACCATGTCTAATCTGGTCCGTCTACACACACCTATCGATGATCGATGTCCTTTCTGTAATAATCACACAGAAAATGCTATCCACTTATTTTTCTTTGCTCGATTATTCATCATCTCTAGCAAATTTCTCTATCCTGATAGACTGGTTTAATGGTAGCTTTGACATCCCCACTATTCCCCTGTTTTTCAATTTCATGTGGAACTTAGCCAAAGCCCACCCAGAGGTCAATGAAGAAATGTTATCATAATTTGCTGCATTTCTTCAAACCATCTGGCAGTCCTTACAACAAGTGTGTTTTCAACAAAACCAAACTTCTTCCCAATAAATTCATCTCTGATTTCCATCGCATCTAGAAAGCTTGTCATCACCATTGGCTTTTGACTCCTTCCACACCCTCTGGTATCCCTGAAGGCCTTTTCGGGATTAATACAGAAGCCTCGATTGCCATTCATCATGTCCTGGAAATTGCTACTACCAACCCTCTATCACACAACCCCTCCATTAGGTCAAACCTTGACACTTTCGGCCCCATTATGGAAATGGCAACCATCCGTATTGATTTGATCAAAGCCCAATTACAACCAGCCAGATTTCATAGGCTCAATCTCATTGTTGTCCAACTTCAACCCTTTCCCCAATCTTTGGATCAGGACTCAATTATCTTATGATGCAAGTTTCTTTGTTGATAATAAACATGGAGCAATCAGTGTTTTCACGGTTAGTTTGAGTGGTGAGATGCTTCTCAGGTAGCAAGCCCAATTGCAGGAAAACTGCTAGACAATACCATGGCTGAATGTCATGCAGCTGAGGTGACTCTTCTTTTCATCCAGGCTAAGCAATGGAAGACGAGGTTTCAGCTTGGAGATTCAGGGACACTCATTTCTATTTTGCAGGAAGATCAACTACACCCAAAGACGGTCACGCGCTGGATATGGCATCTACTAATCAGTAGTTTAGTAGTATCTGACGACTGCTTTGTATTAATACATTTTGGTACTGTAACTTTATTAACAGAGCTCTCAATTACGAAGCTCATACTTTAGCTAGTATTACAAGACAAAATTATTGTAATCATACTTATTAATTAATATAAAAAATTTCTCCAATCCAATAAGATCTTGATTAATGTTTTTTGTACGTAACCCGACCTTATAACTAAGAGTGACATCCTTCATCAGTTAAAGAAGGAACTGGCATGGGGTGCCTCGCACGTGCCCAACTTTGTTTTTTTTTTTTTTTTAAAAGGCGGGAAATCTTGTTTGAATTTCGTTGCTGAAATTTAAGAGGGAGGGAGGGACCAAAAAACAGAGCAGATGTGAAACCGAGCTTCTCTTCTCTTCAGTGAACAAACAAGCTAGGTTCAGTTCTTCTCTTCTCGTTGCTGAAGAACCCACTACAGTGAACAAATCCAAATAACATGTGATACCGAGCTTCTCTTCTCTTCCTGGGTGATTTCGAGCTTCTCTTCTGGGGAGAGGCAGAGCTTCGAGCTTGTCTTCTCTGGTCTGGAAGAGAATAACTTCATCACCCCTCCTTCATCTCAGTTCTCGCGTCGTCTTCCACTGCCCTTTTTGTTTAGAAGTTGTACTAAGCTTTTCGTTTGTTGTACTTCTCATTCTTTTCTTTGTTTTGTTGTCTTAAGCTTGACAGCATACTTGCTTCTTTGTTTTTACAGCATCGGTTCCTGATTTTGTCAAGGCTGAGTTGTTACAGCGTATCATCTGCGAGGAAGACATTAAGGTTGTTAAACATTTAAATTACTACATAATACTGACTCCAGTGTGCCATGTGAGTCCTTGAGCATTTTATATTTTGGAGATGCTTGGTCTAGTGAGCCCTTTAGAGTGAATGATTCGCGTAGCTTTAAAAATATGAGGTGTAGAATATATTCTTGGTATTTTGTTCCTTTCTAGCCATTATATGATATCTTGAAAGGACTACAAAAATTATTCTTATTTTCCAATGTGATTCATGAGGACTCTGTAGTCTGGTTCAGAACAAGCATTCAATATAAAAGCATCCCATGAGACTTTGTGCTCACTTTAATAGTATTGCTAACTGCTAAGTTTGTAATAGTAACATATTTCTTCCTTTATCTATACTGGCAGTGAGTTTTGGAGGATCAAACATTGATCCTACTGCTTGGGAAGATAAAAAATGTAAAGGCCAATCTAGTTATCATTTGTAGTTGTAGCTAAAAACATATTTTTAATGGGTGTTTTGAATTATTTTTGTTTGTTTTGACAGACCTTGTCTGTACTTGACCTCTGCGAACAAGCGCATCTCTGAAGGTATCATCAACCAGTAAAGTTTGTCTTTGAGCCTATGGAAGTCGTTACCTGGTAGTAGTGTTGCATCTACATTATTTATGGTGGAATGATGTGTCTATTGTGTTGTCCTCGCCTTTTACACCAAGCGCAAGCTTTGGTAGGTTTGGTTGTTTATAAGTGTGGCACAAGATTGGAATTAAGTAGGAAAGGGTGATCAAGCCTGAACTTGGTTTGTCTTGGTGGCAGAGAAGTTACCGGAGCTCATGTAGTAGTGCATATGTATGGTTATAGCTAAAAAAAAAACGAAAACAATATAGTCAACTAATCGGGTGTGTAATGAAAGGCCTATCAAGAGGGAGGCTTTCATGTTTTCATATCTTGTAAGAGGGGTGCTCAATGTTTTATGTGTTATTTGCACAATGGTGTAAAAAAAGGTTGAATTATATCTTAGTTTTGAATTTTAGCTTCGAAGCTGTTGTACGGGATGCTCATGGTTGGATTGTATTGGCCAATGGTTATGTATTAGAAGCATTAGCATTAATATATCTAAAAGATGATAGTACCATCTGTCTGAGCAAATTTACCATTTGTGTACATGTTGTAGAATTTGGGCAGTTAGATGGCTTGATGCTTGGTTGTCATAGGTTTAGCATATCACTGTTTCTTTTCTGCAATGTCAGTAAATTTTAGGGGATGCAAGGAGAAAAAAAAACCTTTTTCATCCAAGTTGGGTTCCTTGTCAAGATGATACTTGTTTGGTGTTATCGTTTCTGCTGGCAAAGCTCAATCCATTTTATGTAGAGCTCAAAGAAAAGGTGTCTTCCTCGCAGAACGAAAGCTTAATGTCTCATTATGGTGAATGTCCTCATTGAGATCATTGGTTGTTAAACTTGGATTACTTATGTATAACCATAATACTACATACATCTCATGTGTGTTCATTAAGGTATCTTTCCACAATTGTAGCATGAATTGCAGCACCGATAGGTAGAGCATCTTCATCGATCATGAAGTAAGGAGAATGACCCGTGTGTGTTGAACCCAATGTCTCATTTCTTATACCTATATAGAAGAAAGCTGCAGGAATTACTTCTGAGTAGAAGGAGAAGTCCTCTGCACCCATCATAGGTGGAACCACTATGAAGTTCTTCGGACCTAGTAAGTCAATGGCAACGCTTCTTACGTGCTCATACATGCGTTGTTCGTTTACAGTTGGTGGGTATATAGGCTGCTCTTTCTCGAAGAAGTCAACCATGGCTGAGCATCGGTATACACTTGCTTGTTCAATGATCACCTATTCTTATGAAAATCATTGGCATTAACAACAGTTTTAGAAGGAATAATGTAAAGCCCCGTCTTCAATCATTCGTGTTGCTCCATTTCCAGCTTCTTCTGCTAGTTGAAAGATAAGTATGACAGTTCCCTGGCATGAAAATATGTGGTGAGTCTATTATACATCAAAACTAGGGAGTAATTTGTGATAACCCATGCATATACTATGTTAACTTGGCGACAGTATCATCAGTACTAGAATGGGATGTTACTATATTATGTTTTAACAACAAATTCATACGGTAATTTAGATCAGTATTTGTACAAGTATGTACTATTGATATTAAAATTACTCAGCAAGATTGATCATATCTCATGGGATGCTTTTATATTGAATGCTTGTTCTGAACCAGACTACAGAGTCCTCATGAATCACATTGGCAAATAAGAATAGTTTTTGTAGTCCTTTCAAGATATCATATAATGGCTAGAAAGGAACAAAATACCAAGAATATATTCTACACCTCATATTTTTAAAGCTACGCAAATCATTCACTCTAAAGGGCTCACTAGACCAAGCATCTCCAAAATATAAAATGCTCAAGGACTCACATGGCACACTGGAGTCAGTATTATGTAGTAATTTAAATGTTTAACAACCTTAATGTCTTCCTCGCAGATGATACGCTGTAACAACTCAGCCTTGACAGAATCAGGAACCGATGCTGTAAAAACAAAGAAGCAAGTATGCTGTCAAGCTTAAGACAACAAAGCAAAGAAAAGAATGAGAAGTACAACAAACGAAAAGCTTAGTACAACTTCTAAACAAAAAGGGCAGTGGAAGATGACGCGAGAACTGAGATGAAGGAGGGGTGATGAAGTTATTCTCTTCCAGACCAGAGAAGACAAGCTCGAAGCTCTCCCTCTCCCCAGAAGAGAAGCTCGAAATCACCCAGGAAGAGAAGAGAAGCTCGGTATCACATGTTATTTGGATTTGTTCACTGCAGTGGGTTCTTCAGCAACGAGAAGAGAAGAACTGAACCTAGCTTGTTTGTTCACTGAAGAGAAGAGAAGCTCGGTTTCACATCTGCTCTGTATTTTGGTCCCTCCCTCCCTCTTAAATTTCAGCAACGAAATTCAAACAAGATTTCCCGCCTTTTTTTTTTTTTTTTTTTAAAACAAAGTTGGGCACGTGCGAGGCACCCTCCCTCGCCAATTCCCTCGCCAGTTTCCTCGACATTTAGAATCACTCAAAAGCAGAATGATGGATCTAAATTGGTTAATCGGGCATGGTCCGTATCCGCGAACAGATAATGCCAGTAGTCAGAATCGAAAAATATCTCGATGCCACGTAGCTACACGGCCTGGTCTCTGATGCTTCCGTCTGTCTCATTATTCTTCTCTCATCTCATCAAAACTAAACAAACGCGCCATTCGATTCAAAAACTCTCTCTCTCTCGGTTTTGCCCTAGCATTACATAAAACCAGACCTCCTCTCTCTCGTCCTCCTAGTCCTACAAACAAACCCTAGCTCGCTCGCTCCTAACTGATCGTCATGAATCACCCTCACATAATCTACCACCCTGTTGATTCCCAAAACAAAGCTCAAGACCTAGCTTCGCAGATCCTCTCTTCATCATCTCCACCGACTATCTCCGCCGCTTGTGCATCCATCGAAACCATGTTGCATAAACGCACTCCCGACCAGACTCGATCCTTCTTCACCATCACATTCCCTTGTCTTGTTTACAAGCTTTTCGGCTTCGATGACCACCTCTCTTCTCACAAATCTCCCTCCTCCGGATGCGGATGCGGATGGATTGATCAAATTTACTCTTCAAATGATTCACACCTCGAATCTAGGGTTTTCGATCTTCTCTCCCCGTCAGGTACTCTACTTTCTTCGATTTCATCCATAGATCGTCAAGGACTTGTCAAATATGTCTTTCCTGTTGAAAGATTGCCCCAATGGCTCAAATTCTTGTTTCAGAACCACAAAGATTCCCGTATTTTGTCCGATTTGTGCCCCCCATTGTTTAAAGGGAGAATCAAAGAGGATCTCGTTAAAGGTTCCTTTCAGGTCCAGTTGAATGTTTTCCAATACTACTTCTTTTGGTTTGCTTATTATCCTGTTTCTAAAGGAAATGGCGGAAATTATGACAAGGTTGTACCTAGGAAGTCTACTGGGTTTAGGTTGGAGAATTGGACTTCTTCCTTTCCAGTTTTGCCTGGAGCTGCGCGACGACCTGGACAGAAAGCAGGCCACCGGTTGTATCTTAGACTGCTCTATGCTTATCTCCGAGCTTTTGTGCCCATCTATGGTTATGAGGCTAGTCAACCTTACAGAAGTTCTCTTCTGCATTATTCCACCAGCTATGATGGTTCGCTTGTGTTACAAATGGAGTTCTTAGTTAATGCATTGATACACTTTTGGTTGGTCGACAATGACTTCTCTCCTTTATCTGTTAATGTATGTCGATCATTTGGGGTGTCTTTTCCTTTCCGTGCAGTATTAGGGGAGACACCGCCGACTTCTGGGCTTGCTGAAGTTGTGCTCTTATTTGTCAAATATCTGAATAGTAGCTTGATACCTCTTAGTCATGAGGCTGAACAAATTAAACATAGTGCAAGTCCCCAGCCAAGAATATCTGGTTCTGTTGATTCTATTAAGTTCCCTCTATCACGGATATCTAATGGGGGCTCTGTGACATCTTGGAACGCCATGGTGCAGAGGCCGTTGTATAGGTTCATCTTGAGGACCTTTTTGTTTTTCCCGATGGAAACTTCTATTAGAAATGCATCTCAGGTGTTTTCAGTCTGGATTAGTTATATGGAGCCTTGGAAGATTAGCTTCAAAGATTTTGCAGAGCTTGATGCATTGACGGAAAGAAAAAATGAAAGCCCCAGAGATGAAAAGATGCAATCTCAAGTTGGAAAATCAGCATCTGGATATACAACGGCATGGGAAACATATGTACTATCCAACTACCTAATTTATAGTTCACTCACAATGCATTTCCTGGGGTTTGCTCACAAGTTTCTTCACAGTGATGTGGAGACTATACTCCAGATGGTGATAAAGGTACATTTTTCATCCTTGCGGTTGTTTAGTCCATTTTATAATTTTTTCCATGCTACGAATTCATTCCTTTGTTAATAGGATCATTGCATAGCTTTGCTAGATAACATTTTGCTACGCCTTATATTAATCCTTTTCAAAATGTGATATATAATATATTAAACATCTTGTTTTATTTCAAGGAATATTTATACGTCAAATTGACCATGCTTTATGTAATACAAATTTTAAGGACGAAAAAAGACACATAAGAAGGAAAACTTGGATGAGAGAAAAATGGGTTTTAGGACCAAATGGAAGAAAATAAAATGAGGCTAATATATCTGTAAAAGAAAAATAAATACTTGTATATTTAGAACCTATGCAGTTAAAACGGATAACAAACCCATAACGATTCAAGAGCATTATAGGTTATAACGGGATATAACGAAATAGTTTTTTAAATATATTTTTAATACCCCCACAAAGTATTTTAATGTATTATAGAGTCAAACAAGTAAATCATGTTCATAACAAAAAATTCAAAACAAAAAAATTAATAAAAATACATTTCTTGTGAGAGTGAGATCGCAACAGAGAGTGCGATCGACTCCTCGTCTTTTTCCCTTCTTCTCTCGTTCTCTGTTGATTGGTGACATCAAGCTCTGGTTCTTTCCTATGAGTCTAAGGTTCTGGTTCGATTGAGAGTGAAAGGGGTATTTGTTTTTAATTTATTTATTTATTGTTTTTATGTATTAGAACAAAACGTTAAAACAGAGTTATTGGAAAAAAAAACATTATCTCAATAATGGCATATAACGCTGTTATATCGGAGCTGTGATACCATAACGTGATAATGTCATAATGTAACGGCTCATCCCCGTTAAGCGTTATATCAGAGTTATATCGGTGTTTTAACTGCACAGTTAGGAACTAACTTTTTTTTCTTCCCTTGAGTGGATTTTTTCTCAAATAGTTAAAGCTTTATAGAAATTGGTCGTTTCACATTATATTAGATGGTATTAGACTTCATCTCCTACGGTTGAGGGAAGTGAAGGATGATTATTGTGTCTTGGTAACGTGTGTTTCAAGTTTTGTGTTGGGTTGTATGCCACATCACACGTTTCACTGTTTGCAATGTTAATACCGTATTTCATGCGGGACATGCATGAAAATAAATTTGTAAAAATATGGCTTGCACTTTGTCCTATTTTTCTTTGGTTTGTTGCACACTGCCCCTAAACATCGACATTATTTTTCATTGCCAATTACATGCCTTCTTTTTCCACTTCCTAACTAGGCCACCTCCACCATTGCCCCCACCCCTTCTTCTTGCCCCATTTTTCTTCTCTATCCAGACCATCTTCCTATCTTCTCTCGAGAGCAGTGGGCAGCATGAAGTATTGAATGATTTGGGGGCAAGGCAAGGCTCGGAAATCGATTCCATTAGGATCAACATATTTGTTTGTAACAAGGCTATTCTGAGGCGATTTTCAAAGCCTTCAAACCCAATTTGCGATGTGTTTACAACCATTACAGTAGCAACTGAGAGTTGAGAGGAATTGCGAAATGGGGTTGAGGGTTTTTTAATTTCTTCTTTTCTTTCAGATCTTCTGATACGAACTTGATCGTGGTCTCGCTAAGGTTCTCCACTCGAATATTTCGTCGATCGAGTGTGCCTGAAGAACGAGTTCGCATTCGAAGCAAACCGTGTCTCCATTGGAGTGATCGAACACCACCCTTGCGGTCCATATAATGGGTGATTGGTTAATTGATTTAAACTTTTCTTTATTAGATCTCTCTGGTTTTTTATGATTGAATTTTTGTGTTTTTTTCTTGGAGTTCTTTGTCAGTGTGATGGGTTCACGAAAGATGTATATGTGTGTTTAGATGGGAGGATGGAAGAGAAATGCTAGGCGGAGAGGGGGTGGGGGTAGTAAGTGCCTCATTTTGCCGCAACAAATTTGAGGAAGAAGGCACGTGAAGGGTAATTTTGGTATTTGGAATAAAAAGGTCACGTGCATGATAACATGGCTGATGAGCGTTATTTTTAGGAAAGAAGCAACAAAGTTTGAAATAATGGGGCAAAGTGCAAAAAGCCCGTGCAAATATAATCCAAGGGTGTGTTTAATTTTTGTAAAACTTTTTCATATAAAACAAACTTTACCATGGAAAAGAAATTAGTGAAAATTTTATTTCCATCGTTAGCGCAAAGGAAAAAAGTTACCTAATTTTTCATTGTTTGATTGCGAAATTTTTTTCAATGGTGAATTTGCTTTAGGCATAAGTTGCCATTATATTAATAAATTGAACGTACGCCATATAAACAAAGTAAAAACATTTACCCATCAAAACTAGAAACATAAAAAATCATAAAACATACAAACCGTACTTACTATTACCATGCCATGCCATGTAGAAGGTCTACTACACATCATTAATTTTATAAGTCATTCCCTACACATTAACAATTTATATCGAGTTCGGCCCATTTAAACAAAACCAAGTCATCTTAAATCCCATTTAAACACAACCTATTCATCTTAAAGCCCATTTAACTACAATCGATAGACCTTCTCATTGAGTATTGCAGAGATGGTGAAGTTGAAGTCTAGCAGAGATTTGAGGTCGAGTGAGAGATGGGATCGAGAAAAGGCAAAAAAAGGCGATGTAATTTTTTTCAAGGGGGACATGAAGTGGGAAAACATGTCACGTACGAGACTTTTTTTTCACTCCCAAATCAAAATCAAACATTGAAAATATTATTTTTTGAGTTTTTCATTAAAGACCATAAAATCAAACACGCCTTTAAAGTATAAGATTCCCATTTGGCTAGCAACACAATGGAATTCCTAATGAAGATGACAAATTTATTTTCATGGCAAAGAGTCTCTTGTATACATGCTTAGTTTCTACTTTCTATTCCCAAATCATAACATTACAACTTCCTCCAATTTTTGAAGGATTAGATGGGCATCCCATTACAACATTACAAAATTACAACATCCATGGAGGATTACAAATCATAACATTACAACATTCATGGAGGATTAGATGGGCATCCAAATCATAACATTACAACATCCATGAAGGATTAAGTGGGCATCCCATTGAAGGCTAAATACTTTTTTCTTTTTCTCTTTAAAACATCCAAATCATAACATTAAAACATCCAAATCATAACATTACAATATCCATGGCGGATTAGATAGGCATCCTATTGAAGGCTAAATACTTTTTTCTTTTTCTCTTTAAGAGTTAATATCGTTACTCCTAATGGCAAGAAAGGTGCCACTCATTCATTTGGCAAGTAGATACAACTACCACTTGAATATTTTTCTATGCACTTTGCATGTATTAGATTTTCCGTTTGATAACTAGCTACATTCTTGGTATTGCCTAGGGGGTAGGGTATTGATGTGGTTAAGAAAAAATAAACAAAATAGATTTTTCATCAATTTAAAATATATTATTATCGATCGATTAATTAATGAGTTTCGTAAGCGATTCGATAAATCGGTGAGAAATTGCCGATTAAGCGGTTAGGGATTATTCTAATGATTAATTAAAAAGTTGTAATGCTTTACTAGTGATAAGCTATTTTAATTTAATTCAAAAATTATAGTCGCTGATTTATTACCGATTCTTGATCGATTAAATAACATAGCACACCCAAAAGTTTTGTCAACATGGAGGTTTGATGACTATCCTACTCAAGGACACATTTTTTATTTTAATTTTAATTTTCCTTTTTTTTCTCTTGGAGAATTGATTTCATCATCTCTGAAGGTAAGAAAATTGCCTCATTCATTTGGCAATTGTATTAGTTTTACACATAGAGCGCATTAAATGATATTCAAGTGGTAATTGTATCTACTTGGTAGTGTATTCTTGAATACCAAAAGGATTTTCTTTAGTTGGTATTTGGTGTTCGAGAAATTGATTTTCTAGGGTTATCTCTCTCTTATGTAACTTTGTTATTCTTCATGGCGCGTTTGTTTTAAGTCACATGAAGCAAGGTTGTTAACTTGTTATAGGAACGATAATCAAATTTATTTTAGACGTGTCGTATTATAAGTAGGAATCATATATTGTGCGATTCACTTTAAAGTTCGAATGTTTGTGAGAAATGAGATACATATAAACTATCATATTTGAAAACAAGGTTTTAACAAATTCATTAACGATAACCACATGTATAATAAAAATGCTTCATTAGTCTTCAGTTCTTCATAACGTGCTACGAAATTTAAAATCAAGTTATTGAAGTACAAGTGTGGAGTATGACAATTGATAAGTAGGATCTTATGTACCTTTTGCAAAAGAAATTTTAGTCTTCCTTTTGACCATGGCCAAACTAAAAAAAAATATATATATATATATAAAATAAGAAAACTTGCCAAAGCGCGAGTAGAGAAATTACACTTTCATGATACCTTCCAAAATGTCAACGAAGCTTGCCGAATTGGATTCTACTTAATCTTATACACGTGTAGACAACATTAGGAACTAGATTCGAATTTGGAGGATGCAAAGCAAAGTTACTAGGATTTTTTATGAAAATCACAAACAACAATCCAATCCTCTTTTCTCCTTCGAAAACTCTCTAGAGGATATTAGTTGGTCTGAGATGAGCCTTGAGTATCTACAAAAACCCGTGAGGTATTAGAAAATGGGTTTTATTATTTAACCAAAAAAAAGCAAAATCAAATAAAAAATTTAGTTGTAGATCGGACCATTACGTGTTTTACCATCTTGTTGACTCAGGCATGTACCATATAGTTTTTGTTCTATGCCTTTTATTAGGGAATGTCAATGTTATTAATATTGTACAATATGCAATCATTATGGAAAAGATTGGATACAGATCGGAACGTTAGAAATCACAAACCACATGAACCGCTTGATTCACGATGCAATTTTTTTAATGAGGATCATATCGAGACAAAGACGTTTTAAAGCAAATATTTTCTTGTTTTTAGAAATCTGCTTGACTTATTCTAGCAAACTCAATTTTTTTTTTTTTTTTTAAATGAGAAAAACAAGTATGATATTGTATTCAATAAAGGCCAAAGCACTAATCTGTATAAAAGATATACAAATGTGCATCTTCAAAGCAAACTCTAAATTTGATTTTGTTTCTTCCTAATGCTTTAATTGCTTTCTAGTATGGACTTTGGTTATCCAACTATTCCTTCCTTATATGAGAGAAGTAAATGTAAGGACCAGTGTGTCATAGACTCATAATCAATTTAAGAATGTATTTTTGTTTGTTGAAACAACTTTTGAAACTAGATTTCCTCAGTTATAGGCTATGTTTTAAAATCGTTTTTCAGCCTCGAGGCGGTCAAGCTTTTTTCGATGCGAAGCGAGGCGTTTTTCATTAAAAAAAAGTGATAAAAATAAAAATATTTACAAAAAAAATAAAAAAAACAAAAAAAGCTATCATCAATGCAAGACATAACATGAATTCAATCATAAAAATGGTTTAGGCGTTAGAATTACCTCATTATAATGTATATTTTTGAAGCACCAAAATGAAGAATGAAGTTACCTGATCGGCCGTCCAACAACACCAAAATGAATCGATTGATGATCAGTATTAGTAAGCAAGTTGAAGCCCGAGTGAATGTAATTGATGCCAAAGGTTTAGTAATTTGATGTATTTTGAATTTGTTATGGTGTTGGTGTAATTTTGTGAGAGCAAGGTCAAGGACAAGTGTTGCTCCTCAACTAGCTATTTTCTCCAATCCTGCTTGTGTAAGTCCCTGATGATGATCATGTGATCATCTAATGCACTTTTTTTTTTTTTTTTCTCACAATTTATATTGAAAATTTCCTTAAACATGATGGGTATTAAATGTTCAAAATAAACTAATTCAAATTGAGCAATCCTTTCATTTTAAGTTGGAAAGATCTCATAATTGCAAGAAGCCAATAACCATAGTCTTTGGTATTAAATGTTCAAAATAAACTAATTCAAATTGAGCAATCCTTTCATTCTAAGTTGGAAAGATCTCATAATTGCAAGAAGCCAAGAACCATAGTCTTTGATCAGGTCCACAAGGATGCCCCAAGTGGAATTAATTAGCTAGATATTCATGTCCTAATAATCTTTTGGCTTGCACCAATGAATAACAATAAATGACAACAATTGAGAGCACGTGATAGTAAAGGAAATATCTCTGAATTCTTAATACAAAAGGTTATGCTTTCTCTCTCATTTATTGTTCTCTCATCCACTCCACTTCACACAACACTCACTCACTCAACAGCTCAAAAGACCAGTCGAAATCTAACAGACTTGAACAACGTTGTGGAAGATTCCGCCTTAGTCGATGCCGTCCTTGAAGATCTTGTTGATCTTAAGAATGGTGGACGTCCAGTAGATGCATGCTTCTTCACAGGTAGTAGGGCAGCCAAGAGGTCATTGGGATTTGATGGACGACCCCTTGGCCATGGTGGGGCAACTACAACATCTGGCACAAGAGGTTTCGTGGGATGACCACAATGACGCTTTGGTGGAGCCTCCAGGTTGTGGTGCATGTAATTGTTCTTGACCATCACGACCTCCCCACTCTCCTTCATCTTGTTGAGGTGCGTTGTGAGAAGAGTTGAGTGAGCTTCTGGAAGATCCCGATCTCCGTCTCCGTCGTAGTCGGTTGTATTTAATCTCTAAACAACTTTGGTTCTTCTTCTCTGAAACGATTTGCAACAAAAAACATAAACAGGCTTTTAGGGGTTTTCGATTCGTACGCACTGGACCGAGTCAACTCGTACGAGTCAGCAATAAAACTCGTTCGAGTTGTTTGAACCATCTGATGCGTACGAGTCATATCGTTTTTCTAGCGCTTTGAGTCGACTCGTACGCTCCCAACGCTTTTAAAACACTGGTTATAGGATATCCCCAAAGTTGGAATTATGGATTTGGCTGGAAGGTTAATGAGGTGATAGTATTGGATCTTCAGTTTAGAACAAGTCTGAATGAGGAAGGAATGGATAAAGTGGGAGGCATACTGGAAGTGTTAGATCACATGGTTATCAGTGAGGCGAGAGGTGGATGGAGAAGAAAGTGCTCTAAGGATGGTTCATACTTGGTTACTTGATTCTTCCGAGAAGTTTTAGTGGGTATGGGCAAGGTTGAAGTGGCATGCACTTTAACAAAGGATCAGGTCCAGGTGTGAGGCTCATGTTGCTTCTATGGCGTTGGAGCCAGAACTTAATGGACTATCCAGACACCTTTTTGTACAAACGAGAAGTTGATCTTGCAACACTGATTAAGGCTTTGTTGGTAGATACTCCAGATAGTTTGAGATTCTAATGAGCCTTGCCCATTCAACACACTGACATAACTTTGTGAACTTATTAAGATTGTGTTGAGGATGTTGATTTTGGAAGTCATGACTGTTGTTTGGTATTTGGGTTCAGTCACTCCAAGCTTAATAGAGATGATGGGGTTTAGAATCTCATGAACAATAAATGTTGTGAGGTGGCAGTAAAATCTCATTATAGTTACTTCATTAATATGGCGATTGTTTACCTTGGAAGTAGTAACGAAGTTAAGTGCATGTAAGCCAGCTTACAAAATCTCATATAAAATTGAATTGTGCAATTATCACTGTTCTACTTTGAGTCCTATGTTATGGATTCAAACTTTCCTGGTATTTCCCATCAGTAATTCTATTGAAGTAGTTAATTAACTGTTCTTACATTAACACGTGAACTCTTTTAACCTAACTCTTGCGGGCATTTTTTTTTCTTCAGGTACTAAACATTTTGACGTCATCAAAGGAGCTTATAGACCTTATAAAGAAAGTGGATGCTGCATTTCATTCTAAAATGTCAGGGTCTTCTTTGTTGATGTCAGATAGTGCATATAAGTATGTACCGTCCATTCGTGAACAGCTGCAGGTAAATTTAGCTGTTCTCTATTAGTTGTGTTGCTTGTGCACATGCCTCAGAGCTGTTTATGTATGCATCTTTGTCTTCAACAAATTTCTCAGAACCCAAGTTGATTGACTTGCTTGGAAGCAAAATTTTGGTTTCCATTTTGGAAATCCTCTCAGATTGCATAACACAGTAGGAAAAGAAAACTACAAAAAAATGACTCATGTAACGGATGGGATTTATACAGTTTGAAGGGTCATTTACTCTCTGTGCGCTGAATACCTATTCGATGTAAATATTCCCTGATTGTTGTGTTTCTGATGGCTGTGAGTATGACAATCAAATTGACTAGGTGATGATTGGAAGAAAACAATTCTCTTATTTGAGCGATCTTTCTGGATCATGAAACCCGCTCTGAGAAACAGAGAGCAGTTTGTCCTTATATTCCTTCTTGTCCTTCCTTCAATAAAGTTGCATTCTAGTACCGACCAATTGAAAATCAAGAACTTGAAGGAAATGGGTAAGTAGGACAAGTTCTATTATTCATTAACTGAATTGGAATCCTCATCCAAATAAAAATAAAATAATAAATGAAGAGTGATATCTATCCATTGCTATGGGTGGTGTATATACTGATATCTATCCGTTACTATTGGTGGTGTATATACTAAGTTACTGGTCTTGAACCATGTGTGCAATTTAGTAACAAGAAGCCACAGAGGCTGAGACTATGAAACATTATTTCTTTTGTTTTAACATCAGGACTGGGAGGATGGCTTATGTGAGACTGATGCTGATGGCTCATTTTTACATGAGAACTGGAATCAAGATTTGCGGCTTTTAAGTGATGGGGAAGATGGTGGGCATCAACTGCTTCAGGTATTTCTTGATCCCATCCCATCCCCCCTACCCTTTTATTTTATATGGTCAATCTATTTGGCAGGGTCTCATACTACAGAGACTAACAATTCTTTGATTGTAGCTATTGATTCTGCGCACGGAGTCCGAAATTCAAACATTGTCTGGTGATAATGCTTCACAGAATATTCAGAATCTGGACAAGTTAAAAGCTCAGATGTGTTGTCTATTCGATGGCAATGTTGGTATGGTTAAACCAGTCACGCCGAAAGCGACACAGTATAAATCTGGCCGAGATGAAATATTTAAACCGAGGTGGGTTGGAAATCACAAGTTGGCTGATGTGAAGTACAAGGGTGACTGGATGAAGAGGCCTGTCTCTAACAATGAGGTTGCATGGCTGGCAAAGCTGCTTGTCAGGCTGTCTGATTGGTTGAATGAAATGCTCCGGCTAAACCAGAGTAACAACAGTTGCATAAGCTCATCTTGGTCATATGTGGAGGTATCCGATAATGATATAACTAAAGTAGATGGCCCACAGGAGGCTGTGAAGATGATCCTGTGTTCTGTTTGGTCTTGGCTCGTCTTCTTGGGTTTGTCGGCACTAAGGTTAATGAGAGAGCACGGATGGAGGGTGAATCTGAGAGTGTTTGCATCAAAAAAGATTTTGGTAGTTTTGTTTTTATCTGTCACATTTAGTATTTTGAAAAAGGCATTCTCTTGTACATACCTCCAGCAGCTTTTGATGCATTGGAGATCCCTTCCAAGTGCTGTTGTCCATGAAATGTAATGAAAAAGAACGAAAGAGAAAAATATTTTTGTTATCTCACTTGTATTTATGTTTTTGTTTATCATGAACACAAGTGATGACATCTTGTTAAACTATCTGTAATGTTTATTAGTTGCGCTATGTTGTAATACCTTGGTAGCATGGGGTTCGAAGAATAACTTGAATCAGCAATAGTCTTCTTGTGAAAATGTGTGGTGACTCCTTTGTGAGCCCTCCTCAGCTTAGTAAGTTTGATGTCTTAGTGATAAGCACCTTGAAAACTAAGCCATAGAAATGTGACATTTTGTGCTCTTAAACATATGAATGCTAATTTCAATTATATAATAATGATCTCTCAATATGTGGATTTTGTGTTATGTAGGAATTCAATGCTTAATCATCAAATCCGACGCAAAGTTGCATAATAAGGCCAAGTTCAAGCCCTGGGCACAATGACTTGCAAGTCCAAGATCCATGAATTGAAGCTTGTTGCAACATCTGTTCTCTTTTTCTTTGTACCATCACGGTAGTATTTAGAACTTGGTGGTGGCATATAGTCATTTCCCTTCTATAAAACTCTACACAAATTCTCCACCCTTTTGTTTTACTCTTCTCATAAGGTCTTGGGTGGTTTTATCTTGGTCAACCAGCTCTAGGAGAGAGCTTGAGAGGGAGGGATCCTTAAAGATTTGCTAGAGGATTTTGATGCATGTTAGGGAGGAGAAGTTTTATGCTTTGAGGATTGCAATAGCTGTAGTTGGTTAGTAGATCTGTCATTTCTTGAATGATTTAACATATTAGATTGCATGTTTACTCTTTTTCTTTTTGTAGATTTTGGGGTTTGCTAGTTTGGGTTAAGATGTGTAATCAAGTGTCTTTTAGTAATGATATTTTTCGATTCTGTCAGTATTATTGTTTTCATTTGAAATATGAAGGTGAGAGATTTCTATAGGTATCTTATTTGCAGAATTTGGATAAGTATTGAAGAAGTTATAGGTGTTTGAAGTTGGTGTGTTGAACTGTAACTTGCTGAAATTTTAAGTCCGACTTTAAAACGTGATGAACATGGGGTAAAGATCTGGTTTTATTTTCTGTTATTGATAGCACTTAAAGATAAATTTTGCATGTTTAAAAAGTAGAAGGTAAGGGCTTTCCTATGGTTTAACGTTTTCAGGTTTTGGTTGAAAACTGCGACTTGTGTGCATGATTGAAGTTGCTATGTTACACTGAAACGTTCTGAAAAATCTGCTCAGAGGTAGAAGACGATGACGTCATGCTGTTTGACCCGATTTTGACCCAACTTTGACTGATCATATAATTTGATTTATAAATCTTTTTTTACTACCGTTTTCACCGTTGTGACCACTGTGATAAAATTAAATTTTAGAATAAATTTATTTTACATTTAATAATATTTTAATTTTGGCAATAATGTGACTCGAGATGCGTTTTTCAAGTAGATGTTTATTATTGTATATTGTGCATCATATATGTGATTGTAATATTTAGAACTTAGTTTATCTTATGGAATTATGAAAATGATGCTACTTGATAAGTGTTGAGAAATTTTGAGTTTGACATGAATACCCTACTCCGGCGTTTGAAATGTACAGAGTGGTACAATATTGACCATAGATGCCTGAATTTTCGATATTTGTGTAATCCGTACATAGTGAGTTGTATGGTGCCTGTCTCCAAAAGGGAAAAACTAAGCCACTATACGAGTTATAACTCGCGAGATATGGTGGAGTGTTCCTGAGGAGCAGTGTCTGATTTCCAAAAGGGAAAAACTATGCCACTGTACGAGTCATGACTCGCGTGATACAGTGGAGTGTTTCTGAGGGGTCAGAGGAAGAGTGTGAACTTAGTTCTCTTCCAACGCGCAGTTTTAAATTGTGATTTGGCTCGTGTGTCCAGTCTTTTGAGGTGAAGTATGCATTTTAGAGACGACACCCCGTTTGAAATGCATACATACTCAAAGTGGGTATTGGTACACATGTGGAGGTGTGTCGGGGTGAGACACATTCGACACATGGATAAGTGCGATAGGGTATTCATGGTTTAAGATTTTATGTAGCATGTCTTCCAGTAGGGAGCTAAGCCATTGTACGAGTTTTGACTTGCTTGATGTGATTGAGAATTCCTAAGGATCAATAGAAGGGACATGTCTTGGAACAAGTATGTCCTAAAAATAAATTAAATGGTATGATATGTTGTGAAAGTGAGTATGCGAGAATTTGATAAGATGATATGTGCAAAAGATTATGGAAATTTTCATCCATTTGAAAGGAATGGTATTTTAAAAAGTTTTGTTTTGTTGATCATCTTATTTGTGCATATGACTAGTTAACCAAATGGTTGATGCATTATGAATAAGTTGTGGAGTGTGATGTAAGGTAAATGTGGATTATTATTTGTGTTATTTGTAGTTGATTTTTTTTATCTGCTCATGCCAGCTTTAGGCTGACCCATTTTGCTTTGTTTTGTGGCAAATGGGTGTACTCTTATTGGAGTGCAGGCATTGGAAGTGACTTTGTTGATCAAGCCGAGCGGAAGTAGATCATAGTCTTTCCCAGGGTTTGTAAGATGTTTTGTGTTTTGCTATTTGGTGTTTAATATGCAAGTTATGTTTGTGTCAACGCTTTGATATGTGGAGTTGGGGGCGAAGGTTGCCTTTGGAATGGTTGTAATATTTTGGAGTTTTGTGTAATATTTTGGAATTTCTTTTTTCCGAGAAATGTTTATGTGAAAATGTGGTTAAGTGGTATGTCACGTGCCGTTTGTAGAAAATCTCCCGGTCTGTTGGGATTTTTTTTATGAGCGGGGCATGACACTTGCATGAATCACAAGTTTATGGATCTTGAGAAGGTCAAGATTATGATTTGAACCTCCACATTGCCAATATAGAAAAATAATCTTTGTAAACTCCCAAAGTGTTAAGTCAAAAATTCAGCTTCCATCCCATTTGTTTTTCATACCGTATTTGCTCAATTCATATGCAAATCACTTTCGCTCATCTTTCACATGCAAATGTTGTCATTCTCATCATAAGCCACTCCCCGTAAGCCCTCAAGCTCATGTGTTTGCTCAAATTAGAAACCACCCTATTACATAACAACATCACCATAACTTTATCCATGTATTAGCCTCACCCATTTTTATCTATAGATACCCCCAAACATGGAAATAGTTCATCACGCATGATGATACTTTGGAGTGAACACTTTTGAGAGAGAAGTAGTTGTAATATTTGTAGAGTTTAGAGAGAAATAACTCCAAGATGGCTCTTTTCGATAATTTCTTTTCATTTTCATGTATTCGATAAACATGTTTAGTTAGAATGGTACTGTAGCTTGGTTATGTCATCAAACTATGAGAGGTAATTTAGATGGTTTGTTTTTCATTATATGAATTCAACTCATGTTTTACTCTTCTACTAATTGAGCTCAAGATTAGATAAGTTTCTATGCTTGCAATTTCTCTTACAAGCCCTTAAGTACAATGTGTACATATTACTAGTCTAGTTTCACCTTGGTGGATTCCTTTTATGCTTTTAAATCCACCTTTGATTCTTAGGTTTATAATAAGACTTAGGTTTGAAATTACTTTGCTTATAATGCCATATTTATCATTTTAAGGTGAGATAAGAGTTTACTTTAGAATGTGTTAATGAATTTGGAAAAAAAACTAATCTAAGAGTGGCCTAATGGTGCCATCAACTTATGATGGTAAACCCAAAGTCGTAACTTTCACATGTAGCTTTTACTTTGCATTCTTATTTCATTCACTTCTATTTATTTTATCTTTTCATGAACAACTATATATTTTACTAGGTTAAGTATTTCAAGTTTGATTTTGTAACAAGTTTTTCAATTTCTATTGAGCCCTCTTTGTAGGATCGACCCGTACTTGCCGGTTTCTAACTCAATAGATAATCGTGCACTTGCGGTGAGATTTGAGATCAATCAAATTTCTGGTGCCGTTGCCTGGGAGGGCAATGAAAAACAAGTTTTAAAATTCATATTTTCATGCTTATCACTAGTGTTATTAAGGTGCATTTTCATCACTTATGAGCTAGTTGTTGGTGTGGAAATTCAAAATTTTTGCATTCATGCATTTTTAGGGTAATTTAAATATTATTTCTTATTTTTCGATTTCTTTTGTGTAAATATACATGACCTAGACTTTCAAGAACATCCTTCCATTTGCCAATTGGATCATTATTTTGTGAGATATGGATTTTTAAAGCTTGAACAATGGAATAATTATGTTCGTCGGAACAAAGAAAAGCAAATCTATTCTATACTATACCCAATAAGTACCAATATGTGCTGAAATTTTGTAACCGCAATAATCTGATGTTTGGATGAAATTTTCTATATTGTACCGTACAATTTTGGTTGATGATTTTCATGTTTCGAAACTGTTTTCCATTGTGTTAAATTTCCAAATCATGTTGTGAAATTAAATTTGGGTTAGTAGTTTAGTTGCAATTTGCATTTTTGCAACATCTATGCATTCTGGAAGCTGTATTATTTGTCTAACTTTGCTTCCATAGTTTTGAAACTTATGATAATGAAAAAAAAATTTAATTTTTTCTGGAAATACTTCAGTGAGTTGTGAATCTGAGGCATTTTTTATATCTCACTTTCATCAATTTGAAGCATTTTTTATATCTCACTTTCATCAAGTATTGAACCCTGGATGAATTTTCAAAGTAAAACTATCAGTTTTGGAAAATTTTCTGCTCTTCACCATTTGGCCTAACTTGTTCTTATTTCGGTCTTGTTTGTTTAATTGAATTTATAAGGTCCTAAAGATTCTCCAAGGTTTGATTTTCAGGTGACTCTTTCAAAAATACCTTGAAGAAGAGTTTTGGTTACTTTGTGGAGAAAGATGAACACTTGAACTTTCCAAGACCATTTTACTAGTTTAGGCTAAACTGGGAAATTTCAATTTTCTTTAGTGATAAAGAGGACTTGAATTTGTAATAATTAAAATTGAGTCCAAGATACAACCGAAAGTCAAGGGCGGTCAAGGCTCATTTGCAAAGATGGTGATCAAACACCTTGACTTGCTGCTCTGGTATTCCCCGGGACAATAGAAGTGTAGAGACACTCCCCCTAATTCGAAATCAATTGTTTCACCCCCCACCATTGAGTGGGACGTAGATCTCTCAACTCACTTCGAATGCCATGCAAGAAATATTTTTGGAATTTTTTTATGTTCAAATTTTGCAAGATATCAAATTGTGTTAAACCACGTAAGAATGGACCTTGCTAACTGGAACTGAGTAGGACTTAATTACTCACCTCGTCACTCCCGAGTCACGTTCAAGTTTGACCAAACTAATTAAAATGAACCCACATAATTAGAGGCAATTAGGATGGTGTTCGTAGGACCTAACAAAATGAATAGACCGTGTTGAACTCTTTCAAAGAAAGAGTTTTCTAGTGTTAGTTGGTAGGCGCTAGTAAAGATTAGTGTGACTGCATCGCCATTTCTTATCTTTTCGCCTAGAGTGTGGTGCTTTGACGGAGTTGTGCACAAGTATAATCTTATTGTGATTAAGAACATATGGTTTCTTGAAAGTTTTTAAATAGTAGCTAATTTCGTGAAACCTCTTTGAATCTTAAAGATGCCCTTCAAAATCTTGCTAGTCCTAGCATATCAAGCATAGTAAAATCTGGCGAGAATGCATCTTCATAATGTGGTGGTCTAGAAAGTTTTTATGTAATTAGCTACCTCTCATTCACTTTCAAGACATGTGGACAAATCTAACTAGGGTGAGAATTGACTTTTCTGGCACTCAAAATAATTCTCCACTCCAATTAGTTTGGGTTTTTAAAAAAAAAAAAATTTAAATCAATCGACATTCGCACTTAATTGAAAATAATCAATTTTTTGTTTGCTAGATGGATGGATAGGAATTCATTGAGCCTCGTTTGCATGTTTTGATTAGTGTCTCCTTTTAGGTGCATTTGCATATTGGATATTCATAAATAACCCCATGTTTTTCAGGAAAAACCCCATGATTTTTTAGTTTTTGGAATATTAGGTTTGTATAATCACAGTAAACAAAGAAGTTTATAGAGAATAAAACAAGATTTTACGGGGAAAAAATATATTTCATTTATGATTTCTTTTCTACCAATATTAACAGAGACTCTCCTAAAGAATCATCACACAAAATGTGTTTTAGTGTTATACACAAAAAATTGTAAAATGAGTAATTTCTCAAAAGGCCATATTTTCAAGTCAACATAAGAAAAAAATTTATTCTTTTAATTAGTCATTCTAGAAACCCCAACATTTTCACCTAAGTTCATTGAAAAAGGACAACTTTTATATATATATTTTTGTTTTAAAAACTACTTTAACAAATCATAAAATCTCATTTCTTCATCCAAATGATAAACTACTTTTGATTAGATTTCTTTATGTTTTTGAGATTTCTATTTCGCCACTTTTAATATATAAATGATAAAATCTCATTTCTTCATCCACTTCAATTCTCTCTCCTTCTTCCTTCTCTCCTTCCCCCTTCTTAAATGTACAACCAGTCACTATTGTCACACCACCACCGTTTCAAATGCATAACAAGCTCACATTTTCATATCCACCCACCACTGGAGTGCAACCAAAGTTATTGTATACTATTGCCACACCAACTTCCTCATCTTCACTCTAATTAAGAATACCACCAGTCATCACCACCATCGGCCAAACCCACTATCATTCTCCATTTCAAATCCAACAATAGCTTCACCAACGTGTGTTTTCATGTTCACTGTTGTGGTGCAACTTAAGTTGCAGTTCAACTAGTGCAACATCCACTACCACCAGGCAGATCAACCATAGTTTCTCCTTTCAAATCCAACAATGCCTCTACCAGCTCTTGTTTTCATGGCCACAATTATAGTGCAACCTAAATTGCAGTTCAATTCAAGGAGTTTTAATTAATTCACCCATTATAAAAATCATGATTTTTTTTTCTTTTTTTTTATATCAATTTTTTTTTTATGGTGGTTCTAGAAAGAAGATGATGAAACTTGGGTTGAAAATATTGGTAAATCAGATAACCAAAAATTCTTTTTTGTAGGAGTGGGCATCCCATCCCCCAATCTCGATCCCGTCCCGGTTCCATACGATCATGTCCCAATTTTTTTAGGTCTTTTTGGGATTGATCAAAACATCTCGTCCCAATCTGAAGTTGGATGGGATCGGGATGAAGATTCTCGACCCGCCCACCCGTCCCGTCCTGAACTTATTTATTTACTATTCATTATTAATAATTTTAATATTTTAATTTTATAACCAAAAGAGAAGTCAATTTAATATAAAGTTTAAAATTATTATTCCAACAAAAAAAACTAATAATACCCATTATTTTAAATGTGCTTTATTGAGCTGTGAACATTTATATTTATGGAAAAAATATCATGGCACTTCTCATCAGACCCAAATGAAAAATATGATTAACTTCGTTATTAGTTTCATCTGCCAAAGTAAGGAAACAATAACGTCCAATTGGATTGAGCTGAAATTTGAGTTAACGAGTGACTGGAAAACCTTGCTACTGTATGAAAAGTCATGCAGTGAAAAGTCTGAGAATTATCATCTAACATTGCGATGAAGAAAAAAGAGATTGTAGAGACGGTAAAAAAAAAAATTTAATTAAATTAAATTTGAAATCAGCTACATTTTTAGAGTCATTGATTTCTCATTAATATGCACATAAAGAACAATCTCTCCCAATTATCTTGCATTGTCAAAGACTTATAAAAGTAAGCATTTTGGTCAATAATGATACTATGTAGAATATAGTTTGCTTTTATCTCATATAATTAAAACATGACACCACACCATTATATCCTTGTGTTGTGATAATAAAAGGAATTGTTATTTTTAATTTGGATATTCAACAATTAAATAAATTTTTTCTTAATTGGGATGTTTTTAGTGCCTTGGAATAATGATATAAAGTTTTAACAATTTTTTTTAATCTTTGAACCATGCTCATCCCGTCCCGAACCCATTTGGGATAGGACGAGATCTATCCCATCCCAAAAATAAATCAACGAAAAGGGATCAGGATGAGGTCTTTCCCGTCCCATCTCATTCCATGTCCACCCTAGTTTTTTGGAAAAGGGAAAAAAATTGGATAAGGGTAATTTGTGTTTTACGAGATTTTTCTAGTAACTTTTGGAAACATTAGGTTTCTTTAGCTTGAAGTTTTTCTGGTAAAATGTGCATTTTTTTTAAAAGAAAGTTTCTTAGAAAAATTGTCAAGTCCACAACCACAACCATACTAAGCCACTAAAAGGTAGTTTTTCCTTCAAAACTGCAAAACTGTCAAGTATAAACTCATGTTCACCATCGGGTATTCAGAATTTGACACATTGAAATGAAAATTAAAAAATATGTAGAATATAGGTAATGTATAAATTCATCTCATAAAGACTACTTAAAGAACAGCAACTCCACTAAATAACATGTGCAGGGTTGCAAAACAGTGCACACCATTCATAAAAGAGATGGTTGAAGTTTCAATTATGAACTTAGTTGAAGTTTCAATTATGCTTGTAACCAAATAAAATCACCTATAAACTGGTCTAAATGGTACGTAGAACTCGAAACAAAACTCAGGCATAACTGAAATGGATAAAATGTTTACTTACAAAAACCTAAATAAATTACAGGTTCTAATCGAGTAAACTTCTTGCACCCAATCGTACAAGAACACAAGGCTTGTTCTATTGAAATCCCAGCACAATGACCCCCGACCCCGCACATCTTGTTGCAGAATATAAAACCTCAGGAGTAGGTGCTGAAATTGTTACTTCAGCTCAGCAAACAGTTTCTTTTAGAAGCAGCAGCTTGTTCTTTCAGTCTCAAACAATGAGTTGATGTATTCTGTATGTCTACAGGAACCACAACATTAGGTTGGAAATCAGACTTTATAAGATGGAAAGTGTATGCGACAGCAAAAATCTTCATCCTAAGATACATGAATATGAGGTGATCCTTGAGGGCATAATCATCCACCGTCATTATCATACAGAATTCTTTATGTATGAATACAATGGAAGTAGCTGCCGGCCTAAATCTGGTCACAGATTTTTGAGACTCAATGCAGATGTCACTACTGCAGAGCAGGTAATATTGACACTTCTCATATATAAACAGGTTTGACATCATTATGACCAAAACTCGCTGAACAAATGGAACATTTACGATGGCGACTTTCAAGAATTTTCTGTACACAAGCATTGCAGAAGAGATGGTAGCATTTGGTGATGACGACCTGGTAATCCAACAAAAACAAGCTAAGTAACTTCAAATAAGTTCAAAGTCATTGCATATGGAGCAGAACAGGAATAACTCTTTTTTTTTTTTTTTTTTTGTAGGAAATTTATATCACTCTTAGGGCATGTTGGTTGAGCGAAATCCAATTCCATGGAATGGTGGGAATGAAAAGAAAGGAATGGAGAAGGGAGGTCATAGATGACATTTCAATTCTCGTTTATGTTGGAATCACACTCCCTGCTTCCCATAAAAACCCATATTGTATGAGACATGAAAATATAAGCTTGGCTGTGATCACCCTATTGAAATTGCCTTGAGAGTTTTACATTCTAACAAGCCCACTTTCACAATAAAAAGTAGTTCATCGGTTGAAGGGATCAATACACATTATGGCAAATAGCTTTCTTAACAAACTTTGACTCAAGTTTTAGAGCTCCTAGCAAATTAGTTAGGAAATTTTTTTTTTGGGGGGGGGGATGGTGGGGGTTGGTTGTATGATCTCACTTGTGAGATTACATGTACCAAAACATCAGCACTTAACCATTCATTAGGATCCCCAAATCTTGTTGTAAAAAAAAAACTGTTAAAAAAAAACGGATCCCAGCCACACATGCGTGTTTACATAGCGTTATAACCTAAATAGTTAAGTGTTTCTATGAAAAATATCATGATGGGCTTACCAATAGATCAGTTATGTAGCTATGCAAACAAACAAGTAAATCAATCAATAAATAAAAAATTCATCATAAATTTAAATGCATCAACATTTCAAAAATCAAAATATATGTAATATGTTTGCCCCCGACAGAATTGGCGTTTCAACTCTCACATTCATAGTAAATGTCTACCACGACAAAACCCATGTAAATTTCATTTATTAGTAGTAATATATATGGTTGTACATACCTGAGACTTATTTTTATAATGATATCCAATTATTCTTTCTTAGTCGATATTTATATCCTGTTAACAATGTCTACATGGCTAACCTTGCCAAAATTCAACAAATCTGGATTCTGGCTGGAAATTGTTTGCATGCTTGCGAAGTCTGGTGGAATCTTTGAACTTTGCACTATCCAAGTCAGTGCTCATTCTCTATCCTTGACTATAGATGGATCGCTACGGGCATGTACTGAAGACTGGTCTTGTGAATATTCCTCAAGGGGCAGATTACACTTGGTTAAATAATTAAGTTGGTCTGGTGGTGATCAAACTTGATAGATCTTGGGTATCTAGTGATTGGGAGAACCACTGGGGATTTTATTATACTTCCCACTGCAGGATTGATGATTATACTTGCATTATTTTTTAACATAGGGTGAGGGTTACAAGGAAAGTTCCATTTTGCAACGGGTGATAGAACAATGGTGTTTATATTGTGCAAGTATGTGACCCTGATAACTGGGAGTTCATGTTATGGTGTACGAGGAAGAATTGATATGGAGAAAGATAGTATGGTTGTTTAAGACTTGTATCTCAACGTGACACTTTTCCATCCTTGCGAGAAGGTCTCCTATTGTTTTTCAAGACTTTTACATGCATTCACTAAGATGATCCAATGCTTCCATTCATTTCGCTTTTCCCATTATGGTGGAAGTGCAAGTTGGTGTCGAAGCCTTTAAAGATGGGTCTCATTTTTGGGTTTCAAGTTTCCACTTCTGGCCTAATGGTGGTTCATCTAACTTCAATTTATAGATGACAGTTTATCTTTCTAGATAATAATTT
Organism: Berberis vulgaris; assembly: GCA_963556465.1. Lineage (NCBI taxonomy): Eukaryota > Viridiplantae > Streptophyta > Magnoliopsida > Ranunculales > Berberidaceae > Berberis > Berberis vulgaris. The sequence goes on from OY747126.1 coordinate 51,141,530, forward strand.
GGCTCATGTTAATAACTTGAAGACCACACTCATCATATTCCAACTTCATTTTGGCCTCGGGATAAACAAAAAATGTTCTCCTTGAGGGACGAAAAAAGTAACATGGAAATACTTTTCTATTAAGAGTTGATTTTCCTTGTTTGGTTTAGACGTGTTTAGCCTATATAGTTTCTTTGTAGGTAGGTTAGAGGCATCTAGGAAAATCCAATAAATCTAAGGATCCAAGAATTCAAGGTCAGAGATGTAGACTTAGGGCTTGTTCAGCAGTGCTCTCATGAGAGTTATTCTTGAGAGAGAGCTTCGGGAATTTATTCTTGAGGGAAAAGCCTCTCGAAGAGTTTGTTCTCGAGAGTATTGTAATATTTGCTAGTTAATAAGATAACAAAGGTCGGAGCTTCAAGAGAGTTTGCTCTTGAGAGGTTGAAAAGTTTAAGTAGCCTCGAGAACAATCTCAAGGGTATTGTAATCTTTGTTAGTTGCCAAAGTTGGAGCCTCAAGAGAGTTTGCTCTTGAGATGTTTGAATCATTGTTCTAATATTATAGTAGAAGGATTGGAAGAAAAAAAAAACTTTGATTGTCTTGTCTTCGTTTGTTTATCATTTCTGCATTTAGTTCTAAATCATTTTACGTATCACTCACTCACTCACCCTTTTTTTTCACGCTTATTGGGTCTCACATCCATTGGAGATGAGACCCATTGAAAAATGGGATTAGTTTGCAATTTTTAAGCCTTTCAGAGAACTGCCAAATGGGAAGTGACAAGTGGAACCTATGGCTCTTTTAGCTAGCCAATGAAAATTTCCATAGATTACTTTAATGTAACATTGCGATAGATTAGTTTATGTAACATTGCGATAAAACTGTTGGGAAGACAGAATAATCCTTTTGGGGTACAGTTGATTGAAATAAACTTTCATCAAAGGAAGTCTTGGAGCAAAGAGGCATGTAAATTGATGTGAATCAGGGGTGAAATTTGGTTGGGTCCAATCGGACCCATCTGAGCCCCCCAATGATGAGTAGGGTTAGGGTCCAATCGGACCCATCTGAGCCCCCCAATGATGAGTAGGGTTAGGGTAGAAAAAAGTTGAACCTGAGTTAATGTTTGGGCCGAAAATGTGAAAAAATCAATTTTTACTTGGGTTAGGACGGGTTGAGTACTTCAAGAACCTAACCCAACCCAAACCCAATGCCTAACTTATAATAGATCTATTTAAATTTAGTAATTAATTATAAAATTTGCAATGTTGCTTACTTTTACTAATTTATATATAAGAAATAAAAAATAATGCGTAAAAAACCAATCAAAGCAGAAGAACCTGACCAACCCGGTTAGATCACCCAACCTAAGTGAGTTGGGCATGGGTAGACAATTCCCAAACCAAGGTGGGTTGAGATAGGGTTGGTGTTGAGATTTATCGACATTGGGTTGGGAACCAGGCCCAGCCACCCAACCCGACAAACTTTCCGACCAATGTAGTTAAGGCGGTCACCTAGGCGCACCTCAAGGTGTTTTTCGCAAAGGACCGCCTCAAAATGACGTAAGGCGGAGCGGTGAATTGAGGTGTCCGCCTCGAACTGCCTCACTCGCTTCAAGCACCTCAGACCGCCTCAGCTCATTTGCAGCCCAAAAGTCAAAAGCCCATTGTAGCCTCTTATCTATTAGGGTTAAGAAGAGGGTATTTAAACAAAGAGAATATGGTTGCTGCGGTGTGCTTGGATGCTGTTGTGTGTAATCAGGTTCTTCTCCTTCAAATCAAGCACGTTTCTTCTTCTTATGATGCATTTTTTTTCTTATGATCTGTTCTTCTCTTTCCCCATTTCACCAACACAACTTTGTTTTTTTTGTATTTTGCTGCCTTCTTCTTCTCTAGCATTCTTCTTCTACTCTTCTAATGCTGCCCGTTTTTTTTCCCTGATATGTTTTCTTCTTCTCCACTCGAGCCATTCGCAGTGGTAATCTTCTTCTCTTCACCCATTTGATTGAAGCAATCCATCTCCTCCCACTCAATCTAGCTCTATCTTTCTGAGTCAAACTTAGTTTTCCCAATTTCAACCCTGATGATATTGTGAAGGAGTGCTTAATCCGACTTCATTATAAGCATTTTCGCGATCTTCAATGGTGAGCAAAGGATGGAAATCTGATTTTGAGTCCAAAGAGTTTCACAAGATGAGGAAGCAATGGTTTGTCACAAGACATAATTGTATTCACGCAAGCTGAACCAAACTCGGAAACCACTAGTTCAAGAAAGCATGGAGCTACACTAGTTTATCAGTTGACAACTTACACAACTCTTGTTTTGCTTTATGCTTTTTCCACTGCTCTTGTTTTCAGTCATATAATGAGATGATGATGATAATGAGAAGAACAAGTATGACTACGTGCCTTCTTGCAGTAATATGACAGTATGACTACCACAAAAAAATTAATCATTAATTTTTTTTATTAATTTAGTTGATTAAAGAAATATTCCCTTTAGAGTGTCCAATAATATGTTAAGACTGCCTCAGTGAAGTGATGCGTCCGCCTTGCCTTAACTACAATGTTTTCAACCAACTTTCACCCCAGTGAATTATGTAATGTGTAATTTGTGCTCTCCTGAGAATCTTCGTCACAACTTATGACAGTAAATATGAAACCCATAATTTGGGACATATTGCTTGTTTAGAAATAAGCAAAGATTTTCTTGCCATTTCTAAAAAAAACTGGAGAGTACAAGTATTTAGTATCAATATAAGACTTCAATTTAAGTATCCCTATGAGGTTTTAATTAATTTAACAAATACTTAAATTGAGATGATGTAGCGTCTTGATAGCTCCTTGAATCAGATTAGCGACATGCCTACATCTACTTTTATTTTGACTGGTTTTCTTTAATTTGCTTGTTTTGGAGGGGGGGGGGGGGGGGGGGGGGGAGGGGTTCAGTATGAATCTCTCACTCATCTTTGTATCCTCCCCGCTATCTTCCTTAATATAATCTTCATTTTGCCACATAACATAAAACAATATATTTGGGTGCCTTATTGTGATTCCCAATATCATGAGCAGGTAATGAATCAAAATGTTATGCATTCATTCATCTTATGTATTTAATTCAAACACAAACCCATAAAAAAAAAAAAATTAGCAATGCACATGTTGATGTTTACCTCTTTCGGCCTTTCATGGCAGATGCTACATTTGAGGATTTCCCTGTACTCTTTTACTTCTGCCTGAAGCTTTTCCATGACAGAATTTCCTTCAGTCCGTGCCCTAAGGCGTGCCACCTTCTTTCTCACAAGGTCCAACTCTTCCTCTATCCTTTTCTTATTAAACCTGCAAGTATAATAATAATTATTGAAAATGCCTAGCTTAAGTCGACTAGAAGATAATAACACTATAAAAAATTACTTCTCTTTCTCTAGTTCTATCTGCAGCTCTGTAACACCCAGCCAACTCTTTTCAGTCTTCGCTTGTGATGCAGTCAGTGACTCCCTTAGCTTCTGAGATTCCCTCTTCACATCCAAAAACCTCTTCTGGATACCATCTAAAACAGCTGAACTCCTCCGCTTATCTTCAACGAGTCTCTCACCCTTCTCTGAGAACACTTTTAACTGCCAAAGCAATTAACAGTTAGTACAGATTGAGGACAGGGAACTCATCTCTTCTGAATTTGCATTAAGCTTAGTGATACCTGGTCTTCAATCCGTGCTCCTTTCAGTTCATAGGAATCAATTAGTGCATTGGCTTGCAGCAAATCCCATTCCATGGTTTGTTTTTCCATTCGCAAAGCATGTTGCAGCTGTCTTGCCCTTGCACCCTCTAACACTAGCTGAAATAATTAAAAAAAGAAAAAATTCATGAAATACAAGACACTAGGAAAGTTCACACTTCACAGTTAAACAATGATAAAAAAACAGACAACTAGGATATCCATAAGTTAAATAATGTGCCAATGGCATGACAGCTCAACGGTTAGAGCTTAGCGGATGGTACCACTAGGTCATGGATTCAAACTCAACTTGCGGCATCTTTAGTGGGTTCTGGGATCCCATAAAAACACTGCTTGCCTTTCAAAAAAAAAAAAAAAAAGTTAAATAATGCTAAAAAGAAATTGTATCTTGAACAAAACATGTCCAACATAGGGATGGTGGGGCGGATCACCCACCCCGGATGGAGCGGTTTGGGTTTACTTTGACGGATTTTGGGGCAGATTCAGCGATCCAAATTGTATCCATCACAGATTCGGGGCGGATACGGATTTGGCCATATCCGCCCAACAGATATCCGTTTATTTGTCAATATTACTAAAATACCCTTACTACTTAAATAACCTACATCCCATTTCACCCTTCAGTCTTCCCATTCTCTCATTTTCCAACACACACAATAGGGAAACAGCAGGGAAGATGAGAGATACAGAGCTCCAAGATGAGAAAAAAGAAGAGGTACGCGGCGGAGATCAGATGGACGTTCTAAATCTATTCTCACCCTTACTTTCTCTTCCGTCCGACGATCTACTCTCTTCCATCCGCATGAAACCCTAACTCTAAGTTGGAGAACTAAGAAGAGGATAGGACGGAAGAGACAACGAAGCTATCTCTTTCTCTCTCTCATCTCATATGGTTTTGCGTCTTGAGCAAAGAAACCACGATCATATGGTTTTGCGTCTTGAGCAAAGAAACCACGATGAAACGGTTCAGGTGGGCAATCGGTTCGGGTTCGCAGTGTTTGTTTCACACGTGCAATGGGCGTGGGTAGAGGAGGAGGACCACCGTCACAAGTTGTGCGACTAGACCCATCTCCGGTGGTGGGATCTGTTGGAGGAGGGTTGTTGGAAGGATTTCTTGGTGGAGGGTTGTTGGAAGGATCTCTTGGTGGGATGAAGGTTTTTTTTTCTCAACTTATAAGTTACAAACCAAGAAAAGAGGCGAGATCCAGAAATGGAGTTTTTTTTTTAATACGGATATTCGAGCAGAGCAGATATCTGCTAATCTATCCAGAGCGGGTATGGTTTTTAAGAATTTGTATAAACGGATGTTCGGGGCGGATTCGAGGATTCGCTATCTCCAGCGGGGCGGGATGGATTTGCTCAAATCCGCCCCGTTGCCATCCATAGTCCAACATACATGATTAAATGCCAATTAGAATATAGGGCATATGTGTCACATGCATGCACAGGGTTAACAATATTACTGGCAGACAAGCTCCTAAAAGGTATAACGATAGTATACGGGTATCAGTATCCGACACAGTCTATCCGTGTCGGACATGTTCGCCACAAAACCAAAAAATAAAAAAATACAGGACACAATCGAGACACGCATGTAGATTTCAGTATTATTTACTTTTTCAGCAATAAGTTTTAGTCATATTCAATATGTTTCAAATTATTCATTCACTTTCAAATTATTCATTCACTGTAAGTAATTATTGTTATACATGTACGACTAACTTGCCATAACATTTATAAATTGAAACTTTCAAATATATGTGAAAAAGTTGATGACCTATGCATGAAGTGTCCGATAAGAGTATCCATGTGCATGAAGTGTCTGATGAGAGTATCCATGTGTGCTGACACAAGACATAATACGGTTTTTATTTTTATTTTAGAATGGTTTCAAGTAATAGTTTAGCGAGGAAACCTGACAACTATTATTTGCCTACAATAAGCTTGATACATCATCATTGCTCTTATCGTTTGAAATCATAATGCCAACATGCACATTTTCAGTTCAAAATGGCATAAAGATAATTAAAGAATTTAAAATGGCAAAGCATTTGTATGAGAAGCTAGTGAACCCCAATTTGAGCAAGATCTACTCAATTAGTGCAAGAAGTCAACAAGAGAAAATTTAGGTAAAGTGGTATTTCTTAAGTGTTTCCAAGTTGTAATTTTAGTGTTTTAGGATAGTTTAAGTCCATTTAGATAGTAGTATCAAACTTGGACTCTTTCAAAGGTATTAGCGGTTGAAAGCCTTTAAACTCAAAAGATTTAAAATTTTGTGTCCTTGATCCCATTGTGTTCTTGGCGTAGAGTTGTCAAAGATCATTGGAATGTTGTACTTCGTCTATAACCGAATTCACTCAAATATGCACAACATCAAAAGGTCTAACTTAACCTACTGTTGGATCTATCATCAGAAAAGGCTTTACGCCTCGTACCATATTAGTAGGCTTAAGACTTGACACTAGAAGGGATAACCTCGATTTGAAGCAAGCCTCAATAGTCTTTTCAAAACATAACATAGCCTCTAAACCCCACCACCAAAGCAAGCCTCAATAGTCTTTTCAAAACATAACACCCCCCTCTCCTCCACACACACACACACCACCATAAAGACCAAAATTACAATCACTCAACATTACTATAAAGGGGTCAACACTACCACCACAACTGCAACCCTGTGCTACTAAATCAGTGATTCAATTGCTTAATCAGTGATTCAATTGCTTCTGTAGGGTGCTAGTATTTTTGGATTAAAGATTGTTCTTGATTGAGTTATTGTTTAATCACTTATGCAACTTGCCAATTAATTGGTATTAAGAAGATATGTTATAAGTACAAGAAAAAAATTGGGCATTTTCAATTTTCCCTACACCCATCGTTATCCTATATAGATAGTTAAGAGACTTGAGGGATAGAAGAACAAAGAAAATATATAAAGAATATAAAGGAGAAAGAGGATTGAAGGAAAAAAAAAAAGAACTAAAATAGAGCGATTAGAAAATTTGTCTATAATGGATATTTAGTATTAATTGTGTTATGTTTTTACCATATATTTTGACTTGTGACATTACTTACTAGTTTCTATGTTGACATAATTTATAATGTGTAGTACATATTATTGAGATCGGTAGAGAAAAATGTTTAAGAAATTAGTCATTAATTTGTAAGCTAATTTTGATTAATGTCATCGCACTTCACGTCGGGTCTAATTAACAACATAACTTTGTGACATTACCACCAAAACAGCCAATGCCATGGGCACTATTGCTACCACCATAATACTTGTCGTGTCATGGTAGGTATGTTGATGATCGTTGAGGTAATACTGGGGGTAATGGTGATAGTGGTTGGCAAGTTGGTTTTCAACTCTCCTCCCTATGCTATTTGTTGATAGAATATCTCAGCATAATATGCCTTTGGCTTATGCCTTAAACCTATGGTATTTAAATTTTCACCAGAGTTCTCATCAAGACATTCACATGATTGCATATAATAATTTGTATTTTCCAAATATAACCATAAACCCGTACAGCTAGAAAAATATGATCAATAAATATAATCATGGAAGTATTCACTTCATTAACCGATGGGCTTGACAATCATACATCTTCAAAATGAATGAACCCAGCTAAAGGACTAAGGTGTGGAGATCTTTAAGGGAAAAGGCTGAAGTCAAGCTATGATATATAAGCACACATCGGACTATAAATAGATTATAAACCAATCAAACTTAAAGTGCAAATCCAAGAGAAAATCCAACAGCAGGAAATTTTAATGACATTCATTGGCATATCCAATAGATGTGATGTAGAACATGTCGACCCAGTTTGACCATGTCAGCCCATTCAAGTCAATGGTCCAGTTGTTGTACAAATTTAATTTCCAGCAATTCTCCTTCTTAGGTCTAAGTCAAATAGTATTAGGAAGTATGAGTTTCCAAGTTATTTAACTTATTTCTATTTTTGGATTGATCCATTTTGTATTTTATGGCTTATTTAGAAGCCTTTAGAAGTGTCAGAATAGAGTTCAAATAGTCTTAAGAAGTCCCTATTATAGTCTAGTTCATCATCATTATCATCAAAGTCCATTCCCGATACTTTCAGGGTCGGCTACATGGAAAATTATTTCCATGTTTTAGTACATTTCTAGTTTTTTTAATAGAGTTGTCTATATAAGGAGCTTCTATTACGAATTTTAGAAAAATCAATGAATTAATTAATATTCAAATCAATCAATTTCAATTTATTCTCTGAATTCCAACAACAATCTACCTCTCACATCTCAAAATTTCTAAATTTAATTTACGCTTCCGCTATGTTAAGTGGTAATCAAAGCCTCATTTGAGAGCATGCCACCAACATGGTAGCCAATATCAACTTGGATCAAAGGTTCCATCACACTTTTCAAGGCATGACTAGTTCGGCCATTGGAAATATAATTTGCATGACGAAAAAAGTCTTTAGCTCCTACAAGGTTTGCGGTAAGTGCTGATTTCTCTTATCTTCCACCTCATATGCCACCAAAGGCCTTGTCACTCCCTTCACAAACCTTTTCACAATCCCCAAACTTCCGCCCAATCCTATTATTCTTCTTCAAATCCCTACCCCACCTATCACCATGCTTACTACACACCAATTCCATCTTCATATCCAACCTAGTATTATCATTATTATCGAGGTTATTCTCCTCCATCGCAAACTTACCCACCCCCTAAATATACTTAACCCTCAACATCTTCCATTACAAAATTTCAAAAAATCCCAACAACCTCAACCTGCTTACCTTACAGTACCACCACCACTCCCATTGGCTGAAGACATACATCCTACTATCACCCCTATTATGATGCGAGATGAGCATACATAAAAGAATTAATTGATAACCTTGTTGAGAAGATTAATAATAACAACGGTATTTAAGGAGTTGAGGGAAGAATGGGCAAAAGATAAGAGAATGCGAACATTTTCTTTTTTGATAATCCAATTAAAGAAACACCTACTCAACATGACCTTATTAAACCACCGCCACAGAAACCCAATCTATTGTAAAGGTCCTTGCCCATCTTAACCCAAAAATCACCTTGTCCACCAAAGTCCCAAAGCCTTCATACCATTCTGTGCACTTTCTAATCTTCCATTATTTTTTTTCTCGTTTCTCTCCATTGTCTTTTTTCAAAGAAGAGGATGATATTATTTGAGCAAAACTCGAGGACGAGTTTGTTCAAAGAAGAGGAGAATATGAGATATAACTTTGTGAATCATATGATGCACTTGTTCCGATGCATAACTCGAGGGCGAGTTATTACAAAGAAGAGGAGACTGATGTACATCTTGGGGATGTGTGAGTTATGCACGCTTTCTATCCAAATTTTTTTAAAAGGCATTTTAAAAGGTTAATGATGCAATGAAAGCTCATTTTACAATTAAAATTGTAAGGATTGGTAAGAAATGTTAGCGGTAATGGGTTAGGTTTAGGATTCCAATGCATCCACATGTAACCCAAAACTAATATCTATGCAGAACATAGAATCCAATGGATCAGTTAGGGTTGGCAAGTCAACGACGAAGAACAAATGCATTTGAAGAAAGCCATGAAGCAAAATGCCAACAGAGTTATCACAGCATACAGTTCTGACAAGAGAACTTAAGTCATCACCTTGATGTTGTAGTCATCTCTCTCTGTGATCTGTTGCAACAGCTGTTGGTTTTGAGTCTGCATATCTTCATATGCCTGCCCAATTGTCTGCAGAAGATTGAAAATACACACTGAAAACACCTTTAACTCAAAGCATACATATTGCAGTATAAAAATGTCTTTATGGATAAGGTTGAGTTGAGCAGAGGACCAACCTCAATCTCTGATAAGTAAGCTTCACCTTCCTCGTGCTTCGATTGAAGCACTTCAGAAAGCTTGCATGCATCACTGAATCCATAAATTTAAAATTTCATTAATTTCTTGCAGAAGGTTTCTCCAAATTACCATAGAACACTAAAAGAACTTAGCAATTCACGAATGTAATCTCCAGTAACAAATTATTTTGGTTGGAACCACCATAAGACGTACTTTTAAAACAATGACCTCGAAATACATTTTGATAAGATGTCATTATATAGGGAAGGGTATGTTGACACATTCCACTCTCACATGACTGTATCAAATAAAATTAAGAATTAATTTATGTGTCTATCATCCTGACGCTATGAATCATCCCTCGCAAAAAATAGTCCACTTGGATATTTCTCGCCATTTTCATACAACGATTCGAACTGTGTAACCAATTAAAGTCATTAATGTTTCAGAATGAAGGGAATTTTTCTGAGGATGATTTTTTATTTTTTTTTGTCAGTAATACTAGGTATTTCATTAATAGAGAAAGTTAGCAATCTGTGGGGTGAAAAAACCAGGAAAGTACATCAAGACAAAATGTATACATCATACATCAGGTATTCATATTTTGTACCATGTCCCACCCGTCAAACATACAAGAAGAGAAATTAGTATCCTCAAATATACCCAAGTGTGATCCCAAACCCATAGGTTAACCGTAATGTCTACCCATAAGGTAACTTATGTCTATCCAACCTCAATCAGTATCCATAAAGTTTGTGAGGATGATCATCATGGTGATTAGATGAGACCATCTACACAAAAGCTCAAAATTCACGAAAGAAGATTGTGCTATATAAATTAGGATTGTTAAAGATACCGACCAAACCAAACTGAATAATCAGCTGCATTTCAGTTTGTAAACCGACAGTTTCACCAAATTAAAACCGGTCAAAACCAAATGACAGTCATTAGTTGAGAAAAATTAAAGATACTATGTTTTGAAAATCATAGTATTATATAATGGGAAAGTAATAGTTGACGAAATTGTGATAACTGGCAGAACTCACAACTACCAGCTTGAAAAGGAAAGCCAAAGATGACATGGGTGACTGGCATTAGTTGGTGGTATTAACTATAGTAGTGGAGTCTTTTCCCTTTTCTTTGTTGGACTACGAATGACACAACACTAGAAACAAATAATTTATTATTTATATGTGTAAAGTTGATCCTCCTTTCTAGACACCATCTTCTTGAGTTTTTTCTAAAAACTATTTCTTAGACTTATTTGGTGAGAGAAAAGAAAGATGTGAGGGAACTTATTGGGTACGATGAAGAAGATGAACTTGTTTCCTACCTTATTTCTCTAAAGAGTGAAGATGGATATGGTGTTCCACCAAAAACACGGTTCGGTAAAAACAAGCTAAAACGAACCATGAACAGCCTAATATAAATAAACACCTGGTTTCAGTTTTAAGTTGAAAAGGTAACTTTGATGGCTTTGAGGGTTAAATATTAGAAAGAACCAATTTTTTCCCAGGCTCATGATTCGTAGAGAATCAGATTTTCTACCTTCCAATTTGAAGCCTAAGGACGACTTTTAAGGTAGACAGATCATCATTAGAGCACCAAAATGTGTATCATAATAACCTAGACCATTTACACACGTTTGTGTTATTCCAACAGACAAACCGAAAATAGGGGTAATGAATAAATGTGCATATGTCGACATGGCTTGAGAGGCATATTCAAAAACAGCACCATGACATACAAGATGTATAAAATCTTCACAAACCCGTAAAGTTTCTAGAAGGGAGAAACCTTCCGATGGATACATTCCCTGTTTTTCATCAAGATGGATTTGCGATAACAAATACCGCAAGAGTGTCTTTGATCAAGTGGAGACTAATTTGGAAAAACGTTCGCAAAAGTGATGCTGAAAGAACTAGTCCAATGTGGAGAAGTGGAATGCAGAAGAGTATTCCCCAAATTACTTTACTGCATGATTTCTAGAGAATATGGGTTACTTCCTGGGACTCTCTGATATAATAATGGTTTTTTCCATATTGAAAGAAATAACTCGATGTGGAGTGGAAGAGAGCATTCCCCATTTTACCTTACTGCAAGATTGATATATGGGCTCAGCTTCTTAGACTCTTCGATGTAGATATGGATTTCTATTCAATTTGATTGTAGAACAAACTCTAAAAAGTTGGGAGAGATCCTCACATAAGCTCCACTGGAAGACCACTACAGAAACTATGTATGAAATTTGTTCAAGGTTGTGGAAGGAAAGAATTAGGTCTTTGGACTCGAGAAGGTTGAGGCTACAGATATTGTTTCTTTTATGGGAATATTGTTGCCAAGGGGAAGGTACACTGAACATCCCGCAATAAAGAGATGGAATAATTTTGCATCTTCTTCGATGCAGACAATCGTGAAGAGCTATATGTAAATCAAGTTGAATGCTAAAGAGCTGAAAAAATTGAACCAATTTTCTCAAAGTAGTAACTAACTCTCAGAAGTAAGAAAACCATAAGTTTACACGAGACCCTACTCTCATAGGTACAAACTATGTAGTTAAATCGTTAATTGGACCTAAACACTAAAGGAGCGGTACGAGATTAATTGGGATTAATTGAAATTAACAAGACTCAATTTAATAAACATATTTTCCATATCCTTCTAAGTAATATTTACTTCAAGTAAACATCACTTATCACAATTTAACACAAATTATAACAAAATTAAGAATTCAATGTAATATAACAGTGTGACTCATATTGTTTGACTCCATATTGTTTAGTTTTGTCTAGTATTCCTTTGGTCGTTCTTCTCTCTCTAGACTCTTCACAAACTCTTGGTATTGCCTTATTGGTAGGTATTTATGAGGTTAAGGGGAAAAATTAACTTAATTTTTTCTCATTTATAACAGATTACCAGGGACCGATCGGTGAGTTTTGAAAGCAATTAATTAAAAGTGATTAATCTGTAAATTAGCTAGAAACTGCCGATGACTCGGCCAAGAATTATTCAAACGATTAATTCACAAATCGTAACGCTCTACTAGCGAGAAAAAAATAATAGGAATTAAATAACATAGGGTACAAATCTTCAGATCCTTGTCAACTAATGTTTAGGTCCTTTTCATACTTGCATGTTTGAGTGGGGGAGTCGTTTCTTGTAATTGTTCAATTTTTTTTCCTTCCTTTGTGACTTTCTCTAGGTTGTTTTGAGTTTTGAGTTAATATATAGTTTGTTTTGCTGATAAAAGAAACATCGTAGAAGGAAGAGAAATTGACCTTATAGCAGCCTCCAACTTCTGTCGTAGCTCAGCAATCTCAGCTTCTGCTGTGGCAAGTCTCTGTTGGGATACTGCTTCAGCTTCATTTGCTTCCTTGACACGTGACTCTAAGCCGTGTTCATCAAGTGAAAATTTAAGGCTCTCAACACGTGCCCATGCATGGTACTCCAAATCTCTAGCTTCCATCACCTCACTGCAGAGTCAAAAACAAAATTAGTGAAAGCCCAATAATCAACATATGGAGTATAGCATTCTTCAATAAGCCTGTTTCAACCACATATAAGTGCAATGGCCAAACCAGATTATCTGCACATAAATATATAAATACATATCATTTGCTAGAAGATCATTAACCACTTAATGACATTCAGAGACGAATGAAAACACAAACATTTTTAACATTTCATAGAAACAAGGTTCTAACGTGAAGGGCTGACGTGAGGCATTTTGGTAAATGGTAACCTGTGATGTGAGATATGTGCCTTTTAGTATATTGAACTAAAGCTTAGATGGTGATGAGCCCACAATTAAATGGTGGACTAGTTGAGATAGCCTGAAATTGTGCTTTGTAGCCTGCTATACCCGGATGATGATATGTCAGAAAAGCATATTTTATGACCTCATGAATCTCAAACCAGGTAAGCACTTCTTATCTTTTTCCCACTTTAATTTATTTCCTATGTTTTTTGGGTCAGTGAGATGATACAACAACCGAAAAAGGAAAATTAAGAACGACATGTTACAAGAAAGGGGAAATAAAAATTAAGGGCAAACAGGATTTTAATGGATCCCTTAACTATTTACATGGTTTTGCTAGAGTTAGAAAAAAATAAATCTGACTTTTCGCCATGAGCCCATAGTAGCTTCTCCAAATAACAAAATCCTTCCAGTGCACAATCCCATGGAACATCCTTCTATTCATTCCAACCACATACCTAAAAATGGAAAAGGAGTTGAGATGCAAATTTCTTCCCTTTTGAACAAAGATGGTTAACTCTCCAACAAAACAAGAGCTCCCTAGCCTTATATGGGATAATCCCACTCACTCAAAGACTTTATACCTTGATTGAAAAGGGGGGCCAGCATTAACATAGAGTAATGACTATCTTTCTCTTAAGAACATTGTCTTTGAATTAGATCTTATTTAGAATGCACGTCTACGAGGGAAAAGAGAAAACAACTTAGTTAGCCTGGGCACCTTTCCAAATCCAGGAGGCAAACACAAAAGGTTGAGGTGGATCCCCAATCACATCTAGGAGCAAAGCCAAAAACTATAGAACTCTCATTGTTGATGTTCCTTTTAAAGCCCGACTTAAACGAATATTTTTTAATTATCTCAATGATGACATCCTCGACCAGATAGTGTTTATATCAGAGATTTGAGCATGCAACATTAAGAAGTATGGCCCAAACCAAAGATCCTCCTAAAAGCTAATTCCATATGTTATGACAAAACTGAACTAAAACAGCACATGAAACTTATCAACCCCTATTATGATATTCCTCCACATCCATACCTATAGACCCCTCTCCAGTCTCCCAACTACCATTCCTGCACTTGCGTCTAGCAAATATCAGTCTCCTCCACACAAAATCTCCATAATTATCACCCCGATAACGCTTCTATCATTATGCGGAGTTTCTTGATGCCTAAGCACCTATTTTTCTTTCAGCGTACACCCTAACCACCCCCCTAAGTTGTACGTCTCTGTCAATTCTTTTTCTCTCTGTGTCTCTTCCTTTCCTTTGACCGGAGGCTTCCATGGTCGGCCAGCATTCTGGAACAGTAGGGTGTCTTCTAGAACTCAGTGCTGTGGTATAGGAAATATATTAACACACACATATATATGTATGTGTGGTAAACAAAATTCAGGCTACAAAACCATATTACAAAGAGGGCAGACGCAAAAGCATTAAGGTTTAGGGGTATACTCGCATGTTTAATTAGGCTAGTTTACTCCACTTGCAACTTGTAATTGGGTTTGTGGGTAGAAGTTTCCTTGTTGTAGTTGTGTTGGTTTTTTGTTGTTCTAAGCTAGGCGGTCCTCTAGCTTTGTATTTTCCCCTTTTGTCTACTTGGGTTTTATTGGGAGGAAAAAAAGGAACCATGACAGTCCAAATATTAAAGAATCCCAATTGGCAAAAGAAAAACTAGAAAGATAATCCTCCCAACAAAAGGGTGATGAGACACCCATCCCCAAATAGTAATCAACACCTCCGTTGTCAAGCTCTCCAGTCCAAACCTTTAATGATGAAATTTTCGTTATTCCGTTCTTTGACATGGACCAAGAGAATGCAAAAGGGAACACTTTCCATATGATCTTTCCTTTACAGATTAGATGAAGAGGAACATTCCAAGACCTTACTAGGCCCTAGTTAGAAGCTGGCATTATCCGACTCAAACCAAATATCGTCATATAATACATCCAAAATTTGTTAACCCAACTACGATGTTAAGAAGACTGGAAAGAAGCAACATAACGAATACAACACTCAATATTTATGCTTCAATGTGCCAACTCAACTTTAGAAGGAAACTTATTCCACTCCACTGTCACAAAGAAACAGATCGTCGATGGCACACCTTTCTTTATACTAATTTTAGGAAAAATTATTAGAAAATCAGAGGCCAAACTAGTAAAGTACAAGTTTACATTCTCAGTAATACCTTGAAGAAACTTATTCTATAGGAATGCGAGAAAAGATTGTTAATAAATATTTATTTTTTCGGCAACTTCCTAAGGTCAATTTTCATGTATTCTACTAAATTAATTGATGTCATAATGAAAAAAGGACAAAAAAATTAGGACAACAACAACATACAAGAATTGATGTCATAATTATCACAATGTTTATCGCCTTGTATATCGGAAACTTAAATTTAAGATACATGTATTGTAAGTATTGTGTATCTTAAGATACATTGCAAAAATGAATGTATAGATAAATGAATATATACTATATATTTAAGACATGAAAGACTTATTCAAGCAATGAGATTCCAAAAACACTTTTATTGATATATTACTTGTTTAACACATATTAGCAAGCTAGTTCAATCATCCATCCACTCATTCACATCATTTGTAAAAGGACGGTACATCGTTGCATCATCATATATCAGTGAATCGTAAGTATATATATATATATATACAGATTTGATGAAGATAAAAACTGAATAGAATTTAAGCAAAACATAACCTGGTATCAGTTGATTCACGGCGGTACATTTCCAGAAATAACTTCAATTCCTGGTCACTCTCCGTTAGAACACTGACCTGGATTAGAGAAATGGATTAAAAAAATACAGAAAAAGAAAAATCAAAATAACCTCTTGCAAAGTCATTAATATATTCACTTGCCAAAAAATCCCAATTACATGATGTAGAAATAAATTTTGGAAAAGTCGATGATATTCATGCACACACACACACACACAAAATTAAAAAATAAAAAATCCATTACAATAGCATCAAGAAATGGAAAAATACTGCAAATTTTACAAAGAACTCGTATGAATCCTGATTTACAAAAAACTTTTAGAACCGAATGCCCTTAAAAGAAACATGGGAAGAGCACAAATACCATAAATCCTATAACATCCATCACAATGTGGCACCCACAAATCAAAGATCCTTCAAACATCATCCTATTGTTTTTTTTGCCACTGCCATAAGGATTGTCATAATGATGAGCGACCATATCACCCCTCGTTTATCCTTGGAGCATGCTTCACAAATACATCCATGAAACATGTCCACTATGGATCGAGGCACCACCCAATCCACCCCATAATTATGGATAAAAAGGTATAGAGCTAGCTAGGAAACAATAAAGGAAGAGATCTCAGTAGTGGCACCCCACCTCCACCGACATACCTTTACTAATCATAACATCCCAAACTTTGCAGTTAAAACAATGTTATTACGCCGATATAACTCCGACATAACGCTTAACGAGAGTGAGCCGTTACGTTATGAGATTATCATGTTTTTGTATCACAGCTCCGATATAAAGCCATTATATGGTCGTTATTGTGATAACTTTTTTTTTCAATAACACATTTTAACCTTTTATTTTAATATATAAAAAAAATCACCCATTTCATTCTCGATCGAAGAGGATCAGCTTGCTGTCGCCAATCGACAGAGAACCAGACCTCGCCGGTTGACAGAGAACGAGAGAAGGGTAAAAGACAGAGTTGATCGCACTCTCTATTGTGATCTCACTCGCATACGAAGGGAAGATATTTTTATTAATGTTTCAATGTTTTTGAATTTAATGTTATGAACATAATTTACTTTTTTGTTTCTATAATACATCAATACTTTGTAGGATACTAAAAATATATTTAATAAAATATGCCGTTATAACCTATAACGCTCCTGGACCATTATCCGTTTTAACTGCATAAATCCCAAATTGCATCACAATTCCACATGAGCTCCCAAATATAAGGCATCATCAAATTGTGAAAACCCCACTCTTAGACCACTCCACTTCCTCCACCCATCCTCACAATTGTCCTATACTATCAACTCTAATGCCACACCAAATTGCCAACTTTTGGCTGTTCTAATTCGTCAGAACCCATTGAAACCCCTCACATATAACTATTGAACCTTTTCTTTCTCAAGAAAGAGCACCTGGAAGTCTAGTAAGCGAATCTTTAAGAACAATTTGTCATGCTAAAAATCCAATCATATACCCTTTCCAAATAATGTGCTCTACGCTTTGAAAAACTTGGCCATCACATTAGAAATGCCTTTCCAGAGGCTTGTGCAATAAGCCTCGAAAGATGACAAGGTAGCTACCCAGTACACACTGCCTCCTCCATATTTAGCTTTAGTAACATTCCCCAGTAGGTTAGGGAATCCAGCTCCTTGTTATATGGCCAAAGTCATTAGCACATTGAAGCAATATTCATCTCCTTGAAAGTTTTGACTCCCAATCCTCCCCTTATCCTTTGGAAAAACCACCAACTCCCATTTCAGAGTGAAAATTATTGCCAATTTGGAAAAGGGAAAATTAAAAAAAAATCTTGTCTTGAATAATGTCATTTTTCCTTATGGTTTTTGGTTGTTTGCTACTGATTTTGTGTTTCGCTCAAGTAGCCCCAAGAAAGATGCTACTTTCAAAAGTGATTGATCAAGCCTCATGCTTCATACTAACTAGGGTTTGTTGGTTGTGGTTGTTGCATGAAGCTTGACCTCGGTTGCTTCTTGAAAGTAGGGTGTTTGTTAATCTTTAAATTAAAAAAAATAATAAAAAAAATAATCATTGTATCGCAAGTTAGATATATAAAATTGGTATTTTTAACTCGAGGGTTAAAGAATAAATATGCTTAGCATTTAGGTTCATTTGTCATTCGTATTAGAGTTTACATACATATTTGTCTCACTTTAGACTAAGTCACCGCTCTCTTTAAACTGAGATATTGTCTTATATGTTGTAAACGTCTAAAGTTTGGTGGCGAACAGTTATGATAAGTCTTCTGTTTCAGTTCTGGAGGCTATATTAGTCAAGAGTTCGTGAAGAAGAGTTGGTGCACTTGCTGCAAGAGGTCTTTGGATTTGGTCTTCACAAAGGGCAAACATCTTTCTCTTGAGATGTTGTACTATGGATTGTGGGGGTGGGGATGGGAACCATGCTATCAATGTACTTTCTGCGTGTTTGTTGTTTGAAAGGTAACTCCAATACCTTGAATTTTTAATAAAAAATATCTATTTTGAATGTTTCCAAATAATATAAATATGTAACTGATCACATCATCTACATTTTAAGTTAAATCAGATTTTTCATATTTCACAGAAACATTTAGATAATAGCATAACCATTGCGCAGATGACTGCACAAGTAAAATTTGTCATGCGGCTCAGACTGGAAACAACTGATGAGCCACCAGATGCAATTCCGTAAGTTTGCTTGGATACATTATAAAAATCAGAGTCCAAGGTCTTTTGACCAACTAAAGAAACCAGGAAACTCCATGAGCATTAATACTTTAAAGAAGCTAATAATACAAGGAAAGTGAGCAAGTCATGTCTATAGAAGAGCTCTCGCCTTATAAGCATATATGCAAGGAGCATGACTGAAGTTGGCTTATACTTAAAAGATATAATCCAAATAATAGAATTTAATAATAATAATAATAATAATAATAATAATTATTATTATTATTATTATTATTATTATTATTATTATTATTATTATTATTATTTTTATTAATAAGAGAGGTGTATCAGGCAAAACTCTTAAAAATGGATAAAGAATAAAGTTCAAAAGAGGGAAAAAACCATACCACAGCTTGCAGTTTCTGTATTTCAGCATTCTGCTCACGAGATCTAGTAGAAAGAGTTTCTAACTCCTTTATCTGAGGCAAGGATAAAATTTGACAATATTTTTAGACTGCCCAAATAAGCAGCTCAAGGATATAGTTGAACACAGAAATAATACACACCTTCCTACCAAAAATATTAGACAAAGACTGAACTTCGGCTCGCAAAGAATAAACCTCGGAAGCATCCTCTTTGCACTTACTCAGCTGATTTTGCATAAGAGTCATGTTCTCGGGGAATGAGGAGACTAAGGCCTTAAATTCAGAAATAACTTCTTTCCTTCCTGAGACACACAAGAGATCTCTGAGAATTTCATAATATGGAACAAGTTCTAACTAGGATCTTGTACAAATTTAGGTATTAAAAATTACACATTAAAGCCCTCGCACCTGGTTCTTGTGAAGCCTCCTCTAGCTTAATCTCAAGTTCATTTCTTTCAACAATCTGGTCCTGTATCTCTCTCTCTAGATGAGCAATTCGGGAGTCAGCAACTGTCGAAGCTCTTCTATGAACATCAGCCAAGTCGACTTTCATATTGACTTTTGCTTCCCGCCACAGAAGATTATCTTTCTCAACCTATGATTTAGTTAAATAAATAAATACCACAGAAACTGTAATTTAAAGAGCCCCTGAATCGACAAATGAACCAAGAATTGTATCTATCAACCGATAGCTACCTGTAGTTTCTCAAACTGGGCCTGGTACTGAACCACATTGGCTTTTGATTTTTCAAGTTCGTCAGCTAACAAGAGGTAGGCCGTGGAAGAGGAAATATGCTTCATACTCCTCAAAGTGTTCTGCCAACAACATTACAAAAAAGGAGAAGCCCAATGAATCACACAACTTTCAAGGAAAGTCTGAAAAGCCTTTGAAGTCATTGGTATAGCAAAAAAGAATTATAGGCCTGACCTGCAAACCAGATAACTTGTTCAAAATTCCTATCCTTTCTTCATTGAGACTCTTGAGCTCTAGCAGTCGACTTGAAGCCAACTCCTGTTCACAAGCACAAATCAATATATGGACATCAGCTCCAGAATGGCTCATAGCAAAGTCTGCCCGCATAGGGACGCATGTAGAAGCAGTCAACAAAGGTATAACCAGTCAAATGAGCTGAGCCCACTACCTAAAGTTTTATCATATAGGTTTCTGAAGGTTCTTTCATATGATACACAATTTAAAATAATAAAAGAGAAAAATAAAATAAAAACAACAAAAACATAACAGTGTAATTGCGCATATATAGCTCAGCTATAAGCATAACATATCTCAAAACTAAGTTTCTTGCACGAAACTGTAATTACAACACACCAATACACTTTATCCCCAGAAAGAGGTGTTCACTAACATTTGTCATCAATAAAGAGACAGAGAGATTACCATCAAATCATTAAGTTCTGACTCCATATCATGCAAGTCTTTTTGCTTATCCCGGCCCTTGTCAACTGAAACACGGCTATTCCCTACATTTAACACAGGGAAAGATGCACCTTTGGCTGCATCTCTTTGGGCTTTGAGATTTGCTAATTTGTGGTTATTTTCTTCCAACTCCGTTGTTGCAGTCCCCAGTTCCCCTTACAAAACAAATACCAAAATAAGCAAATAGAGCAATAGAAACGACAATAAGACTTGGAATCATTTACTAACAGCCGGCTACTAATGCTGCATGCTTAATACTCAATAGACAAAATCAAAATAGAAGTGAGTAGAATACAAACTTTGAACTGGAAACCTGCTCATTAATTCAAAATCATCAAAGTTTTCCTTTCTAATCAATAAAAATAAAGACAAGTCGATCATGTGCAACATGAGAGGAAGAGAGGGGTTACCCTAAAATAAATAGAACTGATATCAAGATTATATACTATAACATGACAATGTTGGAGTTTTACCAACATGTCAAAGATTAAGACGGTGGTTTTTTTTGGGGTTCTAATCAAAACAGGGAGTTCTTGATTCATGAGGGATGTTGATTAACGATGAGTGAATATAAGAAATATGCGAAGGTTTTTTAGTTCAACCTGGTCCACCTCAATAATCTCCAAGTGTCATCTGAAAACCTTCGAATGCACCGAGTAGGCCCTTTCCTCATCCCACTTGACCCAGCAAGCTCAGCTGCTGCACCCAACCAAGACTTGTGTGTTCATCAACAGATGTGAACTCAAGGGAAACCTGCCGACTTAATATACACATTTTCCGGATGGATAAGCTCTTCTGTTGTGTGCGTCAAATGATATAAATAGAAAGTTGCATGGGGCATTTCTGACACCCCGACTCCCAAGGAGGTGGAGGGCGGTGGTGGATGGAAGGTGCCTAACCCATGGAGGGGTAATGGTTGCGTTAGTTGGAGTCCTACATGCTTAGGCAGCCTTCCAAGGATTTGATGGGCACGTGGTGGTGGGTTGATTGGTCTCAAATGATATGTGGGAGGAGTTGGCAAGAGGTATATAAGGGTTTGCCTGCTCCTCAGTTATATCCAAACTTTTGAGACAATATCCCATGCCCAAAGGCCCAAGATGGGGGCCAAAGAGTATAAGAGGATATATATTTTCACCATGCAACAAAAAGAGTATAAGAGGATATATATCTAGGGGGTGAATCACTTCCCGAGGTCCATGACCAACCCCTTAGAATGAAAATAAATATTTCAAAAGGTGCGTATCTAGGGGGCTACTCTTTTGTTACACTTTCACTGCCCTATCACACTTCTGTAAAAGAAAGAGGATAACATCTTTCGCAAAGATGGAGCCCTAGCTGCGCAATATAGTTTGTTCCCTCATCCTGAATATGATGAAGGGCTTATAAGCTTTTCGCTCGAGTTGGATATTTCCAATATGGACACTTACAAAATTTAGATAATTCCATTTTTACCCCAAGCAAATCTTTGTTAACCTTGATTACACAAGTAATATGTTCATTTCTAGTTTGTTATAGAAACCGATCAAAGCATCTGAAATACAAACTTCATAATTTCGAAAATTGTCTAAAGAAATCCAACAATCTAAGTGGCTTACCAAATATGGTTTTCCTTAGCAATACGTTCTCATAACAAAAAATTACAAACCCTACAAAAATCAACATTAGCGGACTTCAATGTGCGATCAAAAAGTACAGGTAGCTTACCCCGGTGTTTTTCACACATTCGTGCTTTTAAGGCAACCACACCTGGTTCACTTTACCATTATAAAGTAAAATAGATGTTTGGCTTATGGGAGAGTTTTTCAAAAAATATTAAGTTTTTCCTGAATTTAGAGTTCCTCTCACCTCTTTATCTCTCTGATCTTTCATGCTTGACATGGATGTGAGCTCCATATAGGCATATAGTCCTTTCTAATACTTCGCTCTTGAATTAAATCAGATTTCCCCCTTTTGGCATGTTGTTCATGAATTAACTGTATTTCTAGCTCTTTGGTTAATGGAAATACATATATTAGACTTGTATGTTGATAACAGAAAATGATTATATCTAATACATATTGCAATGCATGTGAACATTTAGATACAAATGTAAATATAAAAATAGTGTTAATATTAAAAACAAACTATCAGTAAATAATTTTAAGGTAAAATATGTTTCATAATCTATTTCAATTACAATGAAGACTCATGAACTACATGACTGGAGCCTCTACCCAAAATGTTGTTGTCACTGCATAAAGAACACACCTTCGCTATCACCCATATCATCAGAGTCCATTCCCGATACTCTCGGGGTCGGCTACACGTATTTTGGTTCTCCAAGAATGCGGTTTTCCCACATATCATCGCCTAATTCAAGCTCAAGGATGTCTTCCTTCATCGCCTTCATCCAAGTTTTCAACGGTCATCCCCTCCGTCTACACCCTCCACTAACTTGCCAATCTAGACATTTTCTAATTGGCATCGTACTTGGTCTCCTCCGCACGTGACCAAACCACATTAAACGTCTTTCTCTAATTTTGTCCTCTATGGGCGCTACACCTAAGTATCTTCTAATTCTTTCACGTGACCAAACCACACTATCACCCATATGGCTCATAAAATTCAAGCATAGCAAACATTCACAACACACTGAAACGAAAACCATCACTACAGCTACACGATGCCTATCCCCCTCTATTCACCATTACAACTATATCTCATCAAAGTCAATGTCCCAGCTGTGCTAGCTTTCTAAACCTATGATGTCAAAAGCGAGACGCTAAGGTCCGCCACTAGAGCCTTGGCAAGGTGAGGCGTCACCGCCGCAAAGACTTTATAGGATAAAAATTTAGTGCGGCCACCTACACCATGATTAATGTATGGCTGTACAGTAAGTTTAAAAAAATATATATATATATAAATAAAAATTTTGAGCCTTTATAGCCTTGGCCAAGTTGCATGAGATCACCCAATAACATAGGTATATCCGTATATACATAATGCTTGCTAGGGAAACTTTAGAACAACATATTCACTTTATTGGAAATAATACTCAATGGAGGCCATGGAGACCAGGTACCAAGTCTAGGAAATATGTTTAATATCTAGTGGATCCCATGAGGATGAAAAGTAAAATTACCTGCCAAAGATTTAAGATCAGCTTTATTCTTTGCATTAATGTCTCTATAACTTTGAACTTCATTTGCCACCTCTCTGTGCTTCAAATGAAGATCAACAAGTGTTGCTCTTAAGCTCTTGAGCTCTGCCTCTAAATCACACGATATCATTTCTCTATTGGGCTCTAGAAAATACAACACAGCGTATGCAAGAAACTGAGAATCTCGATAAATGACAATGTATAAACAGCACAAATCTCACTCTGAAGTGATCTTACTAATGTCAGGAAGTGTTTCCAACAGTGCAGTTGAAAGACATCTTTTAGAAGTCCAAAAGCCAACAACTGCAGCAACTATATTGTGAAAGATGTTCATAGTCTTTCCAATGGATGCTTGATAATTTTTGTGCACCTGATTATAGGAATTGACTGTCGAGCAGCTTTCAGTGGCACCTGTCTTTAGAATCCTATCCAACAAAGTATCTTTTGTACAAGATGAATCTTCATCTGCAATGGGTAGTTAGAACAGAGGGTTTATCACTGAGAAAAGCAGAAACAGGATAATGCGTAATGGAGATAAGTATAAGCTATTTTCTTTTTCTCAACTTCAAAGCGGGTAAAAGTAACAGATATCCAAGTCATGCTTTGATGCAAGCAACTCCCTTAAACAACAAGATTAAACAGTAAATACATTTCAATATGCATCTGTACTGACACAAAGCATGTAAACAGTCCCACGATGGATTATGAGACAAGAAACTGTTGCCCTTGATGTTTCCCTTCTATTTTGAACATAGTGGGCAGGTTCACTTCGAACAGCTAAACATCATTGATCATGAGTAAGGATCATAGACTCGTGAAACTTAGTGATTTTAATTAACTGTAAATATCAAAACAAGATGATCTTTAGTGGATGACCAGCCTATGTCAAGGACATTATCTCCACTAAAACTCGTGTGATTTGGAGACCTCTAGATACATCAGATTGGGCATGTATAAGAATATGACTCCATTGATCCATAACCAGATGTCATGGTTGATTGATGGATATCAAATAATTCTCTGATTGTCAGTCATCTTCGATGATTTTATACAATTGGCACTCATTATTTCATTTCAGATATTTGCCAATAAGGTACATAACCACAGCAAATGCACACACATAGATTAATGCACAAACAAACACCATCAATTACTGTTATAGAGCAAACCCCACTTACATAGTTACATTCACCATTTTTGCGTAATTTAACCAATCTGATTTGATGTTGAAACCTTTTCTGATACATGTGTAAATACCCTCTCTTATGTTATCAAGTCAATTAAAGAGAAGATCATCAAATGAGACTACACCTACAACTAGTTGGGGAAGGAAAAAAAAACATGAGATGATGATTCTAGAGGAAAAGGTAAGCTGAACCTTGCAAATTATGATTCTATTTTCCATTCGATCCCAACAAAAAGCATAAGTGAACAAAACTTCAAGGCACAAAACAGGAACATAAAAGTGAGGAACATGATTGCATCTTTAAGCAATTTAACCTAGAAAATTTTGAAGAAGTGAAGCAATCATGGAATTCTCAACGAGGCTAGGAACCAGTTTCTATTTTAATCTCGGGACCGTTTGCCAAATCAGGAACTATCAATCCTTTCTCAAGGACCCTTTTTAGCTAGCACTTCAGGATAAGCGTATAAAACAAGCAGAGAATGGTATGAACTTTTATTGAATAGATTTCAAAATCACCGTCAGTAATTCAAAAACAATTTGCAACTCATAAGAAATATATTATATGTATATATGCATCACATATTTTTCCACATCCCACTTCATGTACTAGGAAACAAAAAAAAAGGTTGCTATGCATAAAATTATTATATTGTATTCTTTTAAGGGGATGTTTGGTTGTGTGGAAACCAATTCCATGGAATCTTTGGGGGACCACTTGTGTTCAATACAAATTGATCAAAATGCAATGGACCACTTATCATGGATCCTACATTTTGATCAAAGGTAAGAACTGAACTACCATGTAAAATGGAACTCCAAACTCCTTAGTCCCCTCAAGGAATTAGATTCTCATATTTCATGGGAATTTAACTCCTCACCTTTTATCATAATCTAGAATTCATTATAAGTGTTCAACCTCATTTTGATCAAATTTGTCTTAAATACAAATGGTTACCCCATCAACTCAAGCGGTCTTCCATAGATTCCATTTAATTAAATTCATGCAACTAAACACACCATAAGAAGAAATAGAATTGTATAATTAAAAGCAAGGTAGACAAAGATCAAAGCATATTGGGAGAAAGTTAAATACTAAAGGGCTTTAAGGATGATTACATATGATGTTTCCTAAATTGACAAGTAAATTTATGTGCGAAAATTAAAAGACGCCCCTTTTAAAAGGAAAGATCAAATGAGACCAAGTAACCAACAAGTTCAACACCATTTTTCATATTGCTTATGTCGTTCCTATTTGTCGCTCCAACCAAATGACACAAAAAACGGCTTAGGTAGTGAAAGACCAAATTATCTTTAATATGCTTCTTGTAAATGCCAGATACTTCCAAGCCTTGAGCAAACAGAGTCGAAATGAAACAAGAGCAAAAAAAAAATGTGCCCAAACTAGAAAGAAAATGCACTTGCAAGAGCTCATTTCTTTAGAATTAGGTAATGAAATTATTCTAAGTTTTCTTAACATTCAACTTTTACAACATAAAGAAGTTTTGAGGCCAACAAACTGTCAAATGAAGGGTTTCAAGGCCAACAAACTATCAAATGAAAGGCGATTAGACGCGAAACTCGAGATGCAAATAAGGGTTGACACTTAATCGACTATAAGATATAGAAAACAGATTTAATTGAAAAGAAGGTACCTTGATTTTGATTTTGGAAAAGATAGACACATATATTGAGTGTGTTGAGGGGATTACAAGTCTTTGTTTAATGCTATTTGGTGGCAGGGTGCCACTACGATCACTTTGTAGGTTCATGGAGGCTTGTCCTTGAGAAGCCGTACTAACAGTGTCTCGCTCCTCTCGGGTTTTTAGAAGTCGTATCGTACTTAGGGCGCCTCTTCTATCTTCTTCTCGGGTTTTCATTGTACTTAGGGCGCCTCTTCTATCTTCTTCTCGGGTTTTAATCCAAAGAACTTTTTTAAGATAAGTGTTTGGCCTTTATGTCTTTTATGTCAACTAGTAAAAGATGTTTGAGGAAGTTATTTCCAGATGGAAGGAAAATCTGTACTCTATGAGAAATGTCAGTATGTGTTTTTTTCTTAATTTTTTCCAGAGAAAGTTTTCTCGTTAAACTAGATTTAGGTTTTCTCATAAGATATGCATCCTTACTTTTCTACCTAGCAAAGAATGTAAACAGTCATGATGGTGGTCAGTGCACCCATTCCCCGGTCTATCGCTTGTAAGTATCCTTTGTAGTTCTCGAAGCACCCGTTCACCACCCAATTCTAGCCAAGTGTTTTGACGCACCAGCTAAACAACGTCAACTTAGGCATATATTTGGTGGAGAAGCTCTTCCATCTAATGTTCTAAAAGGCACCCAGCTTGTCCACCTAAACCAGAGGCAATTATAGATGGTCAACCATCCAGTCTAATCTAGAGCAATGTTCAGGATTGTCCAAGTTCATAATAAAAAAAATTCACGCATCATGCATGTGGATATTGGGTATATAGATTTATACATATGCTACTGTTAACCAAAAATACTAATATAAACAACAAATGCATATGCAGGCTGAAAAGAATAATAGGAAACTAAACTAAGAAACAAGAAAAAGGTGCATTTGTTTAAACAAGAACCAATATCAGAAAGTTCATTCAATAAATGTAAATTAATAAGGTACCCTACATAATATATCATTGTCATCTGTAGAAGAGAAGTGTACAGGCTGTCCGTCAAGGATGAATTGATGTTCGATATCAAATATGACAATAACCAATTACTTTCAGTGAGTAACCCTAGGGGAAAAAGAATAAAAAGAGAGAGAGAGAGAGAAGAAAAGAAACACACACACACATATGACTCGTACTAGCAAGTCTCACCAGCCACCGTCGACAAACACTTAACATCCTGCCCACTGCCAGGGGAGGATCTTGCAGATATAGAACATGCTTCCAAATCATCAACCAGCTGTTAGAAAAAATAAATAAATAATGAATTATAAAATACAAAAATTATGTCTTAGAATTGAGAGGGGAAAAGTCGAAAGGATAAGTACCTTGTTCCAAGAATTACTGACCACTGTTAATGTGTCATCCGAAGCCTTTTGTTTCTCTTTCAGTTGACCAAATTTATTCTCAAGGGCAGTGTGTTCAGCCTTCTGAACTTCCAACTGTTGAACAAGCTTTTGATTTTGGTACAGTAGTACAGCAGCATCAAGCTACAACACAGGAACAACAAAGAATGTATCCCATTTGAGAAGACAATAAATTGCACTATGAGTATATTTCCAATACTCATTTAAACAATAAGTCAACAACTGTGCATGCCTTAGTTTTAGAAGCGAACTCATTTCTTTTCAAGACCCATGCAACATAAACCCGAGCAAAACTAGCTATTTGAGTGTCTCAACCCCCAGCCCCCAAAACCATATAGACAGACAAACACCTGTATCTAATATTTTGAATAAGAATATATGTATGAAGAAATAAATAGATATGTACAATGAAGAAAGAAACAAAGCCTGTATCCAATAAACTCTACCAGATTACCCCTCATATTATAAAATAAAATAAACAACTCAATGATCACGAGATTGCTGCCAAGTTCATCAATAAACTTGGCCTACCAACAGGATCACTTCATGATCTTTATTCTTGTATTTAATAAAACAGTAACTTTATGTTTTCGAAACAATTTCTAGCTGCAACACAAACCTCAAGAAGTTAAAGGTTTGTAAGATTAGCAGTGGAATCTTTATCCATCACCTTATATTGTACCTTAAATCTTCCCTGAAAGTACCCTGGTCTGCCTTTGGATTGGTATGTTCTTTTTAACAAATTAAAATTTATTAGATGAACCAAAGTGTTTACAGATCCATATCAAGTGTTTGGAGTTTGGCATATGTAATTAAATCATTAATCGGACCCAAATCCGTTGAGGAGCGGTATGAGATTAATTGAGATTAATCACAATTAATAGGCCCATATTTTACTAGACATATTTTATTTATTCTTCCAAGTAATATGTTTACTTTAAGAAAAAAAAAACTTAATGTGTATTGAAGTAGTAAACATCACTTGTCACAATTAAGGCAAATTATAAAATAAAATAAAAAACTAAGAATTAAATATACGATAAAGGTGCAACTCCATATTCTTTAGTCTTGCTTGTTATTTCTTTGGTCGTTTTTCTCTCTTCTCTTCACACACATATATTTTCATCTTTCCTTTTCTCTAGCCTCTTTGCACACTCTTGGTATTGCCTTATGGCTAAGTATTGATGAAGTTAAGGCAAAAACAATGTTTATTTTTTAACACATTGTCACAGACCGATTAATCGGTGAGTTCTGAAAATGATTAATCGGTAAATCAGCCAAAAATCGCCGATTACTCGTCCAAGGGATTATTCAAACAATTAAATAAAAAAATCTTAACGCTCTACTAGCGAGAAGAAATTAATCGGGGATTAGTAACCGATTAACCCCCAATTTAATAACATAGGTTTGGACTCTCGCAATAAAACAATAAAGAGTAAACCCTTTAGTGGTGCACAATGAGATCATCCAAATTAGCCATAAAAATACTTAAAACGTACCAGCTTCACTTCTGCCCAGGCTGAACACAGAGATACATGTTGATTAACATCAAGCTGCCCAATCTTTCTAGTAAAGTAAAATTTATGAAATGGGTGACAAATTGCATATGACTGATGCAAGAGAAATTTAGAACACATGAAGCGATAATTCTTGTTACCTAATTTACTATTGGAGGCCACTGTGGGGACATTTGCATGTTATAACTAAAGGCATGTGATGAATACTAAAAAAGTGTCGCTCGTTCCAGTAACTACATATCATTGACTACGAACCAAAATAATAATAATAATAGTAATAGAAAATAAAAGATGTTCTTGCCACTGCCATAAATGCAGATTGGCACAAAGAAAGGCCATATAGGAATATTGAAAACACTTAAACATGTCTTTACAAATCTCTCGCTAAAGAAAGGCACTCGTAGAAATATATTTTTACTTCTTTTATCAGCAGGTAAAATTAACTGCAATTTGAGGATGCTAGTCGCTAAATTCTACTTCTCTAATAGATAATTAGGATTTTTTTTTATGAGAAATAAAAAATCTATTCAAAATGAAAGAAAATGAACAACATATAACCCCAAAGCATCAACGCCAACAACAAGAGATTATCGAGCTCCTGGAACCGGATTCCTTTAAATGAGACATGGCTCGCATACATGCACCATAGGCTCCCATAACGTCCATCATCAACTGATCCCTAGACAGTTGAGAACATTCAAAGGTCGTGAACTCGTGATATTAGAAATACAAGGTAAAAGAGAACTTTTTGTGTACCTTTGACAAGTAATTGACTGCAGAAGAGTTTCTCAATATCTTTGGAAATCCAATAACCACTTTAAATATCTAAGCACCTTAGGTTAGAAAAATGCTATGCCAGTAGAGATCGGAAAAGAGGAAGGTAGAAAAGATGGAAATTCTACAACAAAGTGAAAGCCTGATGAGCTCCATCTTCTGGCTCAATTGGAAAGGAGAGAAATGATGATGTGGCGGAAAAGGGCTGTCAATTCATTAAGACTGAGAAATGATGAAAAAAAAAAAAATTGGCCATGGGAAAGGTCATCTAACACACCTATGAAAACTAAGTTTCAGGAAAGTGCAGTCTAACTACTCCTTTCCCAATCCTCTTCATGTCAGAATGAATTATTATTCCATGTGCACACCAATTCCTCAACTACATTTTAAGAGCACATATTCTACGCTGAAAAGAAAGATTTGGCACTAATAAGAGATATCTCATCCAGGTTCAAGTTTCTGTTTTAAATAGTAAAAAACTTTGACAAATATTTCATGTTTCTACCACAAAACAAATGCAAGTGCAAGGAATTCTTTTAAAGTTAGTAAAAAGTAGACATATATGCTTTAAAAGTTTTTTTTTTTTTAAAAAAAAGCTAAAAAAAAATAATAATAAAAAAGTGGTACCCAGTCCATTTCACTCTAACATGCTTATTGCATCACATAGACTTTAACACCAGCTACCAATTTCACACCACCAGTTTAGAAATAAGACCTCGTGTTCTAAGTTCCAACACTCAAGCCCGGCTCTCACTAGATGCAAGCGGTGCAACCGCACAAGCCCCTAGATTGGGAGGGTCCCCCAAATTTATTTTGTATTTATTGATGTTTTACTTTACTAAGGATAAGTTTTACTAGATAACATTAACATGGGATTCACCTTTCCTAATAGTACTCAATGCTCCAATGGTCAAGAACTATTTTCATTTTGCCAACCTGTGGAAGCCTGGAAGGTCTTGGGTTGTCTTACCCCTAACCTAATTGTTAGTTTTTGTTGGTTCTCTTCTTCTTTAATTTCATTAAAAGAGATGCGTATTCAATATTCATAGGTGTAAAAATCGAGTATGTATACATGCAAAAAATTTCAGTTTTCTTTTTTTTGTAAAAACGGGCCCTTATTTTTAGAGGGCCCCTAAAATCTTAGCGACGGCCCTGGCCATGCTATATCCTCAACTTCGTGATTTTCAGGTCACCATGGATGGCAAAGGCAATAATAAAATAACCCCATCAAACCCTCCAATTTTATTTTTTTAATCAGAAAACCAAAAGTATATTCATTGCATAAAAGGAAGCTAGTACTTAATGAGATAGCACTAAGAGTAGACCGAAATCAAAAGGTTCATCTATGAGACATGGAGAATGGAAACGATCAGCTTCTTAAAGTTTCATGCACTGTAAGTTACTGTAATTGCATGAATAAAACAGCATAGACATTTTTATATAGAATACTCCATGACTTCCCATAAACAATCCGATTAGAAACTTAAGAGAAATTGTTGCCCACAGCTTTTAACTCTGGAATGATGATTAAAACATTCTATTGCAATTCATAAAAAAAGAAAAGAAAATGAATATGACCATAAGCCTTGCTCAAAAGATGCATTCAACATATGGAATAAGGAGCAAATTACTAAAAACAACATGAAAGGAACCTTTTTGACATAGATCGGTCACTTGACAAGTGACAAATGACAATATATAGGATAGGTGAGAAATTTATTTATCTATACTTTCAATATAAAACGAAATGCATCTTATTTCAGTTTTAGCATACCAATGGGCACCTAACCATCTCAACACAATTTCAACTCAAGGAACTCGTGGTTATTAGATGGGCAGGTCATGTCAAGGGACTCGTTTAAAATGCTTTGGGGGATGTATACGTTGTTACCAGCATGGTTATTAGGTCGCTAGCCTTGCTGGGACTGGGAAATTGATAACAGAGTAGGAAGTATCCCAAGAATTATTCATAATGGCACAAAAACAACTAGTACACAATGCGAAACTGTTTACATAGAGAAAACAACAAATCTTCTTCAATAGGTAAATACTTGTATGTAGTTGATAAGATGCGAAATTGATAAGAGAGTTGTAAATTCCAAATGGGACCAGAAACAAAAGCTGGAAATTGAGTGAATTGTAAAGAAAAGGATACCTTTTTTTCTTCAGAAGTGGGGAAGAGGGGGTGTTTCTTAGCAGCGGCAGCGGTGGGAGAGATGGAATTGAAGTGGCGCCGCTTCCGGTCAGGTTCTGTACTCCCCATGGAATCCTATAAACCCTAGCTAGTCCCGAACAACAACTGCTTCTCTTCTCTCTCTCTCTATCTCACATAAGGGCAAAAAATAAGGTAAGGTCGTCTCTTGTTGTCCTGTCTTCTGGAACGAAAGGGGTTTAAGATCGGTTGATTCAAACCCTAATTTATAACAAAGATGGTTTTTCTTTTTCTTTTTCTTTTTCTTTTGGTCTGATGAGAGAGAGAGGGATTCAGAAGAGAGAGAGACAGAGGAGATGAGGGCAAGTTAAGTGAAAAATAGAGAAAAAATGATATCGCGGTGGTCTCTGGTGGTAATGCGTTGCTGCTGCTACGCATGCACTTGTTCTTCTCATCAATTTGTGTGTGTGTGTGTGTTGCTTAACAAAAACTCTCTCGCTTTCTCCACTGCCTTGGACGCTTTATGGGCTATACAAATTTCTGTCATAATGTCACGTACTTTTGTCTTTTCCCTTGGAACGAGGTTACAGTGGCACAAGGTAAATTCTTAGAAGAAAAAAATTTGGGCAACCAATGGCAGTACAAAGCGCAAGTTGTGGAGGCACATAAGCTAGGTCCTAAACTTCATAATTGCCTTGTGATAATCCGGTTTAGTGAGACTTCCCTCGAAATAAACATCTATAATAACTCTCACAACACAAATTTTTTCTATGTTAAGATCCTCCAAGCCTCAAGTCAGTCACAAGTCAATAATCAGTGGCGGACCTAGGAATGTAGTTAAGAGGGGGCAAAATGGCAAAAGGTTATTGATTGATAATAGTAATTATTATCCAAAGTGGAGCCAAGAATTTTTCCAGACCTAAGTTGATAATTTAATAACAAACTCCAAATAACATCTACAATTAGAAAATATTAATTGTAATTTAATACTGTGTATTGTATATATCCAATTGAACACTATAGTCTTAATTTAAGCCATAATATCACTTCATCTACAATCATAGAAAAGACAAATGAGTGTAATAACTAGAATATATAATTAAGATAATAATGTAAGTTTAAACTAAAAAAAATATGAAATGTGCAAACGTAATAACATCCTAATACAATTTTATAGGAAAAATGGGTTTACGAGCCAATCTGACCCTCAAATTTTGTATGAGGTGATTAATGGTTCATTGAGTTCTATAGTTATAATTTTAGATATTTATTTCAAATATATTTATAATTTTGTTGTGGGTTTTATACAACCTGTGAACAAACACTTTTTTTTAACGCTTTCAAATAATTAGATATGGAAATTCATTAAAAATGTCATACAAAAATCAGGGACAATTAACAATAAGAGAGAATAGTAATATCAATGGAGCTATTGAGAGACAATGAAATATACCAAAAAATCTATCACTCCAAGAGAATCAAACTTAATTCAATTCGTAAAAACATTAAATAACTAACAACTAGGCAAAAGTGGCATATATAGTAAAACTTTTAAAATGGTGTTAATGACCTAATTTTGTGTTATATATTAAAGCTTTTTTTTTTTTAAAAGCTAGGTTTGTACTCAAACTATTTTGAAAGTTGAGGGAGGCAACCTCTTAGTAGGTCTGCCCCTGCGCCCTGTCGGTAACTATAGACAATAAAGAAAGTAAAGAAAATAATTATAAGCAATAAAAAGAATGTAAGAAAAACTGAAAATCTTCAAGTGTCCGAGCTCCCAAGGGTAGAAACTCTTCCTTTATTTATACTCTCCCAAGTAGCTTCAAAGTTATTGTCACTTCATTAACTGATTGGTCAAAGTATCTTTAAAAGCCTATCTCTGTCACGACATCTGATATGACAATATTGCAATTCTACCAAGTCGTTGTCTAATCTCCTTGGCCTAGTCACTCGGCTATGCTCGATCGACCTACGTGTTTTTCCTTCTCGGAATGGCTAACATATATGAAATGTCAACCATTTTCGTACAATCTGATTAGTCCAAGCTTTATGTTGTGTTAGATTATACATCTACTTATGTATCCTACCATTACAAAGACAACCCTAATGTTTGTTTTTGTAATGTAACTCTTGAAAATTTAGAAGTTTTTGCAAGAGTGTGGTTATGATCAACATAACCGTATAAAGGAATCATATTATCAAATAAATAGAATAATTGAATGTCATCTACAACCTCACAAATATTGTTACTACTAATCCCAAGATCGTAAGATTAAATGCAACATATAACACACCAAACAATTTAAAAGAGGTTATCAACCAACCAATGCAAGAAACAAAAGAAAAAATGGAAAACACAACATAAGAATATAGTGTGGCTCGACAAGTCATGCCTACATCCACAAAGTTCTTCAAACCCTTGCGAGTATCACACCCCAATTTTAAACAATCTAAATTAATAGATTATCCAAAAAAATCAAGGCACCAACCGAACAACTTCAATTCTACAAACATGAATCAAATAGTAAATAATCAATCCTAAAATCTCCCGCTCATAGGTAGGATCAACATAATCGTATCATACACTACAACACAAATGGTCATTAATAGCATATGACCATAGCATTTTTTCATAAAGTGCTATGAAAAGTCAAAACCTAATTTGTTCAATGTGGCCAAAATGCTATGAAACATTGCAAAACGCTATAAAAAGTTGAAAAATGCTATCAATCGCCAAATTGAATTGAGCATTTGTAAAATGCTTTGAAAGATACATAGGCGGGACTTGTAATTCGCAGGGCGCCAAGAATCCCGCTCGAATCGAAAAAAAAAGAACAAAAGCAAAACAAAGAAGAAGGAAGGAAGGAAGGCACGCAGTTACCTCTCGCGAACTCCTCTTCCCCAACTTGATCCAAACTCTCCTCTTACCCTGTTTTCGACGTTCCGGAGTTGATTTCGACGTCCGTTTGCGGGGTAGATCACTTGATTTCTCGGATTTCGCAAAATCTTCGAGTTAGGGCTTCGAACACTCTCCGAAGGACTGACTTCACGAAGAGGTTCTACGTGATTTCAACGTCCATTTGCGTGGTAGATCACTTGTTTTCTCGGATTTCGCAAAATCTTCGAGTTAGGGCTTCGAACACTCTCCGAAGGACTGACTTCACGAAGAGGTTCTACGGTATGTTTTCGATTTCAATTGGTTCAATCTATTTTGTTGTTTTCTATCAATTAGAAGTTCGAATCTATGAGTATGTAATGTTTTAATCAAAATTTTTTTCGAATTTATCTTCGAGGTTAGGAACTAAAACAACTTTTTTTCTCTGCATTGTGGTAAACTGGATCACGACCAACAAGATTATCATGACCTTTGTGATTGTTGTTGTTGTTGTTATTTATTTATTTATTTTTATTATTTTTTTGAATGGCTTGTGGTTATGTTTTATAGCATGATTTGGTAACTACCTGACAATATGTTACCAGTCCTAACTGTTATATATTTTTTGATGGTTAGAAACCATATTTCCAATGTGTTCTGGGCTATGGTTACCCTTACATTGTGCCATTGTGGTGATACGAGCCTTCTCTTAAGCTTTAACTCTTTAAATTTTTTGTTTATCTTTTGAAGGTTGTGGCTTTGTCAAGTTTGCTAGTAGAGACATGGCAGCAGCAGCTATAGCTGGTCTGAATGGAACATATGTGATAAGGGTAAGCCTTAGCTCATGACACTGCTATGTATTTCATCTCTGTTTCAAGTTTTGTGCTTCACGTTCATTATTATTTGTTCGCTGTTACTCAGGGTTGTGACCAGCCATTAACAGTTCGGTTTGCTGATCCTAAGAGGCCTCGAGGTTCAGATTCGAGGTTAAACACCCTTCTATTATTGTTTTTTGCCATTGAGTTTAGGACTCTGTTGTAGACAATTCTTCAAATATATGAAAAGCATGTGGAATAAGGATTCACATGAGCATTTAATTTGTCCTCTCGATTATATATATATATATATATATATATACATTATTTACTTTTCTTGTCATTCATGTAGAATTTCTAAAGGAGCATAGTTGTATTGATCTTTAATAGTTGCATGCTTGTCTCCTCATTCTTGGCCAACAAGCAGCAGGTACTTTGACTATTGCAAGCCTATCTGTCTTTTAGAGATTTATACAAGAAAATATATCAGCTATTAGTCAGGGAAGCATTCTTGGCCAAAAGAAATATTTATATGGTTGAAACTTGTCAATCCATATTCCACTGCTCTTAGCTGTTTGGCATCTAAAATCAAGAAATTAAAACAAATTAGGGGTCCTTGAACTTTTCCAATATCCATCCCATTTCTTTCTTTTGGCATTGAAATAAGTATATTGAGAATTGAGAAGTCACGTATTCATAGATTCTATAAAATTTCCAAGAGCAGAGTTATGCCATGCAAGATATCTCCTTTATTTGGATCGGAATGCTATTTTTGGAGTAGGTATTATGTGTAATGGTTTCTCATTAATGAATTGTCTAAATGTACTAACGTGTAACGGCTGCTGTCTTCCGTTCAGTTCCATTCCTAGTTTAGTGTTGCTAACGTTTACTTTGATGCTCAAAATTTTTGGTGGTTATAGCTAAATATGATATCTTTTACTGCAGCCGCAGTGGGGAGGGACAACACCACAGACAGTTGGTAGCACACCTGCAGTTGTTCAAGCCTCAGTTGTGCCTTCGACTACATCAGCTAATCCTGCTGCACCTGTAAGCATGCAGGCAACGACTCCAACTTGTAACTGGACAGAACACACCTCTCCAGAAGGCTACAAGTACTACAGTACTACTAAATAACAGTCAAACAACTGAGAGCAGGGTATGTGTTTTATCTAAAGCTTTCACTGCTTCGTGGTATCTCAGATTCTGGTAGATAACCATCAAAATGAATGTGTAGTGGGAGAAGCCTGAGGAGCTCGCGCTATTTGAACAACAGAAACAACAACAGAAGCCTGCAGTTCAACTTCAACCACAGCCACAGCCACAGCTTCATTCACATCCACAGGTTCTGCACACACAACATGTCTCGCAAACGCCAGCTCCACAGAATCAGATGCAGACGCAGTTCCAGAATCAGCAACAATTACAGTACCAACGGCCATCGGTCAGTATTCATTTATTGGTTTCTATAAAGCCATGAAACTCTTTTCTTGGTTATATCATAATTCTGCTGTCTGAATTTTTCAGTATCAGGCTTCTGGAGGAGTCGGGCACCAAAATGCTCAGGTAAATGTCCACATTATCTGATTATCTAAATCCAGACCACGAATTTACGTGAGAATATTTACTAAGCCTAGTTAATTGGCTATAGTTTTCTGTTCAAAGTGCACCTCGTGAGGTAAGAGGCACTAAAGCATCTATGGATCCCTTTTTCGTTACTTATGTACCAAGGGAATTTTGAAAGTGAAATTCTTTAGTTGAAAATTGTTAAAATGCATTTAATTGACACATATAGGTACGTGTACTGTGTGGCACCATGGACAAATTGATCCCTGGCTAGCCTGATTTTTTAGCACAATGATATGGTTATTTTCTTGAAATCTCTAAAGTTGTATGACTTGTAAGTCTTTATAAATTACAAGTAAATACACTGATTTTTTTGTTAATCTCATTCCTCATTCATCTATTTTCAACTGTAAAATGATAGGCTGGCGAAGACGCTGAATACTCAAAATTGGCAAACGTCGAGTTGAAGAAGATGTTTGCTAAACGCACGGTAAGTAAAATTATACTTCTGGTTTATGTAACATTGTTCGCCATATGAGGTTCAAATGCAGTTCTAAACCACATCTAAAGCCACCATTGTCTTCTAAGAAATAGCAACTGTAAATTCATGAAAGGCTTTGCTTTAAGAATCACTTGATGGAGTCCGGGTCAGAGTTTTAGAAGTGGAGGCCAAGTTGCTTGCTTTTGTGAGGCTGAGCATAAGCCTCCAGGGTCAAGACTCAACTTTTTTATTCCAGCAAAAACATGAAAACATCATAAACGAATTACTTAAAAACAAGGGATGCATCATTGAAATATATGAAATAAACCAATAGGAATAGGTTTGTAGTGCAGATTGATTAAGTCAACAAATGAATAGGTTTCAGGTCTTAAGTTCGAAAGGAAGGGGTGATTTTCTTTATCCTGTTTGGCCTCTATAGCACGATATTCCTTGTATTCTGAAATTTCCTTAAACAGCCTTGTTTTCTTCAACTGAAAAATTCAATAACAATCTAAATTTTTTTAGAGTAGCAGACTGGCTGCTTGGTGCAGTAACAGAGAAGGGCTTATGTATTGTTTCCTGATATAGGCGTCGAAGTTGTTATTGCTACACCTGGAAGGTTGATTGGCTTGTTAGAATCTCACCATACAAACTTGAGAAGGGTTATAGTGAGGGGAATTATAATTGTCAGTTTGGTTTTGGTGACAAAGTATTGAGTTTGGTGATAAGCTGTTGACGGCGAAGAGTAGTGAGAACTTGTGTGTTTTTGTATGTTTTTCTTTGAAATTCATTCATGTTTATTTGCTTACACTATTCAACATTAATGTTTAGCCTGAACAGGTACAGACATATGCATTCAACTTGGAGCTGTTAACCATGATGGACAGGATCACTGACCTCTTTGTGACAGTTTCCAATTTCAACAAGTTGATGATTTTTTTTATTCCCTACCCCCCCCCCCCCCCCCTGTTATGATTAAATGACAGAATTAAAAGGCTAGAAAACTAGACCTTGCAAAAGGGGTGAAACCACTCTAAAAGGATACAATCATGTACGTATGTTGGGCATCACTTTGCAACTGGGAGAATCCTACTTCACCCATGGCCGTGCATTCTGCTGTAAGATATGGTCCATCCTTTCTATTTTCAACTTTGTCTTAAGTATGTTTCGATTGATCTTACATTTTCCCTCAGGCAAACCATGATTTTTTTAATTACTTGCTGATATTCTAATAGCTTCAGTTGCCATGTTCAGACACCAAGTTGGTGTAGTTAATTGATGCAGACTACGCACCGCCAAGCCTGCTGGAGGAAAAGTTTGGATTGGTAAGTGAGATGCATGTTGGTTTGTGAGTTGGTACTAATTACAATACTAGGGGGCTCTATGTTTTTTTGTATTTGTTACCTGGATAAGTTTTATCAGTATTCATAGTTGTGTTGTTGAGGCTACAAATATTTTCCCTTGGGTTGTTTCATTCTTAGCTTCACTTTTAAATATAGAAGTAAATAAATAAATTAAATACATTGTCAAGTGATAGTAAGAAAAACAACATTGAAAGGACAAAGGTGGATTGAACAGTAGATGGGGATTTGATTAAAATTTTGGTCATGGATTCATGGCTCTCTTAAAAACATTGTTCAATAGGGTAAACTAGTTGCGTCGGTTTATTCGGAACAAAAAAATATTCGGTTTATTCGGAACAAGGTTGTGTCGTTGCTTAGTTTTTATCCTAAATGATGCACTTTTTTTTTTTTAATGCTAAACTGCATTTAAATCTATTTTCTTTATATTTCACTTGATTCTGATTGGGTTATGCAGCAGCAATCTGCAGTTTACTGCCTCACTCGAGCTGGCGTCCTTACTGTTTCCAGCGAATTTGAGAGGAGTGATGGACATGAAGCGACTTTTTTTCTCCCCAAGCTCAACAAGTTGTCAACTGAGACCAAATATAGCAAACTCACCATCTTATTGCTTAGTTGTGGTATGAATTATTACTATGAGATCATTACGAGGTTCACTTTTGGTCTTTGCTGAACCTGGACACCTGATGTACCTCTTGAATTGCATCTTCAGCGAGAGTGAATTTCCTCATGTACCTTGCTCGCCTCCTCTCTATCCGTAATGCCTTGACAGCTCCTCCTTCATTCCCCTGCTGCTGCTGGTTCTTCTTTTTCTTCCCAGCCACATGGAGTATCCCATTCTCTACCTTCACCTACAGAGATTAGTAGATCAGATCAGCTATTGATATTAATTGAATTGAACTCATGAGTCTAAGACTAGTGAGAGAGAAAGGTGACCTTGATATTGGCGGCCTCGAGGCCTGGCATGTCAAGAACAAATGAGTAAAAGGTGGGGTGCTCATAAATATCAGCTGGGGTGCGGAAGATGGCCTTGGCATTCTTGACATATCGGCGTGCAGGTGGGTGAAGCATCTTCTCCATCTCTTCTGGGAAGTTTAGCACTCTCTCCATGTCTTTCGACAGACTCTCCAATATTGCTATATTGCTATTGGGTTGCAATGTGCTATGTAATGGAATGCTTGATTTCTA
This sequence comes from Berberis vulgaris, assembly GCA_963556465.1. Lineage (NCBI taxonomy): Eukaryota > Viridiplantae > Streptophyta > Magnoliopsida > Ranunculales > Berberidaceae > Berberis > Berberis vulgaris. The sequence continues at coordinate 51,182,224 of OY747126.1, forward strand.
TAATGTCAATGTCCACCAATAGTACAATATATATGATGATTCGAATGTTTATAATTTTGAGTTGATAGCAAAAAAATTATAATTTTGTTGTTAGTGATCCTATTTGGATTCTATAATGCGAATGTTTATACTTTTGAGTTGAAAATAATTAACAGTTGATAGAAAAAAAAAAAAAAAAAAAATTTGCTATGTATACTTACCATAGCGTTTTTAAAACGCTATGGTAGACTCTACTATAGCATTTCAGAAACGCTATAAAAGGATCTACCATAGCGTTTTAAAAACGCTATAAAAGGATCTACCATAGCGTTTTTAAAACGCTATAAAAGCCAAACTTTCTATAGCGGTTTTAAACCGCTATAATAGACCCAGGGTCTATTATAGCGCCGGCAGACATAGCGTTTACTAAAACGCTATGGTATCCTACCATAGCGGTTTTGAACCGCTATTAAAGGGCTTTTTTTTTGTAGTGATAATCCATCAAGATAAATCATAACTCAAACATGCTTAATTTATTACATCAACCAATCCAAAGTCTTTGAGTTCAAATACGGAAAGAAATAATTGTGTCCTACATCTTATTACTTACGTGATAAAGAAGACTAAAAATCTAACGGAATGAGTCAACGCCACACCTAACGACCCGAAGCTAGAATTGTTTGCCTCCAAGCTCCAAATTAATCTTGATGAGCTTCTCGAGCTGCGCTCATTATGAATGCACCCAAAATTGTAAAAATAAAACTTGGGTCAATATTTTAATATCGGAATGAACAACTTAGTTTCAACAAAAATACACATCATAGTCAACAAAACACGATTATGGAAATACCAACAATAATAATTTTGCCTTAAGGAAGACATGTTGTTCCCATTTAATGATCAATGAACATTTAGTTTCTTCCCCCAAGAGAATTGTACATGTATAAAGACAAGTTTAATTAAGAGTTTAAGTATGTCAATGAATGCAAAATTTTAGGAGTCAGTCAATTCTGCAGAAAACTAGCTTAACCCACACCCGTGCAAATCTAATATTTTAAACCGAAATTTAAAAATAAAAACAACTTTGTATAAATATACAATTTTTGGACAAACTAAGCCAAAACTTAAAAACTTATTGCACAAATGTTGCTAAAAATAGTGTTTTGTATAAGACCGTGAAACAAATTCTTAGTGTACTAGGAGATATTCCATATCTATTACAACAGGGAAAATCGATCTAATTTCGTCAAAAACCAACAGGGTCATCGTAATTTGCAGTTTTTGACCAAACTAAGTAGAATTAGAAAAACCGCATTGTACAAAAATATTCAGAATTCAATTTCTATAAAACCCTAAGATTTTTAAATTTTAATATGTACATAAAATTATTCTAGTTTTAATACAAATTGCACATTATGGTAAAACCGTTGCTTTGGTTATTACCCCATATTCCGCTTCTTTTTCAAAATCGCAATATCCTTGGTGCCAAATACATCTCACCAAAGTATGTCACCCTTATCTTTGAAGCCACTCGCCGCATGCATGTCCCAAGTGGGGTGCCACTTCAAGGGTCATGTCATAGTAACCGAAGTTTGATCCATGAAAAGTATGTTCTAATCACTCTTCATACATCCAAACTTACTTGGAATGAAGTACTAAGTATACAAACAAGTCTGTATACTAAATTTCATGGTCAATGTCCCAATATATTTATTTTTTCCAGTCAATCCATTTTTCATTTCCTTTTTCTTTTCACAATCCATTTTTTTCTTCGGAGTTGTGGAAAAAAATTACTAACCTTGGAACTAAAGCACAATATGCATGGTTAAGTGTACAACACATATTATACCTACGAATCAAGGGTAAAACATATGAGACGCCATTGCACTTATCAAAGCAAGCTAAAACAAGTATTTAACAAAATTTTCAGCAAAATTGATTTGTGTGTTTTCACTCAAAATCACATTTTTAACCATATAAATCACCAAATCTACACGGTGAAGTTGTAAAAATACACCACCTTTAAAAAAAAACTAATAAAATCCTACCGATTAGAAATCCAGTTATATATATTCCCATGTGATTTTCTTATAGATCTAATGGTGTGTTTAGTTACAATGAATCTTATTTCATGAGAATCCATAAGGGGACCACCTACATTTAATCTAAATTGAGGTATTATCACTTATTCACATCACATGCTTTGGGGGGAGCAAGGAGTGTGATTCTCATGTTTATGAGACTTTCATAACCACCATTGACCATAAAATCTAATGATAAATAATGAGTGCTACCTCAATTTAGCCTTAAATGTAGGGCCCCTAATAAAATCCCATGAAATAGGATTCCATCCAACCAAACACACCCTAAGTTTAATATTTTCCCAAAACTATATGTAAGTCAAACAATTCTAGTATCACCCTTATGAGAAAAGAAATAAAAACCCTAAAGCATGGCCTAAGTTTAAAAAAGTAAAGTATCCAGAGTCTACTCACATTTTTGTAAGATCCAAGGTTGGACAGAGTTTTTCTATTCATTTTCATCGTTTCATCTTTTCTTAGATGTAGGTTGTTGAGCAAAACTTTTGTGTTCCATTTTTTTTAAGGAAATTCACATAGCTATTTTACCCTAGATTAAATTCTCTTTATTAAATTATATTCTAGTTTTTCCTAATTTGACTAAACACACTCATGCACACACCCCCACACATGTTTTTTTAATCTCTTTAGCAAACTACAAACAAAACAAACCCCTTAATACTAGAAAAGAAATTATAATATGTCATAAAATAATAAATAGATGGTATTAGTATTTATTTATTTATACGGGTTACAATGAGCTAACCGCATAGCTAAACCAACATTTAGAATGCCCCACTTCACTCGTCGTATGGGATATCAATGTCAATATGGGATTAAGAGTATTAATATTCCACAACCTTAACCTTCCTCTAATTTCCTGACATTTTTTCAATAGACATTTTAACCTTTTTAAATACCACAAAAGTTACCCACAATATTGAGACTTGGCAGGTGTTTGTTTGCATTTTGAAGCTCCAATGAATGGACTATGATATCATCTTCTCAGTATTTCTTGGGTGAGAGCTTGGATTGATCTTCAATAACTACAACATGTTTATCTTTCCTTTCATTTAACATATCTCTCCATCCCTTCTTCTCCCCCACTTTCTGAAATCATATGCTTTGATGCTTACACACAGTTTGTTTGACAAAATGCCCAAGTTAACAAGACATCTACTTGGTTCACCATTATTAACTCAACGATGAAACAAATGCCTCCGTTTTATCTTGACTAAGAAGCTTTGTACTCCTACGATGGGAGTCCCAATTGTTATAATTGCTAGTGTTATTAGTGCGAACACAATTGACGTTGCAGCGTTGGATCAATGTGAATTATGACATGCTCATGTTTGTGGGGTGAGCAAGAATCCTGGTCCCGACCCTATTCAAACTGGGACCAACCGATTCATGCCATTTTCATCCCGATCCCGGTCCCAAACCGTTGGAACTGGGACATAATTGATTTCCAACAATTCAGTCTCGGTTTGTCCCAGTTATTGTAGCAACCTCAAGCCCAACTAAATTCTAACCTAAGCCCAATTGAATTCTAACCCGATCGCAGCTCTCCACCCCTCTTGATCTTACAAACCTCTGGAATCTTCGTATTGCTAAGTTTGCCTTCATCAATGTTCTTCTCTTTTTTGGTTTACGGTGAGTGGCATACTGTATAGTAGTTGTAGTAGATGAAAAGGAAAATGTCAAACACTAGGCATTGTGAGGACTGGCATGAATGAGGGAGCAAGTTGAGGAAGTAGAAGGATCGAATATCGAATCAGATTGTTGGTAGCAGTCGGAACAATGCTGGCACTATATCCAAGTGATGTCACTTCTAGTATCGAGCACTAATAACTGAGGTCTTGGATGATGCCCGATTTGTACTTTGCAAAAGTACTCACCACTTCCTTGACTCGCTCCAGAGACGAATGAACCTTCAAGATCTTTTCCAGTCTCTATGTCCAATGGCACCAGATCTGACTTCTTGATTCCCTTAACAGCCAGATCTAGCTTCAAATTTGGCGATTTGACTCGGGTTGAGTCATGCTCGAGTCGAGACTTATAAGAGCTTTGTAATCCTTGTGAGATGATTTGTGCATATCATCTCTTGAGTGAAGTTCAAGACTGAATCCACAGGAAGTCGAGTCTTTTTTTTTAAAGGTAAGAGTGCCGACAGTGGGTAACAAACCCAAGACGTGGGGATTAAATGACCACGACCTACTAACCAGACTACCATTGGTAGGAAGTCGAGTATTCGATGAAAAAGAAAAAGGTTTTCAACTTGTTGGTAATTTTGAAGTGATGACTCGGGGTTAAATGTGAAAAGATCTGAAGCAGGGAGAAATAGGCACTTTTGAGTTCACAGAAGAATTTGACAAAGGAGTCCCACAACAGCGACTTTCGACTGATTTAAGGTTTGTTGTTTCGTCGATAGCGGCCGTTGTGCTCACCAATGGAGAGATAGTTTCTCCCGTTCACTCTCTATGTATAAAGGAGGTCTGTGGATAGTAAGGCTGAGTGGAGAGAACAAAATATGTTAAGTTGATGAAAACCCAAATCGTGCAGATACAATGAGAATGGGAAAGGGAAAGGAAGATAGAGGGGAAAGTGGGCATGTTGGGCTTTGAATTTAGTTAATTCGGCTGTTTGGTTTGGGCATTATTTCTTCTTCTTTTTTATCCAGGATTATATGGTTCTGTCCCGGTTCAAACTGGGTCTCAAAAATTTGTTATACCGGACCGTGCCCACCCATACTCTTGTTATTAAAATGGGGACATACTCCAATAGCTATGGGTCAGCTCAATCATTGATCATCACTCAAAGAGTGGCTAAATCGATCAATCTATTAGCTATTTGATGAAAAGTCCTACATCGAAAGTTGACAACCAAAAGGAACATAGGAAGTTTTTCCCTTGGTGTAACCAATTGAAAAATTAGTCTCACATGTTTTTTTATTCCATGGATATCTTTTCAAGGAAAACAAAATTTTCCATGAAAACTTTTTCATGCAATCAAACACACCCAATGATGTTTTTGAAATCATGATATTTTACATACCTTATTTTTATATACATGAAAATCGAACACATGTATGCATGCCTAATGTGGGGTTTGTCTAGCAAACAAAGAAAGTAGGGTTTGGTTAGTCTCTTGTTGCATGTAATTGAAATTCGGTGTTGATTATTGTTTTGCTTTAGTGTATTGCATATATATCTTCAATTAATGATGTATTAGTTAAAATTCATACCGAGTTAAATTCATGCAAAGTTATATATCAAATTTAGTTTAGTACCCAAAATAAGTCTTCACTTTTAGGTCAACCACATTGACCCTCACAAACTATTTATATTCTCCTTAAAAGACCAAATTGTCCATACTCTGTAAGTCTTGTGCATGGCACATGTCACAACCTTCTATGAGATAGAAACAATACCATGCTCCCCAAATTACGAGACAACAAAGTGACCAACAAACCCAACTATCTTCCCCAAATCTATCTCTTTTCCTTTCCCTAATTCATCAAATCCAACCCTAACTTCAAATCTTTCTACATAAATCATGGGCTTTCTCTATAGAATAAGACATTTTGCAAAGAAAAAACAAAACACGGAGTATAAAAACAAATAAGTGGAAGAGGAAGCATTGTGAACATTTTGATACTTTTTGCGAGAAAATGAAACTAAAAAGATAGCTAGGATTAAAATATTAGTGATGGGAGTGGGATGGATGCCATTGGAGGTATAATGGATGAGGCTGGTAGGGGTGGGATGACCTTCAGGCACGTGGAGGGGAAAGACATGGACAATGGGGTCGTTGTGCCTTGCAGCCCGTAAACCATGATGGCACTGTGCTTCTTGTAAAACATTCACCTCCTATTAGCAAGACAGAGCCATAGGTGGTTTCACACGGGCTACATCGCTGGTGAGAATTTAAGAAAAAAATAATTATTCAAAAAAATAAATATGAAAAAGTGATACTATTCAAAATTATATCAACTTGTATATAGCTGGATCAGATATATAATCAATGATAAGCCAATTTTTTTACGTCATCAACCAAGGTTCAATCCTGTAGTCTCTCATATGTGTGTTTCTTGTAACAATTTATTAAATTATTTGTCGTTTTATGCAACATATAACATTTATACTATCAAGAGATAAGACCTTTTTTTTTAGTTTCAAGGCACTTTGGGAGGTGTGATGGTTTTCAAGTCCCAATCTCATAATGGAGAAAAGGGAGGAGGGGTAACAGACATTGGGAGGGTTGCGTGCAAATGAAGTGAATGGGATGTTCTTGAAGATCGTTGCATCTCTCTGAAGGAGTGGTGATTGAAAGAATGATGAGTAAAATATAGAAAGATGTGATAAGCTTTGAAATGATTGAAGAGGCTTGAAAGGTTTTCATTTGAGAGGAGTTGATTGTGCAAGAGAGAATACCAAACAAAGGTAGCCATATCTAACCTTGTCGTTTGAAAATTCAGTGTACAAATAGATGTTTGGAGAATAGTTGTCTTTGAACCAACATGACGGTCCAAGATGTAATGTTTATCGTCCATCATGATTTGGGTGGTGTGCCTGAAACAACATACCCCCAAAATGCCTTGAAACCCAAAAAAACTCTTCTCCTTTATAGTATAATTTATAATGTCTTTTCACAATTAATTTTTTTAGAAAGTTATTGTCATGATTAAAGTTTTCATTTTATAGCCCAGTTATGTCAAGTTCTTGGCCCCACTCCTTCCTACTGGAGTGCTGTTGCAACTAACACAAGGACAAGGAAGATGATTGTAACACCCCGTTATTTCCACCACTTTCTACACATTTTTTTAGGTATAAAAGGACCCTAGGAAGTATTGAATTTGTGTTAGACCATTTTCGGTATCATTTTAGTCTTTTACAACGTATTTTACTATGTCACCATTTTAGTCTTTAATGACATATTTCACTATGTCACCATGTGGTGGCACCATATCTGAACAATATAACGACAACTCCACTTATGAACAATGATTGTATGTCTTAAACTCTAATTTTCATTTCCCAAATTACCCTCCCAATTCTATCATATTTACAAGAAAAATCAATTTGTTGGTAAACAATGACTAGGGGTATTTTGTAATTAAATAAAAACACCTTTCACCCTCCCAAATTCAAATTATTTACGATCAAAATCGACCCTCTCAAATATTGTCAATTATAGCTAATCCCCTAACATAATTTACTTTAAACTCCTCAATTATAACTTTGAATTCTAATTTTACCCTTGACATTTCACATTTTTTACAATCAAAACTAGCCGCTCTTAAATATTGATTAATTATACTTAGGTTTCTAATATAATTGATTTGAAGCTCATAATTATCTATAATTTATAAAAAGACCCTTATATCTAACTTTTTTATTTTTCATTTTGCTATCTACATTTCTATAAATTATAAAAGGCCTCTCACAAACATTAATTAATTATACATAAGCCCTTAACATAATTTATTTGAAACCCTTAATTATTTATAAATTATACATAGGCCCATAAAATTAAAATATTGAATATCCGCCACGTAGAACGTGTTGACACCCTAGTTTTAATAAGGGGCGTTACTTCTCTTTCTTCCCCATTCTCCTTTTTTTCATCTTCATCTTGAATAGTTAGTGGAGAGAAGAAAACCACAACAATAGTTTGTGTGGGTTTGGGTTAAAATATTGGGAATTTGATGAAATGTTTTCGAAGTTATTGAAGGGTTGCGGTGTAAATCGAGTGGGGGTCCTTGATTTATGTTGTTTTCCGTTTATATGAGCTGATTAAGATCTTTTTAAGAGTAGTTGTTGTTCCTACCAATGCATGTCGATTTCGTAGTGAAATCAAGTCTAAACAAGGAGATTTTTGGAAGTTTTGGGGGAAAATATCTAGATCAAGGCTGGTTCGGAGCTCCACGAGGTTAGGAACAAGGACTCTGCAAGTGAGATGCTAAGTAACCTTCACTTCATGGTTTTTACCTTTAATTTGAGCTTGCATGTGGGTTTTAGGGCAATCATCTTCGAAATTCTTGCTATGGGTAGTTGTAAAATTCTGGACTTAAGATTTTAGCACCAATTCAGTTTTGCATGGGTATGTTAAAACTCAATTCAAGTGAAATGGTTAATTTTGGGTATAGTTAGAGTTTATTATGTGTGTGGATTGGAGTCCATCATAAGTTTCTCGTGTATTCCATGTCCACAAAGGTGTTTGGCTCTAATCTTGGGGTTGATTGTGTTTAACTTTTCTTGGATTCATGTTTGTGTAACTAAGTTTGGATGCTTAATGGACTGATGGTAACCATCAGTATAGAAAGATCCAAAGAAGAACGTTGTTTGCTCGGTTTTCGTCATTTTTGTTGGTGATTCCTTGATGTTTTTCTAACATTCTTTCATCATGCATGTTGGGTTATGGGTATAATGTTTTTATTTAGACTTCTTAGGGTTATTTATAGTGACTTTACTCTAGATGGAATGCGGAAAATGTGTGAATCATAGTTATGAATGATTTGGTTTTAGTAGATCTTTGACATGTTCTTCTTTATGCTCGGTTTTCAATTCTTTATACCATGATGATGTAGTCTACATGATGTAAATTGCGAAGTTATAAATGTGAATATGTGATCTCAATCTTTAGCAGTTACACCAACAGAAGTATTCATTTTGAACATGTGTTTCTTGGACATAAATACACTTACATTCATTGGTTGAATGCGATATTTCCATAGGGGTAAGATTCAGGTTTTGGGCATTGATGTTTTTGGTTATGAAGGTTGGTTTGGGGCAATTTGTGATATCTTTATATTCCCAACTAAGCGGTTATTTTATTACATGAAGTTAGACTGAATAACTCCCTGGTTCCCTTGTTGTTTTGTTTTGAATCCAAGCCTCGTTTAAGGCTTAATTTGCTGATTTTTTAAAGCCAATTCACACTAGTTTTAACACCTATGCTATTGCAGTTGCATCGAGAATTCATGGTTATTCTCCTTAAAAAAAAATTGTTATTCATGTTCGATTTGAAGCCATCCTTTACTAAAAAATCAACACTCATGTAGAGTTGTTTTTCACTCCAAGTTAGCAGCAATTTAGAGGTGTTTTCATGTTATTTCAGATGAGTTTGGGGTTATTTCCAGCTAAGCTTCGGAGACTGTTTCGCTTGGTTTTAGACAGATGTTTCTGCTGAGTTTATGGCTTGCTTTTAAATGTGTTTAGGTAGTTCGGGAGTTGTTTTAACTGATTTTGAAAGGACTATTTCTGTTGGGTTTAGAAGGGTCAATCGACTGAGCTTAGGGGTTGTTTCAAGAGTTGTTTTAACTGATTTTAAGGGGTTGTTTTAGTTGGGTGTAGAGGACTGAATCGGGTTGTTTTGGACCCTTTTGGGGACTGTTTTGGGATTGAAACATGACTATTTTAGGGTTGTCTTAGACTGCCTTTTTAATGTTCAAAATTTTTTGGAGCTGAATTGGGTTACAATTTATCACCCTAAATAGGGTTGATTGTTGGGCTGCCTGCAGGGAGAAATTGGTTACATTTTGGCACAAATTAGGTCATGATGGGACTGTTATGGAAGCTGAAAGCAGGGAGTATTGGATTTGTTGTGCGGACTTAAACATGGTTGTTTTAGGACTGTTTTGCAAGCTGAAATGAGGATATTTCCAACAAAATTTTGGCTGGGTTTAGGACAAGCTTTGGCTGATTTTTTAGAGCGTATGTTGGCTAGATTGAGGCCAGGTTTAGCTGAGCTTCATAGCAGATTTTTGTTGGGTTTAGAATAAGTTATTAGCGGAGTTTACGACAAGTTTTTAGTAGGGTTTAGTGGAAAGTTTTGGCTGAGTTTAAAAGCATGTTGTAGGCTTGAAGCAATGTTCTATTGTATGATGTTTGGTTTCCCAAACAAATTTCACTCAGGTTAGCGAAAACATCCTCTTTTAAATTTTGATATAACGATATTTATGAGTATGTGAATATTTGTTTACAAAATAAGATTTGAAAATGATATGTCGTAACGCCATGATATGCGGAAGTCTATTGTGTTAAATAATGATCGTTCACATAGTTGCATGAATGTTGAAATTGTAACATAGACTACTATTTATTGCTTTCAGCTATTGAATAACATATGAAAGTGATTGCATAATTAAGCATCCATGACATGTATTTGAGAATTCATATGATATTTAGCTAGACAGTTCTTTTACCCACTGGTATATTGACATGTTTTTGAGATTGATATATTGATGTTGATGTTGTTGAGCATTTGAGGACTTTCGTTTCAAAAGAAATAACTATGATAAACCTAAAAAAGGGAGTAGCACTTGGCCTTGCGATATGAGGCAACCATTTGAAAAAAAAGAACTACGTCAAACCTAGAAAAGGGGTAGCACTTGGTCTTGAGAACATGATGTTAACCTCACATTTAAAAGAGAAACTCCTATTGTAGTTCATCGTTCCCGATGTGCTAGTGCATTGCAGACAATGTCTAGTAGCTGAGGATGGGTTGAGATGACTACTACGGTTGTGAGGATGTCTGGGTTTATTCTCCCCACATCCAAAAGAGAAACTCCCTCAGTAGTTCATCGCTCCCTAGTCACTAGTGCATTGCAGGTGACGCTTAGTAGATGAAGATGGATTGAGATGGCTGGTAAGGCCGTGAAGATGTTTGGGCTTATATCCGGGTTGAAGGTTTTTTGCCCCGAAGCGCGTTTTAATATGAGAAATACCATAGATGTTTCCGTAGAGGGGAATAGACTATTGTCTAGCACATCTGAGTGTTGCATCTCATGTACATATTTACATCATGATTGAACATTCAGAATTACAAGTTGTGGTGCATCGTTAATTTATGATTATCTTTTCGATCTGTCTTAGTTGATATTATGCATTTTATTTGAGAAAGATGTTTTGTTTTCGTCATATCAGCTAGTGCTAATCCGTTTGCTTGTTTTGTGGCTAATGGGTGTACCCCTACTCGGGTGCAGGTAGTGGGGTTGTTGGTGGTGGTGCTGCAAGAGACGCCGGATGATTGAGTGGTTGTCTACATGGTCAGACAATGAAGAGGTAGGTTAAACTCTTAGGTCTAGGTTTTGTTTGGCTTAGTTTAATTCGTGTGTTAGCATGTGTAACCATTGGCAATTAAAGTATATGGAAAAAAAATTAGGATTGCGTTGCATCTTGGTTATTTAGACATTTCAGTGTCTTGGGAACCGGGTCGTGATAGTTGGTATCAGAGCCATGGTTACACTAAGCAGCAATGCTTAGGTTGCATTTGGATGTGGGATTGGGTAGAAAAGTTAGAAGTGTTAGTTTGTCGCTTGGTCTCGATGTGGACCCCTGTTTTCTCTTTGAATGTGATGGCGCACAGAGGACACCTGTCGTTGTTGCTTTGGGTAGAGTTGATGGAGGAATTTGAGAAGAAGTATGAGAGGTTTGTGACATCTTCTTCTAAGGAGTCATTTGAGGTATTGGTAGATATGACATATCTTCAGATGGAGGCAAAGGTAGCTTGGAGAGATATTGTGTATGGGAAAACTCTTGGTAGTAATGTTTGGATTGATTGAGGGCAGAAAGACCAATTTTATGAGTTCCAGAGTTTGTAGGGGTATCCTAGTTGTCGTGGCCTAGTCAAGGTTGGTAGTTGTAGAGGCCAACGGAGAGTCGACCCTCATAGGGGGAAGATGCCCTGAGGTCAAACACCATGTGTTGAGAGGTCGGGCCAGCAAGAAAAGCTGCAGAGAGATGCAAGAGCCGACACAGTTCCCAGTGCCGAGTTTTTTGGAGGTTATGCCTCGTCTTTGTTACGTCTGTGGTCAGCCGAGTCATTTTGCTCGTCAGTGTCTGACTCAGTCCATTCAACTTCTCATGGTCAGGGAGTGCTGAGGGTTAGTTTCATTATTTCCTTATACTTGTTATATTACGATACCATGGGTTTGTTTTGCTTAGTATCTCTTGGTAATTACATTGAAGATATTGTAGGACTGAATTTGTCTTTTTATAGTGAGTAGTTTTTATGTTGCTTGTTACCTTGGCTGTGGGAATCTCTTAGTGTGACAGTAGTGGTGTAGTTGTGATTTGGGGTTTTCTTGATGATTTGACTATGTTTTTTGATTTTCTTTCTCGTGGAGATGTAGTCCGAGTGTAGTTTATATAGCTAAGTAGATTATAGATGTGTACCATAGGAATTGTAAGAGATGAAAGTACCTTTGAATTGAGACGTTGCGGAAGAGTGATATGATGATGACATTGCTTCGAATCAACGATTCATGAAATTCATGAAATTTCATGACTTTTTTTTTCATTTTTTGAAATTACTAAAAGAAAAAAGAACGAAATAAAATATTAAAATTTTCGAGGGTTTTACGAAAAAATTTGAGGTTTTTTCTTAAATTTTGTTTAAATACAAAAATCAACTACCAAAAATTATATTTTGTTGAGGGTTTTTTTCGAAAATTTTCAAGTTTTTTCTTATTGTCATTTATTTTAATTACTTACTGATTTTTGAAATTGCTCTCTAATTTTCTAATTATCATTTCTTCTACTTATATATTGATTTTTTAAACCACCCCCTGATTTTCTAATTATATATTAATTTCATGTTTGTTTCATTTTTTGGTATTTAGGCTTCATTGAATGTGTTTAATAGATTTATTTACTTACATTTTTTTTTTCACATATTTCGTATACTCTCGAAATTCATTATCTATATATTTCATATATACCTCAAAATTTTTACATTTTTTCTTTACACACCGAAATATTTCTTAAAATCAGGAGTTCAAAATTAACTTGAAAAACGAAATCACAATGCTTGCTTCAAATGAACTTTATAGTGTTGGTTATTGGAGGAATTCAGTGAACAAAACTATTACTGCCATTGATGAGTTCTCAAGAGTTGTAATCTGGATCGCAGTGTTTGAAGTGAACATTTGCATTGAAAGGAATTATGATAATTCTCTTGAGGTGTGTATGGAGTTGGTAGATAGATTTGTTGTCTTTATGGTTATCTATATCGAGTTTGATCTCGATGACGAGATCCTTTGAGGTTTGTATATTGTAACACCCCAATATTTCCACCACTTTCTACACACTTTTTAGGTATAATAGGACCATAGGAAATGTTGAATTTGTGTTAGACCATATTTGGTATCATTTTGGCATTTAACGACGTATTTTCACTATGTGACACCACGTGGTGGAATATAGCCACCATATTTTATATAAGGCTTTGCTTTTCTTTCTTCCCCATTCTATTTTTTTCTTCTTAATCTTGAATAGTGAGTGGAGTGAAGAAAACCATAGCAGCAATGTGTGAGGGCTTGAGTTAAAACCAAAGGAATTTGATGAAATGCTTTGGAAGTTATTGAAAGATTGCGGTGTAAATCAAGTGGGGTCCTTGATTTATGTTATTTTCCGCCTATGTGAGCTGATTGAGAGAAAGAACTCATATCAGCTCTTGTTCTTGCTATTGCACGTCAATTTATGTGGACTTAAGATTTTTAGCACCATTTCAATTCTCCATGGGTATGTTAAAGCTCAATTTAGGTGAAATGGTTAATTTTGGGTATAGTTGGAGTTTATTATGTGTGTGAATTGGAATCCATCATAAGTGTCTTATGTATTCCATGTTTAAAAAGGTGCTTGGCTCTAATCTTGGGGCTAATCGTGTTTAACTTTTCTTGGATTCATGTTTGTGTAAGTAAGTTTGCTTGGTTTTTGTCATTTCCGTTGGTGATTCCTTGATGTTTTGCTAACCTTCTTCCATCATGCATGTTGGGCTATCGGTATAAGTTTTTTATTTAGACTTCTTGGGGTTATTTTTAGTGACTTTCCTCTGGATGGATTGCGGAAAATGTGTGAATCATAGGTACCAACGATTAGGCCATTTGATTTGGTTTTGAGGAGATTTTTGACATGTTCTTCTTTATGCTTTGTTCTCAATTCTTTATAAATTGCGAAGTTATAAATGTGGTTATGTGATCTTAATCTTTAGCAATTACACCCACAAAAATTATTCATTTTGAACGTGCGTTTCATGGACATAAATGCAATTATATTCGTGGACTGAATACAATATTTCCATAGGGGTAAGATTCAGGATTTGGGCAGTGATGTTTTTGGTTATGAAGGTAGGTTTGGGATAATTTGTGACATTTTTATATTCCCAGCTAAGCGGTTATTTATCACATGAAGTCAGGCCGAATAACTCCCTGGTTCTCTTGTTGTTTTGTGCTGAATTCAAGCCTCCTTTGGCACTTAATTTGCTGTTTTTTTTAAAGCCAATTCACACTAGTTTTAACACCTAAGCTACTGTAGTTGCATCGAGAATTCAGGGTTATTCTCCTGTAAAAGAAATTGTTATTCATGTCCGATTCCAACCTATCATTTAGTCCAAAATCAACACTCATGTAAAGTTATTTTTCAATACAATTTAGTAGCGATTCAGAGGTGTTTTCATGGTTGTTTCAGCTGAGTTTGGGACTATTTACAGCTGAGGTTCGGGGCTGCTTCACTGGTTGTAGATGGATGTTTCTGCTGAGTTTCTAGGTTGCATTTAACTGCATTCAGGTAGTTCGGGAGATGTTTTAACTGGTTTTTAATTGACTGTTTCAGCTGGGTTTAGAGGGGTGAATTGACTGAGGTGAGGGGCTGTTTTGAGAGTTGTTTTAACTGATTTTAAGAGGTTGTTTCAGCTGGGTTTAGAGGACTGAATCAGGTTGTTTTTGGACCCTTTTGGGGATTGTTTTGGAACCAAAACATGGTTATTTTAGGGTTGCCTTGGACTACCTTTTTTATGTTCAATTTTTTTGTTTGTTTGTTTTGGAGCTGAATTGGGTTACAATTTATCGCCCTAAATAGGGCTAATTGCAGGGACAAATTGATTACATTTTGGCACACAAATTGGGTGGTGATGAGACTGTTGTGGAAGCTAAATGGTGTATCAGATCTAGTATGCGAATTGAAACATGATTGTTTTGGAACTGTTTTGCAAGTTGAAATGAGGATATTTCAACAGATTTTTTGTTGGGTTTAGGACAAGCTTTGGTTGAGTCTTTAGAGCTTGTTTTGGCTGGATTGAGTTCTGGTTTAGCTGAGCTTCATAGCAGATTTTGTTTGGTTTAGGATAAGTTATTAGCGGAGTTTATGACAAGTTTTTAGTAGGGTTTTGTGGAAGGCAACGACTACTCCACACCACCAAAAGTGCTTTCTCACACCACCTACTTTCTTTCTCACACCACCACTCTTTCTCACACCACCTATATAATCAAAGAAACAACATTTTTCTCCTCCCCATTCAAATCGAAACTCAAGTCTCCCCTCATCTTCCCATTCAAATCTTCCCTCTCCCTTGAATCTCTTGCAAAATAAAAAATCTCTTCCCTCTCCCTCAAAATAAAAAGCCTTAAAAATCGAACCCCAAATTGCAACCTCTCCAAAAATTTTCAGAAAAACAAAGTAATCTCATGGAAACTTCAGAAATATTTTCAATCACAAAAACAAAGTAAACTTCACAAAACATTTCTGAAATCACAAAAAAAAACTATTGTTCGTCTGAGACAATGCAAAACCTTGCATTGATCTGGGCGAACAGTAAAAAAAAATTGCTGAAAATTTCCTGTTCACCCAGAAGGCGAACAATGCGAGGTTTTTGCAAAAACTAGCATTGTTTTGGGCGAACGGACAGATTTGCGTGACTTTAATAAAATGACCATAACTTTCTCATTTCAAAACATTTTCAAGTGATTCAAAATTTGTTATTAGATAACTTAGAGTACTACAATGTTTCTATTTGATCAACTTGATAATCGATCTCAATCGAGCATATAAGTTTGCCAATAGTTGGGGACACTATCCCTTTTCATTGCGAGATAAATTTGCGCGACTTTAGTAAAATGACCATAACTTGCTTATTTCAAAACATTTTCAAGTGATTCAAGATGTGTTTATTAGATAACTCAGAGTACTACAATTTTTGTGTGAGAATCGCTCTCAATTGAGCACATAAGTTGGCCAAAAGTCAGGGACACTATCCCGTTTCGAGACAGATTTGTGCGACTTTAGTAAAATGACCATAACTTGCTTATTTCAAAATATTTTTAAGTGATTTAAGTCGTGTTTATTAGATAAGTCAGAGTACTACAATTGTCGTGTTTGGAGGAGCTTGAGAATCGATTTCGATTAAGCATATAAGTTGGCCAAAAGTCAGGGACACTATCCCATTTTCATTGCAAGGCAGATTTGCGCGACTTTAGTAAAATAACCATAACTTGCTCATTTTAAAACATTTTTAAGAGATTAAAGTTGTGTTTATTAGATATATCAGAGTACTAAAATGTTTTTATTTTGATGAGCTTAAGAATCGGTCTCAATTGAGGGTTTAAATTGGTCGAAAGTTACCCTATTTTTAAGTTACTGTTATTTTCAAAAATAGTTTTTTGGGTAGTGTGAGCAAGTAATAATTTTTTTTTCAATGGTGGTGTGAGAAAGCGCTTTTTGTGGTGTGGAGTGGTCGTTGCCTTTGTGGAAAGATTCGGCTGAGTTTAAAGGCATGTTGTAGTAGGTTTGAAGCAATGCCGTGTTGTATGATGCTTGGTTTGACGAACCCATTCCACTTTGGTGAGCGAGAACATCCTCTTTTAAATTTTGGTATAACAATATTTCTTAGTATGTGAATATTAGTTGACAAAATAATATTTGAAAATGATATGTTGTAGCGCCATGATGTGTGGAAGTCTATTGTGTTTGAGAATGATCGTTCACATAGTTGCATGAATTCTGAAATAGTAACATAGACTATTGATGCAGTCATATTTCGCTCCCTGCTTTGACTTGGTTTCTACTGACCTGTTGACTTGCACAACTAGCACACATGAGCCACGGACCACCGTTGTGGTGGTTGATGACACTCCAATGCTAAAGTTAGACAGGGATATGAGGAAAGTGTAATGTTGTAACAGGGAATTTGTAGCGCACCTTAGCTTACCAACCTCATGTATTATTTATAGTGCAAGGAGTCTTGGTTCAGGCCATCGTAGGCATAGTTTCGGAAGGACATCTTTGCGGAGATCCTCCTTTAATTAAGAGTCGTGCTGTAAGAGGGAAGAACCCTGTTAGCCTTGTGCTTCTAGATACGCGAGAGATAGTTCCCAATGCAAGAGTAATCTGTATAAGAAAGATTTCCTGTGTGGAATGTACTCTGACATTTGCTTCCTAATTGGAAGCAAAGAGCAGCTATAGTTACCCGTCCGAAGCCGATCTTCAAGATACTTGCCTTAGTAGGACTTACGGGTATTGAGGACAACTATGACACATGTGGGCCTAGCGTGCTATGAGAGTTCGGGTCCGCCTGGCGAACTGAATTGAGCAGGCTTGGAACCGCTTGGGCCTATTCATTGTTGGGCTAATGCTGGGGCTCGTATTTCCTCGAGATCATCATGACACGTGTGTGGCTTAGAGGTATGACCATTTTTATGTATCATCAACTATGATTTACTACTTTGAGCTGTTGAATAACATATGAAAGTGATTGCATAATTAAGCATTCATGGTATGTATTTGAGAATTCATGTGGAATTTAGCTAGACAATATTTTCCCCACAGGTATATTGACATATTTATGAGAATGATATAATGATGTTGAGCATTTGAGGATGTTCGTTTTGAATGAAGGAACTACGCCAAACCTAGAAAGGGAGTAGCACTTGGCCTTGAGAAACGGGGCACTTGTTCGGAAGAAGGAACTACATCAAACTTGGAAAAGGGAGTAGCACTTGGCCTTGAGATCATGGTGTTAACCCACATCCAAAAGAGGAACTCCTGCAGTAGTTCATCACTTCCTAGGTGCTAGTGAATTGCAGGCGATGTCTACTAGTTGAGGATAGGTTGAGATGACTTGTACGCTGTAAAGATGTCTGAGTTTATTCTCCCCACATCCAAAAGAGGAACTCCCACAGTACTTTATCGCTCCCTAGTCATTAGGGCATTGCAGGTGGTGCCTAGTAAATAAGGATGGGTTGAGATATTCTAATACGGTCCTGAGGATGTTTGGGCTCATATTCGGTTGAAGGTTCCCCCCTCCCCCGACACGCACTTTAATATGAGAAATATTAGAGATATTTCTGCGAAGGGAAAGGAATATTTTCTAGGCACATTTGAGTATTGCTTCTCATGTGCATATTTAAATCATGATTGATCATACGAAATGAAAAGTGGCAGTGCGTCGTTAATTTATGATTATCTTTTTTATCTGTCTTAGTTAATATTTTGCATTTTAGTTGAGAGAGATGTTTTGGTTCTTCTCATACCAGCTAGTGCTGACCCATTTGCTTATTTTTTGGCAAATAATACCCCTACTTTGGTGCAGGTACTGGTGTTGTTGTTGTTTGTGGTGGTGCTGCAAGAGGATCTGGGTGATTGATTGGTTGTCTACGTGGTCAGACAACTGGTAGGTAGGTTGAACTCTGAGGTCTAGGTTTTGTTTGGCTTAGTTTATTTCGTCGTGTACTAGAAGGTGTAACCATTGACAAGTAATGTAAATGAATTTTTAATTAGGATTAAGTCGCATCTCAGTTTTTTAGACATTTCAATGTCTTGGGAACCAAACCATGACAATTATGAAGAACTTAATGATTTGTTTGGTTTTGTTTGTGCAAATTGTAAGTAGTGGAATTGTTGAGAGTCTTTAGATTGAGAGATATACTTGCATTTTGATTGTTTTCATATAGATTGAGTATGATAGTGTTGGATTTGAGGAAGATATTAAGACAAATTTGGGGAGGGAAGGGAGGACGGAAAGAGAGGTTTGAGGGACAGGTTTGTTGGTCATCTTGAGATGAACATAAGGTAAAATGTACTGTTGGATTTGTTTCTATCTCAAAGAAGGGTGTGGCATGTGCGATGTAAATGACTTTTAAAATACGAGCAATCTGGTCCTTCATATAATATGGATGATTTGTACAGGTCAATATGGTTGACCAAACAATCAAGACTCATTTTGGGTACCAAACATGCATTTTCAATCTTTTTATGTACCATCTAGCAATTTTAATTTTAATTCCCAAGGTTGGATGGCAACATGGTCAATGGGACTTGAGCTCCGTGTTGGACAAATTGAGGACCCAAATAATTTATTGTTACAAGGTCCTTATGCTGAAAAAATTTAGGACCTAAATAAATTACAATTAAAAATAAGGGACCTAAAGTCTTATGCTTTTGGGTTGGTGATGTTGGAATTGCATAGGAGGATATGATTGAGAAATGGGTTTGGGTAAGAAGACAATTAGCCAGACCATTGATGCTCATTGAATTTTATGTTGAATGATGATATGCATGGTTAATAGACGATTCATCGAGATTTACATTCTAATTTGTTGGATTGGAATGGTACGATTGTCATTTTAATTTATTTGTTAACCAAGGTTTATAAATTAAGCACTATTGGTCATGAAATGGAAAAAGTAGGTCTAATTGGCCAATACTTCAACTCTAGTAACTAAATGGTCTATTTTGTTGAAAAATAGGTCTTCATAGTCATTTCCCGTATATTTGTTTTCTCCAAGTTGAAATATACTGAGACTCAGTGGTTTTTGAGTTTGCATTCCAAGATACTATTTTTTTAGGAGCTTCATAGCTCATTTTTAGCTAGTCAGTGGGAGCACAAATAACAAAAAATTATAAAATGTGTATCATACTTGTCTCACTTTTGAAGAAATATAAATGTAAACTGCATGAAATATTCTGCAAGCTTGCATTCATAACTTTATACTTTCAGCATATTGTTTGTTATGTTTGGCTCATTAAATTCATTATGGAAACTAGTCATCGAACGCACACATGCGTATGCCATGTATGAAGGGGAATACATTTTTTAATTTAATTTTTACATACAAATAATGAACACAATAAACTGCAATCTAAACTTAATTACAAACTTCAATAATACAAATACAAATTTAAATGAAAAATGTATAATATTTAGAAAATAAACTTTCATTTATTTTGGATTTTTATTTCTCCTTATATATATATAATTTTACAATACAAACAAAATTGGTTAGAAAATGATAACACCAACAAAAAGACAAATTTGTAAATTAGTTGAGCCAATAAGCCTTCATGGCTGAAGTGACTCGGCTATGTGTCATGACTTAAATGGCTTTGCTAAAAGAGTTTTTTGTTTTATTATTTCATTGAGAATACTTTTATGCCCCTAATTATTCACTTTATACCCCAATTATTACACATTATTTAATTAAATAACAAAGAGTATTTTTGGTCATTTCTTTCTTTTGTGTTCAACCAAGTTCTTTAGTGAAAGTAATGGTTTACAAAGAATGGAATTTCTAAGTTTTTTTTTGGTATATGTTTGGTTTGACTGTGACTATTAACATTCTTAAAGGCTAGGTACAAATTCCTATCCTAAATGTGTCCCAGTCCCAACCTCTTAATTGTGAATCTCAAAGCGGATTTCGGATGATTCTGAATCTTGACACCATCATAATCTTACTGGTTAACAATCTCTTCTAAAATAAAACAAATTCAAATCTATTATTGGAACAATTACTAGAACAAATAATGTATTCACATAAAAATCATAATAAAACAACAAGAGTTCTCATGATGGTTTTTCTACCAACTTTAGTCCATCAATCAAAACTTCTTGAGTTTCCGCATACCAGAGAATTGAGTATCACACCAAAAACTTTCAAGGATAAGATCACAAATTTGTGAAATAGATTGCAGCAAGCACAGAACAACAAAATTCATGTCAGCAATCATTTTATTCAAGAATTACAACCACTTCCATGTAACTCCATTTGGCATATATCTGCCCAACTAAGGCAAAGCAAAATCCCTGCAACTAAAACCACTAATGCACAATTTGTACTTTTTCATTACTCTTTAGTCTTTACACTGTACCTAGTTTACAAAATATGATTTAATTTATTCAATGGATAAATGCATTTTTTTTTTAGATTACAATAAATGTCATATGATAATTCAGAACACCATGTAATTAGTGAGATATGCTACAACCTTTGACAATAAGCACATCTGAGAAATACTTTATTGGAATCGCACAATGTCAAAAGATCGATACGAGGTTTTCTCTGATTGAGCGAAAGTTTTAATAAACACGTGCTTTGGGAGGGAATGTCTGACTTCATCGTCCTATGTGTTCATATGGACTGATCTGTACTTAAGTCGACCTTTCTCATTCTCCTAATATCTGCAATGTGGAGTATATCACAGTTAAAATCATGCAGATAAGACAACAAGATATAGAGATCAAGACAAAGAAGATAAATAATAAATAAATATAACATGCAACTCTGAATCTTCTATTTTTAAAAATTAAATACTAAGAAAAACTTATTGTCAATTTAGTACAAATTCATGTGCAATGACACATGCTCTTCACATGCCACCTAAAACTCCACAAGTCTAGGGCTTGGGGTGGTGGTGGCGGATGAAGATTGTGATGGCGGTGGCTGGAGGTGGTCCACTGGCACATACTTCATTTATGAAAGGGGTTGGGGTGGTGGATGGTGGTGGCTGAATCAACAAGTAGAAAGGTCAAATCTAGGGTTTCAGGTAGTGGAGGCGGCCAGAGATTGTGGTGGTAGTCGTTGAATCAGAAACAAAGGTTAACGAAGATGACATGAGAAAGAGGAAAAAAATCATGTGCAAGGGTTTTAAAAAGAGGTACTAACTAGTAATTAAGTTTTGGGGGGACTAAGCAGGAAATATAACTTTTTGGGTACTATTCAACTATTTTCTTAAATAAAAAATGAAAAATAAAATTTAAAAGAAAAAAAATAGCCATCTAGAAAACTCTAAAATGAAAACTAGTGTACCCTAGTGAATTCTCAAGGCATGACTACAACCAATTGGGCTAGAATGTAGCTAGCATGATCACCTTAAATTACTAAGTATATCCACGTTGCATTGCTACTGTAAAGTACAACAACAAAAGTTGTAGAGGGAATGTGATGAAATCTACACTATAACTAAAGCTACAACTAGACCTATGATCATAAACCCTAAACAGAAGAGATAAAATAACATAAATTTCATTAATCAATTAACCAACTACAATACTCAACTCTATGCCTTATTTATAAGCTTAGTAGCTACTTTGGCAAGCAATCTAACTCTAATCATTATTTGGCTAATGCTCCAATTTAATATTGCCTTTATTATCTTGCCTAATTACAAATAACTACTGAATTACCGACTTACATCACCCTCTATGAGTTGAAAAAGCTCGTTGTCAAGTTTGAATTTGAAGAAGTTCGACTAACACAAACAACCGATAATAGAATAAAAGGCGAAATGCATGAGCAGAAGTCGACCTCGAACTAGACTTTGGTAATTGCTTGTACCGTACACAATCAAATTAAAATTTAGCCACCAAAGATGAAGTTCAAGTGTCCAACTTGAATCATCGGTTTGTGGGATATCCTCTTCATGATTTGAATATTCTGTGCAAGTTTTTCCTCGAAATTAGCCATGAAATTGTTCCAAATTGGACGATATACACTGTCCCGCCGAGGTATTCATCCAGTCATGTGGTGGAGAACATTATGAATACTAAATTCCAGAATTATTAACTATTTTTTAAAACATAAATTTTAAATTCACATAAATTTACACCACTGTAATTGATCCAAAACTTCAAATTTAAGTAAATTAGCCAACAAAAAACTAACGGGTGTTACAAGAGTGAATTTAATGTGATGCAGTCGTTTTCCGTTCCCTGCTTTGACCTTGACTTGCAAATCTGCTGACCTGCACAAGGAACACACGTGAGCCACAGACCACCGTTGTGGTGGCCGATGGTACTTTGATGCTAAAGTTAGACAAGGATCTAAGAAAGGTGTAATGCTGTAAACAGAAAATTTGTAGCGTACCTTAGCTTACCAACCTTATGTCTTATTTATAGTGTTGGAGTCCTAGTTCGACCAGGCCATCGATGACGTAGTTTAGGGAAGAAGATCTTCATGGAAATTCTTCTCTAATTAGGAATCGTGCTGTGGAGGGAAGTTTCCCTGTTAGCTTGTGCTCCTAGATACATGGGAGATATTTCCCGTTATGAGAGTAGTCTATAGGTAGAAGTCTCCATGTATGACATATACTTTGGAATTTTCTTCCTAGTTGGAAGCAAAAAACTGCTGTAATTGCTCGTTCGAAGCTGATTTTCGATATACTTGCCTTAGCAGGGCTTACGAGTATTGAGGACAGCTGTGAGACGTGTGGGCTTAGCAGGCTGTAAGAATCTGAGTCCGTCTGGCGGACTGCATTGGGCGGGCTTAGAACCGCTTGGGCCGGATCAGTGTTGGGTTGACGCTGGGGCATGTTATTCCTCGAGATCATCAT
Organism: Berberis vulgaris; assembly: GCA_963556465.1. Classification (NCBI taxonomy): domain Eukaryota; kingdom Viridiplantae; phylum Streptophyta; class Magnoliopsida; order Ranunculales; family Berberidaceae; genus Berberis; species Berberis vulgaris. The sequence continues at coordinate 51,205,661 of OY747126.1, forward strand.
GACACGTGTATGACACGGAGTTGGGACCGTTTTGGTGTATCATCAACTACTCCCTCGAGTTAGTGGGCCATCACATCGATTCACTAAGTCATTTCTTGAAAAGATATGCCGCTCATGATGATTGAGTCTGAATCATTGCTTGAGCCGCACGCTTCATTAATTGAATGGGCGTCGATTCAGTGGAGAAGATGTGGGAACCCGATTTTTATTTAGGTCTTCCTTTATGCAGAGACTGACTCTTCTATTTTCCTTACACTTAAAGATTTTGCTATGTTCATCTTCTGATTGAAAATATTGTTCATCTTCTTCATGGCTCATCAAAACCATCTTGATGGTGCAACTTTGGCCAAGGGCCTTAAGTTTTTCGAAGACAGGTTGCTTTCCGAGTCGGGCCTCGCTAAAATCTGGACGAAGTTCGGGGTCCTTGAGGACCTGCCATTATATGCTCTGAAGAATGATCAGACACAAATGTTTCCACCGACGTGGTTAATCTGTTTGCATTGTGGGATCCTCCAAACTGGAGTCCGCTTTCTTGTTCTTGACATGATTTGGGACTTTTTGGATTTTCTTGAAATTCCTCATGCCCAGTTGGTACGTAATGGGTACATGATCGTTCTTCTTATTTTGATTAGAGCGAAGGAAGCTGGTGTCCGTGTGACTCCGCGGGTGATCCAGTTGTTGACTTCTCCTCGGCTGAACGATCACGCCGTTTGTAAAATGATGTCGTCGGCTTGCTTTGAGAATTTGTCTAATGACCTCAAGTCCTGGCAGAAGTATTGCTTCTTGGCTCCTGTGGATTCAAAATACTTCTAGTTCAAGGGTCATCCGCTCGAACGAGAGTTCAAGCCACTTCGTAAGTGTAGATTTATCTTCCAATTCCGTTGCACTAATTGTATGCTAATCGTTGCTCGTGTTTCTTCGTAGGACGGTTTCTCACTACTTCTCTTACCCCAGAGGTGCTTAATACTATGAAGAAATTTCACGACTTGCCGGTGAAGAATGTGGAAGAGGTCATATGTGTTACCAACTTTCTTTATCCGCAGTGGGCTGTGGGACAACTGGTATGAGGCCTCCACTTTTTATCGATCGTCGCAAGTCTGAAGGTGCGGTCCCTTCTAGGAAAAGGAAAGTCGCCGTAGTCAAGGCTCCTATTTTGTCTGACACGGATGGGCTGTCTAAGACACTTGCTTCTTGTGTGAGTTCGAAGAAGTCCCGTGTTAGGACTGGGTCGTCTTCCAAACAATCCCCTTTAGTAAATGAAGAACGTGAACTTGATTGATCTGCCAGGGCGGAGGTCGAAGTATCCAGCTAGGAGAGGGACCACTTACGATTAACAAGGGTTGAAGATGCATCAAATCTTAGTGCCACGCAGGTGGAAGCTCTGAGCAAGAAGCTGATGCTGCCTGCAATGACAGCTTCTACTGGTGCCGATTTGCTCGAGATCCTTTTGATGAGGATTCGCCTGAGGTTCTGGAATCCAATCGTCACACTAGTAGGTTGTCCGATAGTGGCCGTGGTGACATGAGCCAAGTTTCTCACAGTTTGCATTGTTCCCCGTCTCACTCCAGGTCTGCATCTCAGGGTGATGGAGGGTCTGTTGGACAACTCAGTTCCTTCTCTTCCTCTAGATTCTATTAAGTTGTCTCACAATAAAGGGATCGGCTGTTAACGACAAAGAAAAGGCCACGGTGGAGGGCTTGGGAGTAGTGGCGACTATGATGGGTGGTGTTGGCGTAATTCTTCATCCGGGAGAGCTTCATCTGGATGTGCGGATAAGTCTGTTCGCCCCGGACTTAGTGAAGATGAGCAATCAGGTCTGACATTAAGAGATTGATGTGGATTATGCTTCGAGGAAGCATATAAGCAAGCGTTACAGCTGGCTGATGGATTACGCTCCAAAACCTGAGGGGGATACGCTAGAAAGGCATATGGATAAGGGTTTAAAGTATCTTATGTAGAGAATGTCTCACTTGAGCCAGGTGGTTGTCACTGGGACGGAAGTTGAGGCGGCTCGTGAGAGGGTGTACACCATGGAGCGTGTCTTCTCGAACATGCAGAGGCTATATTCTGAGGCACTTTATGAAATTAAGCTACTGAGGAAGCGGTCTTAGGAGAGGAGGCTGGAACAGTCGATCGTTGTTGCTGAGACTTTCAGGGTTCGTTTGAAAGCCTTTGAGTCTGACTTAGCAGAGACAGCGTCTGCGAAGGACAGATTCAAACAAGAGTTGGATCTGACCCGTCATGACCTGAAGGAAGCTGTGGCTAAGGCGCGTTCTGAATTGTGGTCTTTTCGCTGAGGAGAATGCCTTAGAAAAGGTTGATTGGGCTATTCAGAGACAACAGTTGGAGTCCGATGTGGAGTTCAATGCTCGGGAGGAGAGGAAGGTCGAGGACCAACTTGAATAGGAGTAGCATGAGCTCAGTGTTGTAAAGAGTAGTGTGACTGCAGAGCAATCTCAGATCGATGTGCTGACAGGAAAGCTGAAGTTGTTGGAGCGTGAACTTGCGGAAGCGAAGGCGCGCGAGGAAGAGCTTCTCCAAAAACAAGGCAAGTGTGAATTCAGTTGGGTTGTACATGGTAGATTGGAGCTGCTGGTACTGATGAAGGAAGAACATCCATAATGGGACCTCGATCGCTATAAGAAGATGTCGTATGTAGACTTATCAGTGGCTTCCGAGTCTTCAAATGAAAAGGGTGATCCGGATCATGATGCTCAGATTGCGGCGCGTACGGACGTAACTCCTGCTCCCTCTCCCATTAAGCTTATCTCTTCTGTTTCTGTACCTTTTCATGATAAGGAATAGACTTTATACACGTGTACTTCTTTTGCTTTAACTGTTAATGAAAATAGATTTTTCTTGAATACAATCTGTATCCGTTTTATGCTCGTTTCCCTATTGCGTGCTTCCTGTTTCGCCTTGTCATTTGACTTTGGCATAGGCTGGTTGGATCAATAGGAAGTCGAGCGGTCTATCTGTTGTTGAGAGTTTGACCATTTGCGCGCAAGTGACCCGGAGTCACTGTTGCTTAGTTACATCCGATAGTGAGCGTTATGCGGATGGTTCAGAAGCGAGTTATGCTACCCAGTTGTGGTCCATCCTTAAGGTAAGCCACTGGGGACTTGTCTTACATATCTCACTATCGGTAGCGATTTCTAGGATGAGTGAACTATGATAGTCAAGCGCATGTGTTGTCTTTAAATTAGAGTGTTTGTCCCGAGTCAAAATTTACAAGCTCGGGCTGGCATTCCATGTAGCACTGGTTTGCGTGATGGCGAGACGATTTATGGGTCTGCATGAGCAACCTTTGCTGATAATAGAATGTCATCCCGTGTGAGTATAAAGACATTGCTTGAGCTGTGATTTATTTTTGCAGCCACTGTTTCGAAAGAGAAAGCTGGTCATGTGGCGAGCTATCTAGGGCTCCCACTTTCCGTTCCATCTATATCCGAGCAGAGTGGACTACAGGTTCGGGGAACGAGGATTGGTGATCTCGGTTCGTTGAAGAGCGATGATCCCATGGCGAGGCGTCGACATCAGTTCGGGTCTGACGAGTCTCCCACCTTTCAAACCATCTACACTCGCGCATAGCGTGTTACAAGTTTGAGACGAGGGGATTCGGCGACCATGCTAAAAAACATTGGTCCCTTGGCAAGCCGTCAGAATCAGTTCGGAACTGACTAGGCTCCCACCTTCCAAATCATCTACACCCATGCGCATCGAGCCACAAATTTGGGATTTTTTAGCGACCATGGTCTGTAGAATAGTAGTGGTTCCGTGGCGAGCCGTCAGAATTAGTTCATGACTGACTAGGCTTACTTTCCAAACCATCTACACCCGCGCAGTGGGGGCTACAAGTCTGGGGTTGGTAATTCAACGACCATAGTCTGTAGAAGAGCAATGGTCTTGTGGTGAACCGTCGACATCAGTCGAGACTGACTAGGCTCCTACCTTCCAAACCATCTACACCCGCGCAGTGGGGGCTACAGGTATGAGCTTTGATCAGAAGCTGTCATTGCCAGTCGTCACCAGCTAGGCTTAACTGATCAGGTTTAGTGACCGTTGTCCGTGAAGGGGCAACGGTCCCTGGTGAGTCATCGTCACCAGGTGTGATAGCGTCGATTAAAATCCTACTTCCTAAACCATCGACATCCGCACTAGGCGGACTAGGTGTCGGGGTGAGCCGGAAGCCGTCTTCGTCAGCCAAAGTTGACTAAGCTTGCCAAGCCAGGTAGAGGCTTCGCCAACTGCGGGCATGTGAGCCTATATCTGCGAGTGGAGTGCATTATGCAGATGAGTTATGAAGAGACAAGAGTACTTTGAATCAGCTGGTGATATGCAGGTGAGATCCGTGTGTCAGGAATGACTAGGGTTTCCAATGCTCATGTCAAGCACGTGGTAGAATATTGTTTGAATAGTGGGCCGAGCCCATGGGCTCGTAGAGTGCGAGCTAGGGTTTCTTGTACGAAATATGCTACATGTACAACGTAGATTGCATGATAACACGTGTACGACATAGATCACGAGACGATTGAGTATCGGTCACTCCCATTCAATTAATGGGGATGTGTGCAAAGTCATTGATTGGATGATTGTGGGCTTGTATAGTTTCCTTCGGAACCGCCGTCTCCTCGTTTTCCATCCGATATTCAATGCTAACAGTTAATGCTAAAATGTCCATTTGGTGAACCATTATGTCTATATAATGGTGTTTCTTCATAGCTGTAGGCATCATCTTCAGCAGGGCTTATCTCTCGTATGTTCTTATTTGAACAAAATGTTTTGGGTTTTTCAAAGGCTGAAGGGAGATCTCCATTATTGGAGACTTCGAATGTTTTGACATTTGTGTCGATCAGTCGTGTTGGGACTTGCTGTTATGCGTGGTCACCCGCTCTAGGTGAGCACCTAAATGGTTCGCTGAGATCTCGTAATTTATTCTCATTTTGTGAAGAAGTACAGACTCTATCCCAAGGGATGAGTGTCATTTATGCGTTGGTGCCCTGTCGCTGCTCTGGAACATTTAATCTCAGAGATAATACCAGCATCCAACTCCGGAGCGGTCGCCTCCATCAGTTCTCGATTAACATCGCTGTCTTGCCTTGCGCCGGAATTCAGGATCTCAGGACATGGTGGAGTTGGACATGGTTTGCTGGATTGGACCATTGGCTCCTGGATGTCCTTCTCATTCCTTCAGTGGGAGGGTGCACTCAATCTATATCAATCCGATACTTGTCCCAAGTTCATCTGGTCGACCGGACCGAGTGTGTAAGTTGGCCGTAGCTTTTCGCGTGGCCGCCGATTGCCGATTTTTTACAACCACAGACCATATTTTAGGGTTGTGTTCGCAGGGGCGTTAGATTGGACGTGTTGCTTCATCCTGCTCTTGCACATGCCAGTCCTTCCTTCGTCCTGCCGTTGCTTGCGGAGAACGTCCATTAGAGAGTACGCAAAGCCTACTTTGGTATCTTAGCTCTTTTATGGAGTCGGACTGTTTAAGCGAGTCTTTTCTTTATGTAGCATCAGATTCAGATGTTCATAGTACGTAGTTTTTTGTATCCGCCTCAGAGCGCCCATTGTTACATCTTTCCAGTAATCAATAGAATGTGTTTGCACAATTATTTCTTTATTTCTTAAATGATTGAAAATCACATAAGTTTCTAAGAACTAAAACTCTATATTGACTTTAGAAAGGAAAATAGACTAACTGTTGGCGAAGAGAAGTCGATCGGGCCCTGAAACGAGTTCACATGGCCCTTGTTGTATCATTGATACTTTCAACGAACTGTCGAGCTTTATGATGTCTTTGAGGTTACTGAAAAGTAAACCTTGCGTGGGAGTTTTCCTCCGTGTTGACGGAATGTCAGGAGGTTGTACTCCCATTTGCATTGACATCTCCTTTTTGCTGGGTTGAAGAGCAAATTGCTCTTGTTCTGCTTGATTGTCCCTCGTTTATGAAATTAGCCACCACTGTTGGGATCTCGTGCTAGTGGAGTGGTGCTTCCACAGTCGCAGGGTTTGGCTCTGGTTCGAGTTGCGCTGTAGGATCTAGTTGGATCTGGGAACATTCTATTTGCTTCAATGCGGCATAATGGCAGCCTCGAGCCATAGGCTGGTCCCCACGTATTGTTTTTTTAGAGTTGTTAGCAGTGTACTTAACGCACTGGTGAAGGGTGGAGACTACTGCTTTCGTCTGGTGAAGCCATAGTCTTCCCAAGATAAGGTTGTAGGTAGACGACGCGTCTACTACCATGAAGTCTAGGAACATGACCTTTCTCTGTTGTGGCTCTCCTACCACTACTACCAACCTTATCTTCCCGATCAGGAAGCATTTCTCTCCGCTGAATCCAATCAGCGAGTAGTCTGAGGACATTAGGTTCTCTTCCTTGAGGTCCATACTGCAGAACGCGTTGTAGAACATGACATTGAATGAGCTTCCCATATCTACCAAAACTCTTTCTACCTCCCACCTTGCAATGGAGACCGATATGACGAGAGCGTCATTGTGCGGTGATCGAACTCCTTCGAGATCCTTGTCTGTAAAGGTTAAGGTGGGAATGGGGCTTGCACCCTCAAGTAGTAAACACGTCTGTCCTCATCTGCGGGTTGTGTCCGCATTTCCAGTAGAGTCAGCTTGTGGGACCTGTTTGACTGGTCTTCATCCGGTCCGACTCCGTGAAATACATAGATTATGCCCGAAGTCTCCTTCTCGATCTCCTTGACCGATTCCCCCCAGTCCTTAGGCCATTCTGGCCGCTTCTCAGAGCCCAGGAATTCCTTTAACTTGCCCCTGCCGATCCAATACTCGATCTCGTACCTTAGACTCTTGAAGTCGTTGGTGTCATGACCACCCTCCTTGTCGTATGAGCAGTACTTGTTGTTGTCACGTTTGGAGGGGTCTCCGCGCTGCTTCGGGGCCCCCTTCAGATCTTTCCATTTTTCAAGGAATTCAGGACGTCTGATAGGCTATAATTGAGGAAGGTCACGGATCTAGATCCAATGTAGTTGGATGCTTTCTCTGGCCTAGCACGGCGAGGGTCGACCTGTTGTCATTGCGCTTTTACTTGCTCCTTTCTTCATCCTCTCTCCTCCTTCCATCCTTCTTATCCTTAGGAGTGGAGGGCTTCTTCTCACCTTCTGTTTCCTTCTTCACAGTTCTCAACTCTTCTAAGGTCATGTACCTCTAGGCATTCTTAAGGAGTTTGATTGATGCCTAAAACCGACATTAATGTCGTTGCATGATTTTCGACATCAATCAAAGAAATAACTTATCTTTTTGTTTATTTTATCCTTGAACCTACAATACACTTCAACAATGCATAGTGGAAGTATGGGTTATTGACTACTTCATTTGGATTATAAGACAAATTTGATTTTCAATTTAAATAATAAAGAGAAGGGTAAAATGATGGATGGTGAAAATAAACTAAAAGTTAAAGGATAAAGAGAAACAATTGAAAAAGAGAAACAAAGATAAACTTATTTCTTCAATGAAAAAATTAAAATGTAGTACATGCGCTTATCTACCAAGCAAAAATATAAAGCCAAGAACTACAACAAAAAAAACTCTCTAAGACTAACTATCCTCTATGAACTCCATGTATATGTAAAAATAGTTTGAGTGAAATAAGGAAACATGGTTGAGTGAAACAAGGAAACATGGTTTGAGTTAAACAAGGAAACATGGTTGAATGAAACAATGAAACATGGTCGAGTGAAACAAAGAATGGTGTTGAAGTTGAATAAGGAAACATGTCTTGTAGAAATATTTTTTATGATAAAGTTGGCCATATGGACATCCAAATCTTCATGTTGATTTTCTCGAGATCTGTAGTTGTTGATGCTTTGTGGGTTTGACTTCATGGGTCTTGGGATTGAAATTCTCTAATCCTTATGAATGCATTTGAACTCCCATTGGGCCTTCTAGTTTTTGAATTTAGCCTTATTGTACCACTATATGCATGATTTGAGATTTGTGCTTGAATTTCTACAAAATGCACAAAATACACGTAATGAGATATTTTTATTGGATAATTGGACTTAACAATTGTATATTTAGAGGTGTAAAAATCGATGTTTTGGGTGCTTATCATACCACCCCCAAGCAACCTTTTGGTAGTCCTCTAGCAAATAACAACGAAAATAAATATAAGAACACAAAACAAAATATTTTTATTCGTCCTAAACTTGTCAACGAAATCAATGCCACTTTCGCTGGTATGACTCAATTGCATTTACAATATGCAACAACGCCTTGAACCTCTAGCATGACATTAAAAGAGGAGTTTTAGCCTCCTGAAGGTTATCTAGGATGACATCCACAAACATTTATTTTATTTTATTTTATTTGAAACAAAATTGATGTGTGCCCTATTTTTCTCAAAGAATATCCTTGTTATTCAACCACATAGAAGACAAGAAACATATGTAACTAGTTACTAAAATGCACATTACAAGTGAGCAACTTTGGAACAAGGTGTCTGTGTGAATAACCAACAAATGCAACTTTTCGTGTCAAAGTAACGTACATCCTAATCCACCTTTGGAATGACCGTTTTGACTTCAAATCTCACCAGTTAATCTCTTTGAAATGATCACTCTAAGTTTGGGTAAAATACTTTCTCTCTTGCAAGTGAGGAAAAGAGTAAATTCGAAAATTCAAACTTCTCACATGCTCGTAAGAATAAACAGACATGAAAGAGAATAATAGTCTCATGGAAAAAATGTTGATCACTTGCAAGAATGTCGAGTTACGCACCATAGTGTCTTCTCATCTACTATCCACTTCTTACCATACCTTACCATAGGATTAATTAGGACTTTTCTAAAAATGATTAGGGCTTGATTATTTATTTATTTATGAGTAAGAGTGGGGTAGATGGTAAGTAAATAGATGTTTCTAAAAAGGTAGGGTCTTCAAATAGCTTAATAGGGAACTCATCAACCACTTCATTTTATTTTCCTTTCTTCACAACCCCTTTTTTAGTTTCCTTCTTCAATTTTTTTTTTTCTCTGAAGTACCTTGGACTTTGGATTTTCACTTTGCACTCCCATTTTTCTTCATAAATCTTCCTAACATTTCTTAGAAACATAAATGGGGAAATGGAGGTTTTTTTTATATCTAATAAACCAAGACAAAGGCTCACATTAGTATTGGATGAAATGTTTAGCAAGGTGGTTTTGAGGAGGTTCAGATGAATAAGAGATGCCTAATTTACCTTCTAAGGTTTGGAAATGGTTATAAGTCTCAAATAGACTACACGATCTATGTTTCTCTTAACTAGAAAAAAATGTCATCCTCAGTGATAAACCAAAAAGAAGAATAATGAGACTTCACAACAAGTTAATGTCTAATAAACCTTTAAGTCATCATATGACTCGGAATTGTGTAAAAACACTCTGAATAAAATGAAAGGTCTGATAGCTCACAAGGTTAAAGTCTCCACTATTATTCCTCTAGATTCTTAGGAATTTACTTAACTATGTAGTCCAAACTACATCTGTGGTCATTGTGCAAAAAATTTATTTGTTCCTGAATGCTCAAATGCAATGTTTACTCTAGTAATAAACTTTCAACATCTCTTTGCCTAAATGTAATGAATCAAGTAATCCAATCTCATCGTAGTTAGGATACCTCACCATTTTTTTTTTTTTTAGGAAAAAAGGTTTTCAAAAGAGGTATGAATTTTGATAAATCTCCCCACCCACAAACAAATAGAATAATGTCCCTAGTGTTAAACAAATGAAATGAAAAGTGAGAAATAAAAATTAGAACTTATTACCTTAGGTGATTTGTTGAACATCTGTACCATCCCTACAATGAAAAAGAATGAGCTGGTGGGGTGATGTATTATTAAAAATACATCACCCCCAAACAGGCATTGACGGTATTATTAATTTTTTTTTTAATGAATGAATGAATGCATAAACGGATTGGGTTGCCTCCCAGTAGCGCTAAGTTTAATGTCATTAGCCGGACGTAATGGGGGTGGTGGATACCAACCCCAAAAGGCTTAGTGGAGTAGGAAGTTGTGGGCATGACTAATCCTCATAGTTAGGATCAATCAACTGAATGATTTCCACTAACCCTGTGGGAAGTTCATGGTATGGCTTCAGTCGATGTCCATTTACGTGAAAGAGACTACCATTTGTAGGGTTTTCTACGGTGATGACACCGTAGTCTTTAACATCACGAATAATGAATGGATCAGACCAACGAGTTTTTAGCTTACCTGGAAAGAAGTGAAGACAAGAGTTGTAGAGTAGGACTTTCTGACCAAGATGAAACTCTTTTCTCATGATGCTTTTTTCATGTATCCACTTCATTTTATCTTTGTAGATCTTGGATAAGTCATAAGCATCATACCTCAATTCTTCTAGCTCATCGAGTTGAAGCTTCCGTTTTTTACCAGCCATTTCGAGGTCAAAGTTTAGACTCTTTGTAGCTCAATAAGCTCTATGTTGGAGTTCGATAGGAAGGTGACAAGGTTTACCAAAGACCAATCTAGGGAGACATCCCTAAAAGAGTTTTGAATGCAGTTCGGTATGTCCATAAGACATCCAAAAGGTGTAAAGACCAATTCTTCCAATTTGGATTGATAGTCTTTTCGAGGATGTTCTTGATTTGTCGATTTGAGACTTCAACTAGACCGCTTGTTTGAGGATGGTAGGAAATGGAAACTTTGTGAGTAACCCCATACTTTTTAACAAGATGCTCAAAGACGCAGTTACAGAAATGCTTACCCCCATCACTAATGATACCCTTGGGGGTGCCAAATCTACTAAAGATAAACTATCTTATGAATGAAACAACAATTTTGTGATCATTGGTCTTAGTGGCAATGGACTCTATCCATTTAGAAATGCAATCCACTGCAAGAAGGATGTACTCTTACCCATGGGAGGATGGAAACGGTCCCATAAAATTGATGCCCCAAACATCAAAAACTTCAACCACTAGAATAGGATTCGGAGGCATCATGTGTCGACGAGTTATTCGCCAAAGTTGTTGACATTGGTGACAGACTTTACAATACTCATGGGCATTTCGAAAAAAAGGTAGGCCAATATAAAACCTGATTGGAGAACCTTCTCCGCGGTTTTCTTAGAACTGAAATGCTCACCACAAGCTTGATGTCAAAATGAGAGAATGCTCAACTGTTCAACTTATGGAACACATCTTCTGATAAGTTGGTCTGGGCAGTATTTGTTCAAATATGGCGCATCCCAAGAATAATACTCGACCTTAGAAAAACATTTGTCATGATCTGGCTTGGACCAGTGTGAAGGGAGAAAAAACCCATTGAATCAGACGAGGTTCGGTGTCCTTATTGAGAAGGTATCTAAGGGCTGCATGGTCAGTGTACATAGTGACTTTAGCTCCAATGAGATAGGAACGAAATTCATCCAATGAATAAACAATGGCTAACATCTCTTTCTCCGTGGTCCAGTAATTGAGCTGAGCCTCATTCAGAGTTTTGCTAGCATAGTAGATGACATGAGGAAGTTTGTTAACTTTCTGACCCAAAACTGCACCTACAACGTAGTCAAAGGCATCACACATAATCTCAAAAGGTAGTGCCCAATCTGGAGCTCAGATGATAGGAGTTGAAACTAGTTCAGATTTAAGATGCAGAAACACATATATGCACTTGTCGTAAAAAATAAAGGGAACATCCTTGGCTAAGAGATTGCTCAAAGGGCGTGCAATCTTTGAGAAATCTTTAATGAAACGACCATAAAATCTAGCATGCCCCAAGAAAGATCGCACATCTTTAACAGATTTTGGAATCAGAAGAGATGAAATGTCATCAATCTTAGCTTTGTCCACTTCAATGCCTTTTGGAGAGACAACGTGCCCAAGAACACTGCACTGCTTCACCATGAAGTGACACTTTTCTCAATTTAGAACAAGACATTTTTCTTTGCAACTCTCTAATACAAGTGAGAGGTGATGTAGGAATTGGCCAAAAGATGAGCCGAATACTGAAAAATCACCCATAAAGATCTCAAGAAAGTTTTCCACCATACCACTGAATATGCTAGACATGCATATTTCAAAAGGCATGCAACGATAAGCGTAAGTACCAAAAGGACAAGTGAATGTGATTTTCTCTTGATCCTCTTGTGCAATAGGGATTTGATTGTATCCAAAATATTCATCCAAGAAACAATAGTACGGATGACCCGCTAACCTCTCAAGCATCTGATCAATAAAGGGAAGGGGAAAATGATCCTTTTGAGTATTAGAGTTCAGCTTACGATAATCAATGCATAAAAAATTCATCCATTTTTCGCTATTTGTGGCACAAGTTCCTTGTTCTTAGTTTCGACGACTGTAATTCTTGACTTAGGAACAACATGGACTGTGCTAACCCATTGGCTATCAGAGATAACATAGATGATGTTTGCATCTAGGAGTTTCAACACTTCTTCTTTTACGACATCTTTCAAAATGGGATTTAGACGTCGTTGGGGCTCTCTGGAGGTTTTGGTTTCATCTTCCAAATAAATATGATGTTCACAGACAATAGGGTCAACACCCTTAATGTCATGAATATTCCAAGCAATGGTTGACTTGTGAGCTTTAAGGATTTCCAACAACTTGTCACTGTGTTCCTCGGTGAGAACTGAGGCAATAATCACTGGATAACTCTTCGCAGGACCGAGAAAGGCATATCTACATTAATTTTTTAAAGGCTTAAGTTCTAGTGACTTCTGAGTGCATGTGGATGAGTCACTTTCTTGTGTCTGTCCTATGAAGGAAGATGAGGAATACAACTCTTCCTCATATTGATAAAGTGGTAATGGCTCAGATTCAGGTATATGCATTATGAGCACATTATTCAACATATTGTTGACCTCTTCAACAGCCTTGTCCATATCTAGGTTCATACCAAAGTGTGAGAGACAACAAAGCAAAACATCATCTGGTGACGATTGACCCATAGACTCAAAAGATCGAATCATACACATTTCTTATTCTTCATCTTCAATCATATCGATATCATCTCTCCTTTGCAAGGCCTTAAAAATATTCAATCCAGCTTTAAGGTTCCCAAAGGAAACAGACATGCTACCTCTTTTACAGTTGATGTTGGCCTCCGCAGTTGCTAAGAAGGGTCGCCCTAAGATGACAGGAATTTGATTATTTGGGCTCGGGCTAGTGTCTAAGATGATGAAATCAACTGGATAATAGAAATCTGCAGCTTGAACAATCACATCCAGAACTATTCCTCCAGGGTATCATTTTGACTCATCTACTAGCTTAAGAACTACCTTTGTTGGTTGCATCTCTTTTAACCCAAGCTCTAAATATATATGATAAGGTAAGAGATTCACACTCACTCCTAAGTCGATCAAGGCACGACTTTCAAAGTCTTTTCCATTGAAACATGGTACAGTAAGGGTTTCCGGATCCCTGTACTTAACTACTCCAGTTTGTTGAATAAGCGATGTGGCATCGCTTGCAAGGCATGCAGTTTTGGGTACTTCCGTTTTTCTCTTTTTAGTACATATGTCCTTGAAATTTTTTGCATAGATTGGTACTTGCTGGATAGCAGACAAAAGAGGGATGTTGATGTGTACTCCTTTAAAAATCTCTAGTATTTCTTGAAATTGCTTCTATTTTTTGTTACCTAAAAGGGCTTTGGGAAAATGTGCCTTAGGTATATACTTTTTCGGCTCAATGAGAAGCTGAGAGGGTGAGTTTAAACTAGTTTGAGAAGAACCTTTAGCGTTCTCAATTGGTTTAGGAACGCTCTATTTGGAAATCACATAAGTTATCTTGGGTTGTTCTATGTCATTATCAATTGAGAACGAAAGGTGGTGACAACTTTAATTTCTCCATGTAAATCAACACTACTACCAATTTCATTGACATGGGCTTGGGGAACACCTTTTGGATTAGGGATGGGTTGACTGGGGAATGTTCTTTTTTCCCTTCCCACAGTCAACTGTTGCAACTGTTGTTGAAGCTGGTGGATGGCTTTGGAATTAGCAACATTGGTTGCCATTAATTGGTGCATCATGTCCTCCAATGATGGTTTTGGAGGTGGTAAAGGAACAACATATTGAGTTTGAGGTACCAAGTCCCGAAAGTTGCTAAGTTGAGGTTGACCATAGGAATTATGAGGGACAAGTACCATAAAAAGGTTAATAGGCTGATTTTGCCGATATGAAAGAGGTCCTCCCTGTGGTGGATATTGATTTTGTTGCCACTTGTTAGATTGAGGTCCATAATGAACCTGTCTGGGATAAGTGCATGAGTTGTGAGCTTGTCCACTAGTTGCCTAGGGTGTTGAAACCTAGGAGAATTCCCTGAACTTCTGGGTGGTTATTCATAAAAGTCACCACCATAGGAATGGTTAGAGTGATGTTGATTTGCAGATGTGTATGTTTGACCGAATGTGTTTGATATACGTTCACTGTTAAATACACACACCTCCTCTAGAGGTTCATTGCCACTTAAAGTTAAAGGACAATCAAAATCTATATGATCTCCTTTGATGCAAAAGGTACAAGGCTTAGAAGTTTGCTCTTTGGCTTCAGAGGCGGACTTCGTCACAATAGATTTAATTTCTTTAGCTAAGTCCTTAAGGAAAGTTTTGATGTCTGGTTCAGAATCTTCCCTTGGTACAAATAGACGTGATTTTCTAGAAGAACTAGGTTTCAAGTCTTTATGGGTAATCCATTGTTGAGAATCATCAACAAATTCACTTAGAAATGTATAAGCATCAATACCAGTTTTACACATGAATTTCCCTTGGTGCATGGATTCAATCATATTTCTAGATTCGATGCTCAATCCATTATATAAACTCTGTACTAGCACTCATTTTTCAAAGCCATGATGAGGGCACTTAATGAGTAAATCTTGAAAACGGTTTCATGCTTCATAAAAAAAGTTCATCATGTGTTTGAGTAAACTCCTCAATTTCTCTTCTAATTTCTAGGGTCTTTCTAATGGGGAAGTACTTCGCTAGAAACTTTCTAACTAAATCCTCCCATGATTTGATGGAATTGGCAGGGAGGGAATTTAGCCATGAGGTGGCCCAATCATCAAGAGAAAAAAGAAACAAGAGAAGTCTGACATTTTCTTCATCTCTGTTTTGGTTCTTAAAAGTACTACAAACTTCAAGAAACTTTCCAAGATGGACATATATATGGGCTTTCTCGATCGTGCCCATGAAACTTCAACAACATATTAATAATAGCTGGTCTAATCTCAATTTAAGTTGTCTTGATAAGGGGCAACTCAATGCATCTGTACACATTAGCAGTAAGGGGAACATTGTATTCCCAAATTGGACATTCTTCCATTTCAATGTTGATTGGAAAGTGAGGGGAAGTAGGTGGAGATGAGTGTGGTGAAGAGGCAAAGAATGGATTAGGGTGGCTAGAAAAATTTTGGGTACGAACCAAGCGTTTATTGGGTCGTTCCCAAACTTTCATAAAAGGAAAAAAAATGGATTGGAAAGATGACAGTGACAAAGCACAATATCAAGTATCCCTAGACGATGGCTAATAAGACATACACAAGCAACAATCACTTCTTAACCACACAAATGCCAAATCTAAGCAAACAATGTTTTAATGGGATTTTATCTTGTTAATCTGTGAGGGACAAGATTGATTGAAACTAGCGGGTGTTATGTTGTTATCTATTATTGCCTTATTAGATAGGGTGTTAATAGATGATCCTAATGGCTTGTATCCAACAATACAAAGTCCAAAATCAGCAGGTCAAAGTTATGTTTGGAAGAAGCCGGATTATTGCACAAGTGACAGGAGATCACGTGGTCTAATTAAGAGTTGTACTTGTGCTACCGTTCTATAGACCGATTGATATGAGAATGATGCGTGTCAAATACGTGCTTAGGGTGTGTGTTCCTGACCGAAATTGTTAGTTACACCATGTCCTTATGCGGTCCGCAACTTACTAGTGACTTGGCATACCGGGTGAGTTACCCAAGTGGCAGCGGCCTCTCGGAGTTTATTGAATGATTAAACCCAACATCACGTTTAGCTTTAGTTAATACAAAATTCAGCAGAATAACCTTGGTCTTATTTGTTCTATGAACACCATTCTAGTTGGCTATAATCTTAGTTGATTTTATTATGTGCCTTGGTTTCACACAGCTGGAGTGATGAGGTGGGTGATGAAATCCCACCAGTTTCAAAAACAGGGCTAGGTTTGCTCTCTCTGTTTATGGTAGTTTATTAACATAAGCAATCACGCAGTTCAATAAGATGCAGAAACATAAACAAACACCAAGCAATGTCCAATCGATTTTCACTCAGCATTTAAGCCACTAAAACAATGTGTCTGAAAGAGATATTAACTTGTGAGCTCGGACACAAGGTCTCCACCGTGAGAGTAGAGAAAAATGTTATTTGAGAGCTACTCCTCTTAGGTTCAAGCAATTGCTCTCTCTCCCACAACACCACTGGATGTCCACTACAAAAAAAAAGTTAGCCCTTTTCAAAGAACATTTATTTAAATTTCTTACTTCGATTGCTATTTAAATAAATAAACACACAATCAAGCAATTACAGATGCAAGATGTTTAATGGTCTTGGTCAAGAAGTCATAATTTTTTTTTTGAAAGTGAATTAATTATACCCTAAAACTAACAATCAACCTAATGCTAAAATAATGCCTAACTATTACAAGTTGCACTCGACATTCGAGGCATATCAAAAAATATTATCAAAGAATAAACTCTCTTCCTCACTAGAAACTACAAAAAAATAAAAATAATAAATGTCTTCAAACAAGTCTTAGGCAATTTCGCAACTTTATCACCCACTTTTCCAAACGAATTTGTTCAACAGTCAACCGACCTCAAAAACATCTAAAAAATTATAGAAATTCAGGGGAGCGTCACGGAATTCGCTGTAAAATTTTCACATTAAACGGATGTTGTCTGTTGCTGTGTTGTTTCCGTTATATGCTGAAAATTACCAAAAAATACCCATATATATGAGAAAAATTAAAGAAAAGGGAAAAAATCAAAGAAATTAAAAATCTTATCTATTGTCTCCAAAGTTGTATCTTCAAGAATGCCTTCCTTCACCAAGTGATGTGCAACAACGCCATTTTATTGATGCCAAAAACAACATTAATGTCGTTGCATGATTTTCGACATCAATCAAAGAAATAACTATTATTTTTTCCTTCAACCTGCAATACACTTCAACAATGAATAGTGGAAGTAGGGGTTATCGACTACTTCACTTTGATTAGAAGACAAGACTGATTTTCAATTTAAAGAATAAAGAGAAGAATAAAGTAATGGATGGTGATAATAAACTAAAAGTTAAAAGAGAAAGAGAAACAAAAATAAACTTACTTCTTCAATAAAAAAATTTAAAATGTAGTACATGCACTTCTCTACCAAGCAAAAATATAAAGCCAAGAACTACAACAAAAAAAAACTCTCTAAGACTAACTATCCTAACTCCATGTATGAAGTTTTTATAGGTAAAAAATGGTTTGAGTGAAATAAGGAAACATGGTTGAGTGAAACAAGGAAACATGGTTTGAGTTAAATAAGGAAATATGGTTGAATGAAACAAGGAAACATGGTTGAGTGAAACAAGGAATGGTGTTGGAGTTGAATAAGGAAACATGTCTTGTAGAGATTTTTTTATGATAAAGTTGGCCATGTGGACATCCAAATCTTCATGTTGATTTTCTCGAGATCCATAGTTGTTGATGCTTTGTGGGCTTGACTTCATGGGTCTTGAGATTGAAATCCTTTAATCCTTATGAATGCATTTGAACTCCCATTGGGCCTTCTAGTTGTTGAATTTAGCCTTATTGTGCCACTTTATGCATGATTTGAGATTTGTGCTTGAATTCCTACAAAATGCACAAAACACACGTAATGAGATATTTTTATTGGATAATTGGATTTAACAATTGTATATTTAGGGAGGTGAAAATCGATGTTTTGGGTGTTTATTAGAGTTCCGCCATATCCAAAGAGGGTTCCAAGGTGTGTCGTCGCTGCAACCGTCAATGAGTGTCAGCTCATCGTTGAAGCGTGTGACATATTCTTTGAGTGTCTTATTGGATTTCTATTTGAGAGAGAGTATGTGGTGTGGGCCTTTCCGGAGGTGCTAACTTCGACAAAACGCGTCAGGAACTTCTTCGCCACCATCTTGAATGAGTCGATCGACTTCGGTGGGAGGCTGTGAAACCATGTTTGTGCTGACTTTTTCAAGCTGGTGGGGAAAGTTCTGCATATCACCGACTCGGATTCTTCTTTGAGTGCCATTACTTGCTGGTAATGGCGTAGGTAGTCGAATGGGTTGGTGGTCCCGCCGTAGAAGTCGAGCTTTGGAGGCGTGAACTTCTTTGAAAAGCATCGTTCATGATACGGTCCACGAACGGTGGAACAAAGAGACTGTACAACACGTCTAGGTCCTGCGCCCCTTTGTGAAGAGGGTTCCGTGGGCCGAGCCTCTCTGCCTTGAGAGTCGATTCTACGTTAGCTGTGCCGCCTCCTCTAGTCCAGTGGGAACTAGTAGGGGCTAGACTCTCATGTGCTTGCTCTCTATTGTCTTCTGGAAATGGAGGCTTGTGCTGCTCCTGATCTCCATTAGCGGGTGGAGGGTTATGTTGTATGAAGCCTCCACTGCTTTGGTAATTTGCTATATTTGAGACGACAACAAACCTATCCTGGGGTCCGTCGTTGTTGTGGTTGGCATGGGGGTATGATTCTGTTGCTCGTGGGCCACCGGCACTGCTGAGAATGATGGTATAACGCCAGTCTGGGCGTTTGACGTGTCCCATTGTTCTCCATTGTTGCGTGATCTGATGGTCACCATCTCTTAGTATTCTGATGAGTGATGATGCTAGTGAAAGGTTAGGAACTTTGTCGTCCCCGTGGAAGGTGCCAACATGATGCATTCGTTTTCCGCTCCCTATTTTGACCTTGACCTGCACAAGGAATGCACGTGAGCCATGGACCACCGTTGTGATGGCCGATGGCACTCTGATGCTAAAGTCAGACAAGGATATGAGGAAGGTGTAATGTTGTAAACAGGGAATTTGTAGCGTACCTTAGCTTACCAACCTCATGTCTTATTTATAGTGCTGGAGTCCTGGTTCGACCAGGCCATCGATGACGTAGTTTAGGGAAGAGGATCTTCGTGGAGATCCTTATCTAATTAGGAGTCGTGCTGTGGAAGGAAGTTTCTCTGTTAGCCTTGTGCTCCTTGATACGCGGGAGATAGTTCCCATTCCGAGAGTATTTTATAGGTAGAAATCTCCATGTGTGACATATACTCTAGAATTTGCTTCCTAATTGGAAGCAAATAGTTGCTAATTGCCCGTCCAAAGTTGATCCTCGAGATACTTGCCTTATGTCACAACTATTTTCTTGCCTAGCCAAGTGAGGTTGGCAAGTGTACATAATATAGAGTTTTCCACATTGTTCTAGAGAGAGTTCTCTAGAACCTCTCATAAAGTTCCATAAGATTCTAGTCCTTAGATATTTCTTAGGAAGTGTGTAGAAACTCAATATAGACCGTTAGATTAAAACGATCACCACCGTCCATTGAGGAGGTGGAGTTGTATAAATAGGCTAAGGCCTCATTTGTTGTAATCACCTCAGAGAATTCAAGCAATACAAGTTCTAGTTCTCTTTAGTTCTCTTGTGTGTTCTTAGCTTGCTTAGTTTTCCAAAGTCTAAGTAAGTCTTTTGTGGGCAAGGCTGACTAGCTTTCTTTGATAACTTGGGGCAAAGTTTGCTAGTGCCGCACGGGAAGTACCTTGTGAAAAGAAAGCCCGTGACAGTTGGTAT
This sequence comes from Berberis vulgaris, assembly GCA_963556465.1. NCBI lineage: Eukaryota > Viridiplantae > Streptophyta > Magnoliopsida > Ranunculales > Berberidaceae > Berberis > Berberis vulgaris. The sequence goes on from OY747126.1 coordinate 51,225,472, forward strand.
CAGAGCCAAGGTTTGGCAAGGTTGGTGAAATCATTCTACACAAGAGAATGTCGTCAGAGGTCAACAACCCAGCAATTGGCAACACTGACAAAGGTGGGAAAGTCCGCAAGGACAAGTCTAAGGACATGATCGCTGCAATGGATGAAAGGTTGGCCAAGTTGTGTGCCACCATGTCCGACTTAAGGGAAAAAGTTGAAGACATGGACCTACGCATCGAGGGGCAAACGTCCAACGGGGAGGACCAGGAGCTCCGGGAAGAGATGCAAGGAGCCTTAAACACAGTAGTGGACATGGTGTCCAAAAAGATCGAGTCCCTAGAAGCCAAAGTTGTTGCTAAAGATGAGGAGATGGAAGCTTATAAAGAAAGAGTTGAGAAACTTGAAACTCAACTCAGGGTGTGCATGGCTGCGGTAGCCAATGGTGGGACTACGCCAGGGACAGTCACCCACAGGGTCGAAGCTCCCAAACCTAAGGCCTATGGTGGGGCAAGGAGTGCAAGGGAGATAGACAACTTCTTGTGGAACATGGAGCGCTACTTTGATGCGGTTGGCATAATAGATGAAGCATCAAAGGTACGTAGTGTCTCCTTATATTTAAATGATGTTGCTATAGTTTGGTGGCGCAGAAGGTCCGAAGATGTCAAGAAAGGATTGTGCACCATCGACACTTGGGAAGAGTTCACGAAGGAACTCAAGAGACAATTCTACCCGAAGGATGCCGAAAACGAAGCTAGGGCCAAGCTTCGTCGCCTTCAACATAAGGAAGGCCACATAAGGGAGTATGTGAAGGAGTTCTCGGAGTTGCTCTTGGAGATTCCTGACATGGGAGAAAAGGATGCTTTGTTTAGCTTCCTTGATGGCCTAACGGGTTGGGCCAAATTAGAATTGAAGAGGCGAGGCGTGCAAGACCTTGCAACGGCTATGGCTGCGGCCGAATCCTTGATTGAGTTCAAAAGAAAGGACTCATCCAAGGGACAAGGGAAAAGGTCGAGTAATGATGGCAAAGGTGGGGGAGACAAAGAAAAGTCCTCCAAGGAACACAAGTACTCCAAAGACAAGGGGAAGGAGAAAAGAGATGGATCACCCAAGAAGATGTCTTGCTTCTTATGTAGTGGACCCCATCGGGCATTTGAGTGTCCCAACCGAGGGAAACTTGCCGCGCTTGTCATGGAGGAAGAAGCAAAGGAGGAAAGGAGGATCGCCTCAATGAATCTCCTAAGTGCCATTCAAGCTAAGGTCGAAGAACAACCACATGGAAGGATGTACGTGGAGACCGAGATTGGGGACAAGACTTTGAAAGCCATGGTGGATACAGGAGCCGACACAGTCTACATGGCCAAAGACCTTGCTGAAGAAATTGGCCTATCATATACAAAGGAGAAAGGATATATCAAGGGAGTCAATGCTAAGAGTCTCCCAATTGAAGGAATAGCTCGTGGCACCGATATTCGGCTTGGACAATGGCAAGGTAAAGTCGACATAACTATTGCCCCAATTGATGATCACAAATTCTATTTGGGTATAGATTTCTTGGACATGGTGAAGGCTTTTCTGGTACCATATGCCAACACCATGTGCATCATGGAGAAGGGACAACCTTGTGTTGTGCCCGTAGTAAGGGAGATAAGTAAGGAGAGAATGGTGTCCGCTCTCCAACTTTCTAAAGGAGTAAAGAGGAATGAACCTACTTACTTGGCTACCCTCAAGGAAGATGAAGGTCCCATGGATGGAGAGGTGAATGCACCTAAGGCCGTCCAGGATGTTCTCAAGGAGTATAAGGATGTTATGCCTGCCGAGTTGCCTAAGAAGCTTCCACCAAGGAGAGAGGTGGATCATGCTATTGAGTTAGAAGTTGGAGCAAAGCCACCCGCATTTGCTCCTTATCGTATGGCACCTCCTGAGCTCGAGGAGCTAAGAAGACAATTGAAGGATTTACTAGATGCTGGTTATATCCGACCCTCCAAAGCTCCATATGGTGCGCCGGTTTTATTTCAAAAGAAACATGATGGATCCCTACGGCTTTGTATCGACTATCGGGCACTCAACAAGGTCACTATCAAGAACAAGTACCCGATTCCTCTTATTGCGGATCTCTTTGATCAACTTGGTGATGCAAGGTACTTTACCAAGCTTGACTTACGCTCGGGATATTATCAAGTCCGCATAGCCGAAGGAGATGAACCAAAGACGGCATGTATTACAAGGTACGGGTCTTACGAGTTCTTAGTCATGCCATTTGGTTTAACTAATGCGCCGGCCACATTTTGCACTCTAATGAATAAGGTACTAGCTCCTTACCTTGATCGGTTCGTAGTTGTGTACCTTGATGACATTGTGATCTATAGTAAGACATTGGAGGAACATGTGGAACACTTGAGGCAAGTGTTCCAAACCTTAAAGGAGAACGAGCTCTATGTCAAAAAGGAGAAGTGCTCATTTGCCCAAGAGGAGGTGACATTCTTGGGTCATATCATTGGCAAAGGCAAGCTTCGTATGGACAAGTCCAAGGTACAAGCCATCCAAGATTGGGAACCACCAACCAAAGTCACCGAGTTAAGATCTTTCCTTGGCTTGGTGAACTATTATAGAAGGTTCATCAAAGGCTACTCTTCCATAGCCGCTCCATTGACGGACTTGCTCAAGAAGGGACGAAGTTGGGATTGGAGTTCAAAATGCCAACAAGCTTTCGAAGGATTGAAGAAGGCAATTGTGGAAGAACCGGTGTTGGCACTTCCCAACCATTCTATGTCTTTTGAGGTACACACGGATGCTTCCGACTTTGCTATTGGTGGGGTATTGATGCAAGAAGGGCATCCTATTGCCTTTGAAAGTAGGAAGCTCAATGACATTGAGAGGCGGTACACAGTACAAGAGAAGGAAATGACTGCGGTTGTACATTGCCTACGAACATGGCGACACTACTTGCTTGGGAGCAAATTTGTGGTCAAGACCGACAATGTTGCCACTAGCTACTTCCAGACACAGAAGAAGCTCACACCAAAACAAGCTAGGTGGCAAGATTTCTTGGCAGAGTTCGATTACACTTTGGAGTACAAGCTTGGCAAAGCTAATCTTGTTGCAGATGCTTTGAGTAGAAAAGGAGAACTTGCTGACATAAGTCAACCTCAAAGCAACTTGAAGGAACGCATAAAGGAAGGATTGGCAAATGATTCCATGGCTCAAACAATCATAGCTCTTGTCAAAGATGGGAAGACAAGGCGATTTTGGGTGGAGAATGGCTTGATATACTCTAAGGGAAGGCGAATCTATGTTCCACCTCATGACAACCTAAGGAAGGAAGTCTTGAAAGAATGCCATGATAGCAAGTGGGCGGGACATCCAGGTATACATCGGACTCTTGCTCTTGTTGAAGATTCCTATTACTGGCCACATATGAGGGATGATATCGAAGCGTATGTGAAGACTTGTCTTGTATGCCAACAAGACAAAGTGGAGCAACAATCACCTGTCGGCTTACTTGAACCCCTCCCCATCCCAGAGAGACCTTGGGAGAGTGTTTCTTTAGATTTCATAGTTGGGTTGCCTGCATCAGAGGGTTGTAATTGGATCCTTGTGGTCGTGGACAGATTTTCGAAGTATGCCACCTTCATTCCCACACCAAAGGAGTGCACAGCCGAGCAAGCTGCACATTTATTCCTCAAACATGTGGTGAAGTATTGGGGTGTGCCCAAATCTATCATCAGTGATCGGGATACTCGGTTCACGGGGAAATTTTGGACTGAGTTGTTCAAGTTATTGGGTACCGACCTTAATTTCTCTACTAGCTTTCATCCTCAAACGGATGGTCAAACGGAAAGGATGAATGCCTTGCTAGAGTTATATCTTAGGCACTATGTGAGTGCCAACCAGCGAGATTGGGCTAAGTTGCTAGATGTTGCCCAATTCTCTTTCAACTTGCAGAAGAGTGAAGCAACGGGTCGTAGTCCATTTGAGATTGTCATGGGACAACAACCTATGACCCCGAGTTCTATTGCCACTGGCTACACAGGAGTGAGTCCATCAGCCTATAAGTTTGCCAAAGGATGGAATGATCAAGCTGATGAGGCTCGAGCTTACCTGGAAAAAGGCCTCCAAGAGGATAAAGAAGTGGGCCGACAAGAAGAGACGGCCTCGAGAGTTCCAGGTTGGAGATCTTGTGCTGGTCAAGATGCACGCTCATGCCAGACTTTCTGGACTGCATCGTGGCCTTATCAGGAGATATGAGGGTCCTTTCCCCATAGTCAAGAAAGTGGGAAAGCAAGCCTACAAGGTCGAGTTGCCGCCGAGGATCAAGTTTCATCCAGTTTTCCATGTAAGCCTACTGAAACCGTATAAGGAAGATCAGGATGATCCAAACAGAGGAATTTCACAAAGAGCACCAATGGGCATGAGGATCCAACATGACAAGGAACCAGAGATCATCTTGTCAGATCGTGTGGTGCGTCATTCCAACCAACCTCCCACACATGAGTTACTCGACAAGTGGAAGGGATTGCCAGAAAGTGAAGCCAGTTGGGAGCCAATCCAACATTTGTGGCAATTCAAGGAGCAAATCAAAGCGTACGAGGATTTGAAGGCAACGAGGACGTCGCTTGATTAGGTGGGGGAGAATGTCACAACTATTTTCTTGCCTAGCCAAGTGAGGTTGGCAAGTGTACATAATATAGAGTTTTCCACATTGTTCTAGAGAGAGTTCTCTAGAACCTCCCATAAAGTTCCATAAGATTCTAGTCCTTAGATATTTCTTAGGAAGTGTGTAGAAACTCAATATAGACCGTTAGATTAAAACGATCACCACCGTCCATTGAGGAGGTGGAGTTGTATAAATAGGCTAAGGCCTCATTTGTTGTAATCACCTCAGAGAATTCAAGCAATACAAGTTCTAGTTCTCTTTAGTTCTCTTGTGTGTTCTTAGCTTGCTTAGTTTTCCAAAGTCTAAGTAAGTCTTTTGTGGGCAAGGCTGACTAGCTTTCTTTGATAACTTGGGGCAAAGTTTGCTAGTGCCGCACGGGAAGTACCTTGTGAAAAGAAAGCCCGTGACACTTAGCAGGGCTTACAGGTATTGAGGACAACTGTGAGACATGTGAGCTTAACACGCTGTAAGAATCCGAGTATGTCTGGCAGACTGCATTGGGCGGGCTTAGAACCGCTTGGGCCGAATCAGTGCTGGGCCGACGCTAGGGCATGTTATTCCTCGAGATCATCAGGACACGTGTACGCCGCTGAGTTGGGACATTTTGATGTATCAACAGAATGTGATAGATGGTTCAGTGGAAAGTCAATCAGAAAAATGGGAGAAATGAACAAATTTGTTTTTATCAAAACACTAACAACTATTTTAAAACCGACATAACTAAAAAAAACCCCAAAAAAATAGTTTCAGATGTTGATGAGCATCTTGATTGCTAGTGGGTTGTTTGATTGATTGAATGGATTGGTCAATTGGACTGAATGAATGGGGATCGATAGAGCTTTGGCGATTGGTCTGTAACCCTATAGTTACGAGAGTGGCAGATTAGAGGATTAGTAGCGGTGGAGATTGGTCTCAGTTTGGCTCGACTGAATTTGGTCGATTGAGACTCTGCATTTTTTACGGACGGACGGGAAAAAGGTAGGGGTTTCATAGGAAACAAATTAGCTCAGTCTTCGATCAAATCAATTGGGTTGAACTGATAAATGCCCATTATCTTCGTGATTGCTTAATTAGTCGATAAATTGAACGAACGAATTAATCAAGTATACTCTCAAGCAAAAATAGCAAAAAAAAAAAAAAATGAACTGTTAAGGTTCCAAAGCGTATTTTTTAAATTTAGAAAATAATTTCAAACAAAATGTAGAGGAAGAAAGTAAAACTAAATAAAAATATTCACATAATAAGCTATATAACTATTCAATATGAAAATGAAGAAAAAGAAAAGGAGGCAAAGAAAAATTTCTTGAAAAAAGTTTTAAATTATAGTTGTCGAACAAGAAGCCTATTTGACACGCCACTATGTTCACTCTCTCGCTCTTGCTCTTTCGAGATTGGTTTTCGCGAAGGAGATCAAATAAGCTGTTATGTTCTAGTTGGTTTGAGAGATAGAGAGTTTTGTTTTCCAAGAAGGGCGAAATAGTTGGAAAAACATGAATAAAAAGGTTATGAACATGCATATATTGCCTCAGATTTTGAGTGAAATTACCTAAGTGGACGGAAGTATTAGTCGGTTGATTACTATTAATTTGATACAACAGTTCGTAATGGGATAGACAAATCATAATGAGGTACAAAAATGACCAAATTTTCAGTTTCAACTATTCCTTATTTGCACATAAGCATAAAGGCAAAATTTTTTAGCATCAGTGATCACTCTTCAATCTACATATCGAGTTTAGAAAAGAAAAAAAAGATACATCGTGGTAGACTGATTTTTCAGACAATAATATTCCATAAGCCAACTAGAGTTCATTCAAGATCCACATGATGAATCAAAGAGAAATGGTTTATATAATTCAATTTTGGTAGAACTACCACAAAAGTGTTTTTCTCAACATTTATTTGAATTTCTATTCTAATTCATGGTGTGGAAAAGCATAGCCAGGTGTTTTTTTTTCATTTTTAAATAATTGAAATGGTTATGTGATTTTAGTTAATATTTCTTGAGTTTCTAACAAATAAAATAATATTAGTTATAATCTTTTTAATACTTGGTGCCTAAAATTTTGGATAAAATAGTTGATAGATATTATGGTAGTTGTTTAGGACATTGGGTAAGTGGTTACTGTTAAAACAAAAGGCTAAATTAGAAGATATACATCTCGGTGTGAAGTGTTAGTTTGGATTGTTAAAAAAAAATAATCATCTTTTTCTTGCCTGGCACAACCACACAGCTCCTGGCCCCATTTCTCATCTCTTTGAACAATCAAAGGACAAAAAGTCACTTAGGGACTTGTCTAATTAGCCATTTGAGGGGTATGTAAAAAAATCCCACCTTATAAAAACAAAAAGGTTGAATGTTGAGCAATATTGTATAAATGCGTGACTCAGTTACCAAGTCACATATATCTGTTGGCAAATTCATCAATGAAATTAGATCGTGAATGTGACCAAGAAGACTCAATCAAGGGCGTTATTTCAAACGATCAAATTAGAAACTCCAGTCAAAGTCAAAGTCTTAAATGAAGGTTGAAGTCAATATTAGTAATTGAATTCAAAGATAAAATACTTGTTAAGCGACACCAAACTTTCAAAATGACTAAAGTTCAAGACGGTTGAAATGATCCAACTCTAGGCTAAAATGTCTCACAAGTTTTGGGATAAAACCCAGATCGAAGGAAATACTTTTGCAAACTTAGATCCAAGACTTGATGCACGAGCCAAACAAGTTAACTATGATTTGTACGACCTCAAACATGCAATCTGAGATATCATAAGCATCAAGTGAAGTTAAAAAAAAAAAGCAAGAGAAATATCACACGCAGATATAATGAGATTCACCTAAGTCAGGGTTTGATTGACCCCGACTAGTACTTCCTCAGTGGAAAAGGCTCGCAATGCACAAGCTTTTGTTACTTGTTCAAAAATGAATAAATCTCGCAATCAATGTTCCACAACCTCACTAGTCAAAACCCACGTTCCTACAAGACTTACTGACCAAAACCAAGAGTCATGTTCCAAGAGTCTCACGAACTTACTTGGTGATCACCAATGGGATGCAACCACTACCGAGCCTTACCAATGTGCATTCAGGATCCTGGGGATACAAAAAACTAGGCCTTGTGATCGTGTTCCACGAGTCTTACTGATTTTCCTTGGATTTCCACTAACTTGAGATGTAACACAACTGATTCTTGTCATCTGCTTGGGATCTCTGGGTGGTCTTTACTTCTACAAGGACTTAAACCTACACGAGGTAAAGCGGGTCTAGCAAACTAACACTCGATGGCTTCTCTAGTCATCTCTCTCAGTTAGATGGATTAAAGAAAAACTTGAACTCGAAATCTCCACTTCTATAGATCAAAGAAGTAGATCCTGGGTTAGTTTGCATTTGGGTCCTATAGTTTGTACCGGTTTTGAGTTAGGTTCTTAAGTTTGTCTAGCTTTAACTCTAGGTCCTAAGACCACGTTGACCCGATTAACCATCAAATCTTTGTTACAAATACAGGACTTGAATGCAAAACTGATATAAATTGTGAGACCTAAAGTCTAAATTTATCTATACCAAAGTCAATATTATTTAAAAATAAATTTATTATTGGACGGAGAGTTAACCGTCAACATGGTCTTACGACCCAGACTCAAAGTCTTTATAAATCATGGTATCCAAATGCAAATTAACCCTAAGATCTTTCACCCTTACAATATGAAAGTTTGGGTGAGAATGAAAAGGCTCATCTCTTGGGCCTTTAGATCTCAAACAGATAAGTTGTTCGGTTTAGGTGAAGCTCACAATCAACCCCTAAATCTCTCTCATTTTCTTTTGAAGTTCACAAGATGTTATTAAGAGAAAGAGAAATTTCGTCTTGAGCTTTGGGAGAAAACTTGTTATTCTTTTTGCTAGATCCGCTACTCTGATCTGCTATTGAATAGCTCTCATAAGTTTTCATGATTTCCAAAGGTTGTAGTGTGCAAATGAGGGTTCAACTATTTATAAACTGGTCTTAGAGAGGTGACGTCTACCTTGCCTATATCATCCTATATTTTCTATGAACTGCTCTATTTAAAATGATCATTTGCCTTTTTAGAACTATTTTCTACTAACGTTGACAACACAGGGGTGAAATAGACTTTGTTAGGTTGAAAACTTTTTTAATAAAAACAAAGTGACTCCTTTGTCACATGGGCAACATATTTTGGCACATGGCCTTGTACCTTGACATGGATATGCCCTTTAAGTACATGAGCATGTTTCATGAGAGAATATATCTCATTCTCAAGAGAGAATATATACTTGGTTATCCAAATATTTTGCCGCTAATAGCTTTAGAATTTTTATTTGAAATTTGGTTATTTATAAATTACTTTGACTAGTTTTTATTTACCTCATATCTTTGACTACCTTCTTGGACTTCTTCAACCATCTTAAAATTGGTATTCTTGAAACTTGATATTGCTTGACCGATCTTCATGCTTTGACTTTGGACTAATGCATTGACTTCATACTTGGTTGACTTTGATTTCTGATCTGATCTTCTTAAATCATTGCTTCAGTTGAGTATTCTTGATCGCATTTGAATGTTCTTATTTCATCGATCACTCACAACCCCCCATATGAACGACTTTATAAAGTAGTCATACATGTTTTTATATACAGCTCCACTCAACCTATTTTGGTTTTACAAATTTAACCACTAATATTTTTTTCTCTAATTCACAAATAACATTTTCGTAATTTGTCTATTTGAGAGACATTTGTAGGGAGCAAAACCTCAAGCGTTGTTCATCAATTGTCAAAGTCCTATTGTGGACAAGTTTGAACTTACGAGGTCGTGGTTGTAGTTTCGAGAGATAAACTCTTGTTAGAACAATCTTTGTGTTGTTACATAATAATAGAAGCTTGTGGCACATGTTCACCATTCCTCTGAGGAAGTAACCAATTGGGGCCAATAAAATCCCAATTTAGGTGAACCTTGTTATATCCTTGTGTTGCATAGTATTGTTTCTTAGTGGTTGAAAATTTTGTTGTTTGCACAACCTTTTCTACTAGCAAGTGCACGAGGCCCAACTTGTAGATCTGGTAAGTCGGGATCGATTCCATAAGGACTTACGGAGGTTAAACTAAAAACTCAAATTAAATTTTAACTAGTGACAAAGATTTTTCTCTAAAAAGAGACGAGTTGAAAATTAAAAAAGAAGAAGTATAAATTGATTTAAAAAAATGATTGCTTGCAATGAGTAAAAAAACTCAAGAATTTAAAAAAAAAAACCTAAGGTTTTAGAATCCACCACTATGTTCTCCAAATAAATTCTTTTTGTCACTTTTATTTAATTCAACTCCAAAGCACATGTGATCTAGAAATCAATGTAATCGTCGTCGCGGATAATATTTTTGTTAAGCATTAAATGCTACACTAGAACATCTACTCTTGAAACATCTATTCTAAATGAGATGTGTTACTTTAGAATGCCAACAAATCTTTAGAGAGGCTAATGCGGTGGCAGATTCTTTAGTGGCTAGAGCACTATAGGACAATCATACTGTTTCTTTCAAGGGAACCGACTTTCCTAGGAGAGTAGCAGGCTTGATTGTGCTCGACAGATTACAAACGGCGTACATTCGCCATGGGGATGAGTAGAGGCAGCTTTTATGTGTTAATGCGTGTAGGTTGGGAAATTTTGCTGGGGCGAGACTGCAGTAAGTGCGGTTTTGGCCTGCAGGATCACGCGGACTGCTGGGAGTGCGACAGCTCTGTCCACTGCTGAATTGGCTAGCAGAAATTTGCTTGTAGGGCAAGTCGACGGAACGGAACTGGATGGGCTCTCTCAAAACAGAGCGTACCCTGTTGCTGCTGCTGTTGCTGCGCTGCGTTTGCTGCTGCTGCTACGCGGGTTTTGCTGCTGCGCTGCGTTGCCGCTGCTGCTGTTCTTTGCTGCTGCTATTCTGTTTTGCTGCTGCGGCGATGCGGTGCTGCTGTCTGTCGCAGCATTGACACGAACAGGGCCTGCTGCTGCGGTCTGGTCTGTGCTGTGTGGACACGGCCTGAAGAGGCTGTTTTGTTTGTTTTTCTGAGTGCTGCGGTTTTGATTAGGTTGCGGCTAGTTGAGATGCTGCGACACGCGGTTGGAGAGTGTGTATGCCGGTTGTTTTGGGCAGTCCGGTGTACTTTCGGGCTTTGTCGCAGGAACGCGCGTAGTGCTGCGTGTTCTACGGCTGCGAAACAGAGATTGCGGGTGCTGTCGGGGTTGCTGGGAGCTGACTGTGAGCTGATTTCAGTTGTTTTGCTTTAAGTTTTGTAATGGTTTTCATTGTTTTTAGTTTTTTTTTTACTTTGGCTTTCATACGGGTAACGTCGTAATGTACCCCCGTAGCGTCTGTAAGTCATTTTTTTGATAAGTAATTAAGGTCTGGCATTCCATAGTTGCCCCTCCCCACTGGAGGTTAATTTAACAAAAAAAAAAAAATGAGATTACTTCCAAAATTATTCCTTGAATTCAGTCCAATCATAAATATGCACTAATTTAAATGAAACAAATAATGATGGTGATCTTTAAGCACACATTAAAAGGAATTAAATAATTCATCCTCAACCTTAGTTAATAAGTTAATTACACACGATAGAAATTGAACTCAAACTAAACTCTTCACGTACAAAATACATGTGGTGAAACTCTTGAGTTCTCCTTGTCTCTACAACCCTTCCTTTATTTTTCTTCTAATTTTTTTGATAGTTTCTTTCTTGGATCCCACTTCTTCTTTAATGACCAGAACCGTATCTTCTTTAAATGTAACTTTAAGGATTTAATTGCCCATAATCTTTTGATTTGTCAAGGGATAGAGGGATAAGAAATATATGTGGAGTTGTTGAAGGTGAGAATAAGGAAGTTAAGTGAGATTAGGAGTCTTGGTGGAATATAGGATTTGTTGTAGGGTTTTGACATTTGAGCTTTGGTTTAGATGGACTTTGGGTTGGATTAGGGAACTCTTGGTGGAGTGGGTTTTGGGTTATTTAGCAAATGAGTCTTTTATTTGTGCTTGGGAAAATTTAATCTCGTGAGGCAAATGTTGTCTTCTCAATACTCGCGCTTGTGATGATGGGTGCCCTTGTGGGTTTCTTACAAAATAAACACAAATAATTAACAAAAAATAAAATTTGCTTGGATTTTAAGCTTATGTGCATACATGCAGATGCTTTGTTAAAAAAAAATGCACATGATAGAATAAATAGGAAAATGTACAATTTTTTGAAAATAAACAAATTATGCTATGATGGATGTAGAAAATGCCTCTAAAATATATGTAAATATGCATAATTAGGCATTTATCAATTACCCCATATCATTATTTTCACTTATTCATATTTGTGCACATCATTGCTTAAAATCTATTCTTCATCTTCTTAATCGCATGTTTTAAGAACGACATTTAGGGCTTCAAATCTAGCTAGCTTATAGGATTTGTTCTAATCATAACTTGGATCCGTTTTGCAAATGTGTCTCTAAACAAGTCTTTCATCCTTTTTATGATACACCAAACCGTCCAGTAATCTACTCGTACACGTGGCCCGATGATCTCGTCAATAGATTGAATTGGGCCCAAGCAAGTGCCTAATCTGATATAGCCCATGGGGTGGGGAGCCAAGCCCACAAAGGCGAGTATTTGGGAATTTGACCCAAGCAACGAGGCCCTATCCAGCCCATAAGTCAAATGGTCAACCCAGAGCCTGTAATACTAATTAAGGCAAGGATTTAGGAGTTTGACCTAAGACAGGCAGGCTAGTAAGACGTTAACTCCTACTAGGAAAAAAATATCATAGTATAAGTTGTGCATGGAAACTCTCCTGCATGGACAACTCTCATCAAGGAAATGATCTCTAACAAACATCTTTCCTTAAACCACGACACCAAAGGCATAGCCGAACAAGGACCCTCCCATGATAAATAGATGACAAGGTTGAGGAACTAAGGTACGCTACATAATCCTAATCTCAAGCAATACACCCTTCTCTGCACCTTGTCTGACTTTAGCATCGGAGTGCCATCGGCCGCCACAAAGGTGGTCTTTGGCTCACGTTTGTTCCTTTTGCAAGTCAAGGTCAAGGAGAACGAGAATTGTCTATCAGTTTGGCACTGTATGTGGGAACAACAAGTTCTTAAGAAAAAAAAGTAATTCCCCTCTATTACAGTCCGAGAAAATGGTAGCCACAAGATCCCGTACTAATGGTGAGATCACCGAGCCTTCAAATGCTCAAGCCACCGCAGTACCACCAGCTCCGGCAGTGCCAACCATGAGGGGAGAACAACTCCAAGCTCTCGCGCTGGTGGCAGCCACAACAGACTCTATGGTGGGTCAACTCTTAGCCCAGTACAACAGATTGCTCGGGTGATAGAAATGTTTGCTAAACGAAATCCACATCTGCAGACGGTGACAGGGAGGCAGAAAAGACCTTGTCCCCACAAGATAACAGGGAGCACATTCAAGAGAGTCACAATGTCCCCGCTGGCTCTCAGGGACGAAAGACGGCGGGAACCAGGGGAATGGAGCAGTCTATGGAGACCCGACATCTAAGGCTGACAAGCCCACTACACAAAATCCTCTTCTGGCTAGGGGCCACTAATCCATATCTGTTGTACAACCTCATCGTCCCACCGTCACAGATCAAATCATGAATGCACCACTGTAAAAAAAGTTCAGCCCCCCAAAGCTGGAATTCTATGACGGGACAGTGGACCCATCCGACCACCTACACCATTACCATCATGTGATGGCGCTGAATGAAGGATTTGAAGCAGTAATGTGCCGAACATTTCCCACCAACTTGAAGAAAGCAACATTAACTCGGTTTCACAGTCTCCATCAAAGGTCTATTGACTTGTTTTAGATGCTGGCCAAAGTGTTTATCACCCGTTTTGTCGGCAACCAGCGGATCAGGAAGGGTCCACACTACTTGCTCAGCCTTAAGCAAAAAGCCAAGCAAAACACTGAGAGAGTATGTTACCCGCTTTAATGACGAGTTAACTCTGATCGATGGTTATAACGACGACACCTCCATTACACCTTTCACCTCAGGCCTAAGGGGATGCCAATTCTACAACTTCCTCACTCTGGAGCCCCCGACGGACATGGGGGACCTGTTAAAAAGTGCTCAGAAGTACATCACCCTTGAGGAGATGCGAGCCGCTGAGAAAGGGAGCGAAAGTGAAAAGAAATATTCCCCTAACAGTCGAGATTAGAAGAAAGTGAGAAAGCAATAAGAGGATGACAAAAGCAAGAAAAAGTGGAGTGATAATAAGTCGGACCCTGGCCGGATGAAGCAAGAAAAAACCTCTAACTTCGTTGAATCTAGAAATGGCTCCCACACTCCCTCAACGCTAGCCTGCCCGACATCCTCGCTACCATTAAAATTGGGGAGATGTGAAGTGGCCTTCCAAACTCAGGGAAAATCCGACCCGGTGAGACAATGGCAAGTATTGCTCCTTTCACACGGACAACGACTACGATATTGAAGCCTGCAAGCATCTCAAGAATGAGATCAAATATTGGGTTAAAAAGGGAAAACTCATAGAATTTCTGAGCCCGAATAAGAGACAAAACCAGGCAAAGGAAAAAGAAGAAGTCGTAAAAAAAATAGAAGAAAAGGCAATCAACATTATATACGTCCTGCACGGGGTATGTTCGGAAGATGAGAAGTCCATCAGGTTCCGAAAGAGGTCGCTCCACGAGATGCAAATTCAGTCCACCTGACCGACGAGTACAATACGCTCATGTTCAGAGCTCGAGCCCATTGCTGACATTTATGGATAAAGACCTCCAAGGCGTCTACTCTCCTCATAATGATGCCCTGGTTATCTCAGTCCTGGTAGCGAAATGGGAAGTGAAGAGATCCTTAATAGATACAAGGATCTCCCTGAACATCCTATCCCTCAATGTGTTCTGCAGCATGCAGCTGAAAGATGAGAACTTGATGCCCGCCAGTCACCCCATGATGGGTTTAGCGGGGAGAAATGTTTTTCCGTTGAGAAGATTAGGCTGAAGGTAGTGGCGGGAGAGCCACAACTGCAGAAAGTCATGTTCTAGGAGTTCATGGTGGTTGATGCCCCATCCACCTACAATATCATCTTAGGAAGGCCTTGGCTTCATCAGAATGAGGCGGTAGTTTCCACTTTGCATCAATGCATCAAGTACCTTGTCAGTCATGAGGTAGGGACCATTCGAAGAGACCAGCCATTGGCCAGAAACTGCCATTATGCAACATTAAAGCAGTTGGACAACTAGCAATCACAATCTAGGCCTGCGGGTCAAACATCTCAGAGCCTGGGCCCAGAAATGAAAGAAGAGTCTCCCCGCTTGGACGATGAGGCTCCAGTCAGTCCGAGGGAAGACTGAATGTCAGGCAACCAGAGGAGGAGCCAGTCACGGTCTACCTTGACAACCCCGATAACAATAGAGCCGTCCAGATAGGTTTCTGCCTGAGCAAAGCATTTGCGAATTAACTGATAAATCTGTTGAGGGAGAATCGGGACATCTTTGCCTGGACGATGTGGGACATGGTGGGGATTGACCCCTCCGTGATCATCCATCAACTCAAAGTTTACCCAGAGCGAAAACCAATCAGGCAGAAGAAGATACATATGGCCCCGAACAAAATTGGATCATCAATAAAGAGTTACAATGGCTACTTAATGCTGACATGATTAAAGAGGCACGATACCTAGACTAGCTGGCGAATACCGTCTTGGCGAAAAAAGAAGAATGGAAAGTGGAGAGTCTGTGTGGACAATTTTCCATTTTCTCGCATTGATCAGATCATGGACGCCATGTCCAAACACATCCTTCTAAGCTTCATGGACGCTTATTTCGGATATAACCAGATACAAATGCACCCCCAGACCAAGAGAAAACCTCTTTCATAACTGAAAGAAGGATATTATGCTATCGGGTGATGTCGTTCGGTCAAAAAAATGCGGGAGCAACATATCAATGATTGGTATACCGGACATTCAATGAGAAAATTGGCGGAACCATGGAGGTCTATATAAACGACATGCTGGTCAAAAGTCTCCGCAGTCCTGATCACGTCGCCGAATCATTCAATCAGCTCCGCAAATATCATATGAAACTCAATCCACAGAAATGTACCTCCAGGGTGGAATCGAGCAAGTTCCTTAGTTACATAGTGAATCGAAGATGGATAGAGGTTGATCCGAAGCAAATTCAGGCTCTTCTCAACATGAAATCTCGAACCACCATTAAGGAATTTCAGAGCCTGGTTGGGAGGGTGGCAGTACTCAACAGGTTCATCTCCAAGTTATCCGACAAATGGCACCCTTTTTTCAAAATTCTAAGAGGAAGTAAAGGGTTCAAATGGGATGAAAAGTGCAAGCAAGCCTTTCGAAGCTGTAAAGCGTATATGGGAAATACAGAGTTACTTTCGAAACCGATACCAAAAGAGACACTTTACCTGTACCTGCGTATTTCAAAGCATGCTGTCAGTTCAACCCTAGTCTGAAACGATAAGGGAATACATAGACCAGTATACTATGCTAGCAAAACCTTTGTGGAAGCGTATGCAAATTACCAAGACCTAGAAAAGTTAACCTTGGCGATGGTCGTCTCCTCCAGGAAGCTACGACCCTACTTCTAAGCCCAGGCCTACTCTATAATGGTCTTAATTAAACATCTACTCCACACAGTATTGCACAAGCTCGAGTTGTCAGGTAGGATGGTTAAATGGTTAGTCGAATTAGGGAAGTTTAGTATCAACTACACCCCAAAAAAACCATCAAAACTCAAGCATTAGCGGACTTTATCGTCGAACTTACATGCGGTGGAGAATAGGAATCACTCTCCGCTCTCCAGGAGGGGTGACTCTGGAGAAAGTTGTCAGGTTTGGCTTCCCTGCCTCCAACAACGAAGCAAAGTATGAGGCCCTCTTGTTCGGTCTGAAGCTCGCTAAAGGGATCGGAATAGAAGAGCTGACTGCGTACATCGACTCCCGTTTGGTAGTCAACCAAGTCAAAGGGAGAAAATAATTAGTGCCATGAGCGGATTCAAAAGGATAGAGTTCTAGCGATGTCCCAGAGAGGATAATGAAAAGGCTGACGCATTGGCCAAAAAGGCCTCAGCTACGACTGAGACCACATGCAGACTCATTGAGTTCCAAATGAAATCAAGTCTAGAAGAAGAAAAATCCAGTGATGCCTGCGCAACAAATGAAGAAACAAGCTGGGTGAATCCCATCATTGAGTACATCAAGAAGGGAGTCCTCCTAACGGTGAAGACAGAAGCCAAAAGACTGAAAAAATAGGGCACTGCAGTACACTCTCTTGAATGATAAGTTACACCCCTACTCAAATGCCTGACCCACTCAGAGACGGGTTGCGTTCTTAGAAAAATTCATGAAGGCATCTGTGGGAATCACCAAGGCGGGAGGACTCTGGCCCACGAGGCCCTAACCTTAGGGTACTATTGGCTGAAAAACAAGACACTGAGGACATGGTCTGAAAATGCGACAAGTATCGGAGGTTTGTGCCATACGTGCAGATGCCCGCTCAGCCCTTGTCCCCAATGACCAGCGCATGGCCTTTCGCATAGTGGGGAATGGATATTGTTGGGCCACTCCCCCTTTCGCCAAGAAGATGTTCCTCATCGTAGTTGTAGACTACTTAACCAAATGGGTTGAATGGAGCCCTTGATCAAGATAGGCGAAAAAATCAAATTTAGAATTTCATACGGGCATCCATCATCTGCATATTCGACATCCTAAGGACACTAGTCAGTGACAATGGGACTTAGTTTGAAGGCAAAAATGTTTGAAAACTATGTGATAACCTCAACATCAGCCAACACTACTCCTCACCAGGTCACCCCAAGCCAATGGACAGGCAGAAGTCACCAATAGGACTATCTTGGAAGCATTCAAAGGAAAACCTTATGCAGGCCAAAGGCACGTGGGTTTCAGAGCTACTAGGAATTCTCTAGGCATATCAGACCATCGAAAGGACTCCCACTGAGGAAACACCATTCGCTCTAGCTTATGGATCAGAAGCAATGATCCCAGTAGAGTTAGGGATGCAACGTTCGGAACAGAGGAGTTAAGGTCGAATGGCAATGATGAAGCTTTGCGCGTCGGATTAGATCTCCTTGAGGAAAAAATGAGGCTTCCGTAAAAATAGCTGCCTACCACAGAGAATGGCCCAGATACTATAATAAAAAGGTCAAGCCACGAGAGTTCAAAGTAGGAGACTGAGTACTCAAAAGAACACAACAAAACACTAAGGATTCAGGCGCGGACAAGCTAGATCCAATCTGGGAGGGACCCTACAGAGTGACTATGGTCAACAAGCCATGTACATATTGGTTAGAAAACATGAACGAAAAAACCTTAAGTTTCATTGTTGTTCATTAAATCTTTCTGGAAATCTAGTCAATCTATTACAATCTGACTTGAGTGTTCGACCTGTTGGTCCGACTTCCATGTTAGACCATTAAGTGAGTTAAAAGTCAGGACACCTAAGTCAGACTTATACACTCAAGGCCATATGATCAAGATGACTGGTCAGGGATCATTATCCGACCATAGACAATGATGGCCAAACTTGACCAAAGTTTAGTCAGCTCATGCAGACTAATGAAAATAGCTTCTGGTCCGCTCTACAGTCTAGTCTGCCATTGGGGGACCAAGATGGCTTAGAAGGTGAGAGTCTAGCCAGAGCTCATGAAGCCTGACCAAGATGACTTGCCAGGATCATTGTTCGACCATAGACAATGATGGACAAACTTGACCAAAGTTTAGTCAGCTTATGAAGGTAGCTTTTGTCCGCTCTAATGCTAGTTCGCCAAGGGAAAATTAAAATGGGTTGAGAAATGAAAAGTATACTTGACTTATGAATTCGAATGATCTGTGGTCCGCCAAGATTATTCTTACTCTGTTACGCAGAGTTTAGCCAACTCATAGGGTCTGACCAAGATAACTTTTGGACCTCTTGAAAGTTTAGACCAAAAGTGATTGACTTCAAGAACGCACACAAATTAAGTGGTCAGAACTTACATGAACAAATTAACTAGATAGTTTCCAGACTTAGTAAAGTTTCATGTCTAAAGACAAACAACATGGCAAGGCAACATAGAAAAGATACAGCAGAAAAAGTCTCGAAAATACAAGTACAAAGTGTTACTTAACAAATTTTCTTTCAATAAAGATTCAGAAAATACAAAATTCACTCCTTATCAAGAGAAAGTTAAGATACAGTGGAGTTGGGCTTAATAGGAGAAGAAGCAGGGGACGACTCTGCACGTACTACGGGTTCAGCACCCTGATCCGGATCATCCTCTTTTTGTGACTGATAAGAATCTTCTTCTAACTCCGCATAGGCCGCCTGTCTGTAATAGGAGAAATCCCAATCAACATGATCCTCTTCCATTAGCTCCAACAGCTCTAGCCTTCCTTTCACAACTCTGTTGAACTAGAACGTACCCTAAGCCCTAAGAAGCTTCTTCTCATGAGCTTTCGACTCTGCAAGCTCTTGTTGAAAGCAACACCAGCTTCCAGCTGCTGACATCAGACAACCCATTCTAATTCCTTGTTGCTCTTCTCAGCGCTTAGAGCTTGCATCTCAATCTACATTTTGATTACAGTCTCCTGAGCAAGCTACAAGTCACGCTGGGCATGATTCAGGTCTTCCTCCAACTTATCCTTCACGGCCACCACTTTTGCCAAATCAGACTCAAATGACTCCAAGCGGATCCTCTGAGACTCCAATTTTGTCTTCAAGGCCTCCAAATAATTGCGGGGAGCATCTAAATACGACTTCTGCAGATGTGCCAAAACCCGTTCCATGGTATACACTCTTTCGCATACAGCTTCAACCTCCGTCCCAGCAACAACAACTTGGTTCTGATATGAAATTCCCAAGAACATGTCTTTGTCCCTCATCCAGACGCTCACCCAATGAATCCTCTTCTGGCATCAAAGCACGATTGGCCAGCCAATCATACAACCTACTTGTTTCCTGGAAACATAAGAAATGTCCACCTCCTTATGCCAGTCTTGATTGCTCATTTTTACTACATCTGGGGCAAAAAGACTAATCCGCACATTCAGATAAAGATCTTTTTGGCCCACAAACACGCCAGCACCGCCCTTCGTCGTCTTCATCGCATCTGGAGCCTCCTCCACCATTTTCCCCTTACAGCAACTGGCTCCCTCTTACTTGTCGATTCAGAAGCAATTGAAGGGGAGGAAGGCAGAAAATCATTATGCGGATCGATCGCCACTCGAAACGGAAGATGATAACCAGTGGGAAGATAGTACGAACGGCGAGGAGGAGGAGATATTTTGCCATATGGACAACGATTAGGAGATTTTTCTCCAGACTGAATGGACTCTAACTTCAAAGAAGGAATATATTTGAAGTCCTTCAGAGAGAAAGAAGGACTCTTGCCAGCGTCACATAAAGCAGTCATTCCTGCCTGCAACATAAAGTTGTTCAAAATTTTTGCCTACTCAATACTCAGCTTCGTCACATCATCCACCCCCTCCATCTTCAGGTAATCATTTTTCCGATCAGGAAAGGAAATATGAGCTCTAGCCTGGGTGTCCTTGTCTCTCAGACATAACAATTTTCGCCTTAGCGGACACAACAAGCTTCCGCTCCGCCACATTTAACCTCTCCTCCAAAAGGGCCAATAGCTTGGAAGCAGCCTTGATTCCAGTCCGACACTTCTTAGAAAGCAAGGACGGAGGGAGCGCTGCATCCAACTCCGCTTTCCTTGATGGACTAGGAATCTTCACATTTGGAAGCTTCATCTTCTTCGAATGGGCCCCACCGGGCTTTGATTTTGGGATTCTGAAAAGAGTGGGAACCTCATGCTAGTAATCCTACAATCCGCTATGCTTGATGTTGTTAGGATGTACAACATCTTCAGAAGGGCAATTCAAAAATCGATCCAATGTTTATTTCTCTTTTGAAGAAAGGGACTTTGTCAAAAAAAATTCTACAAAAACACAAATGACGTTAAATATACAGTCAACAAAACTCGGGGCAAGAAAGTTTTTATACTCAGTTGTTTGAACTTTCAGTTGATCAGGCGACCGTCAAACTCAAAATACTTCGAATTTGTATAAGCCATAAAACAATACTTCCGCCAAGACTTAAAATCATCGAGCAGGGGACCCAAACAAATCGGTGACCGCAACGAACCAACAACATGGTCGTTCAACCGGGGAGAGGTTAGTAGTTAGATCACCCTTGGAGTCAATCAGAGTTTGGCATCCTTCGCTCTGATCAACACGTCAATCAGAACCTTGTATCCATTTGGCACCATCTGAGCGGGCGGAATGCCAAGGTACACTAAGAAGCGCCAAATATCCTCAATAACAGGAAAATGAAGGCCCAATTGAAGATACCCATGTGCAAGAAAATGAGTTCGCGCGGAGGAGACAAAGGAGTCTAGCCAAATCCCAAAGTGAATAGATCCAGATCATCAGGAATCTGATATCTCTCGTGATAATCCACTAGACCTACCTCGGAAATGAACCTCTCCTTGAAAAACTCACAGCATCCGGTGATTAGTTCATCAAAAAGTTGATTCAGAACCACCATCGAAGAATGTATGAACTTTCAATTGCACTTGCAAAAACATAAATTGATCAAAGAAAAAGAGCAAGGAGTCTATGAAAAATTGAAGAAGTAAAGAAACTCAACTCTTCAGAGAGGTAGACTTATATAGAGGTAAAAAAGCACGCCTTTTTGAGCAGTCACATACCCAATTAATGACGTGCACCGCTCGAGGAAACATTTTTAGACTCAATCATCACGACTGTCATGTTTCCTCATGAAGTGACTTAGGGGATTGACATGTTATCCCACTAACTCGGGGGAAACAACCGATGATACACCAAATTGTCCAGTAATCTACTCTGTACACGTGGCCCGATTATCTCGTCAATAGATTGAATCGGGCCCAAACAAGCGCCTAGTCTGATCCAGCCCATGGGGCAGGGGAACCAAGCTCAGATCACTCCAAGCCCACTGATGCGAGTATTTGGGAATGGGACCCAAGCAATCAGGCCCTATCCAGCCCATACGTCAAATGGTCAAACCCAAAGCCCGTAAAACCAAATAAGGCAAGAATCTAGGAGCTTGACCTAAGACAGGCAAGCTAGTAAGACGTTCAATCCTATTAGGAAACAAATATCAAAGTATAAGTCGTGCATGGAAACTCTCCTGCATGGATAGCTCTCAACAAGGAAAAAATCTCTAACAAATATCTTTCCTTAAACCACGCTACCAAAGGCATAGCCGAACAAGGACTCTCGCATGATAAATAGAGGACAAGGTTGAGGAACTAAGGTACGCTACGAAACCCTAATCTCTAGCAATACACCCTTATCTGCACCTTGTCTGACTTTAGCATTGGAGTGCCATTGACCGCCACAACTGTGGTATTTGGTTCACGTTTGTTCCTTTTGTAGGTCAAGGTCAAGGAGAACAGAAGCTGATCTATCACTTTTTATCAAATATTATTTGAAGTGTTATATCGGTGTTTGATTTCAAGTGAAATCGAACAAACACAATGGAGGTTCATTCACCAAAGTGTTAGTGAAACCACCGTTAATTCAAATATTCTTCCATAAAGTTTGATTAATCACCCAACCACCCAACTATTTTTGCTCAGATGCTAGCATGTTATCAATTTGTTTTTGTATCAAATTGACATGATGTATGAAAATCTCAAGATCGCACAATAGATTGTTTGTTTATAAATGTTTTTAGCAAGTTGATATCAAGATTGCTTAATGGTTCTAAAAACTCATGTTCACACTATTTTATTATATTTTATCAAATTTATTTTTTATTTGTTACATTTTATTGTCATGAAAAAAAAGGAAAAAAATAAATTAAAGACAAAAAACATAGAAGCCATGTTGGAGGCAAAAGAAATAAAACAATTTCTATTGAATGACATTATGACTTCTTTTTCAAGCTCTTTCCTGACTTCATCTTCAGGTAGTCCATCCTTACTCTTCATTTTTCTTATCTCCATCCTCTTTTCGTCTATCACTCCCTAAATCTCCATTATTTGAAATCCTCCACTACTAATTAACAATGAGCAACACCACTAGTTAGTAATTGACCTTCCTCGACTTCAATTAACTACCATGTTTACCATCATCAATTAATTACAATTACCTTAATCAAATCACCAACACCATCATATACCACTTCTTACTACCTTGCTCGTCCCTCCTTTCTCAAAATACCACCAACCAACATCAACCCTCTCTACTATACCTTTTGAGGCCTTGTTCCTTTTCTTTTGACATTGAAGTTTTCCTTGAATCTAACTGCTGTCAAAGCCAAGAAAGGGAATAAAAACCAATGTAACCACTTATGTGAAATTTCATTCAACACTTCATTAATATGCAAATCTTCCTATTTTCATCTCAAATTCATTTCATCATATAATGTAATTATCCTTAACCAAGGTTATTCCACCTATAATTAATAGATCTAATTACAAATAATCCAAACTTATATAAGAGAAAAGACCATTGGGTCACAGATCCAAATTCTCCCTATATTGATATTTTAATAAAATCCTTATGTTAAACATATCTCGAAGTATATAGGCCCCCACTTTTGACACCACCAAATCCCTATTTGACACCACCACCCCCACCTTTCTATCTAACACCACCACCTATTTTTTGACACCACCAATATAAACTCTATTTTCAAAATTTTCTCTCTCTATTCTCTCCCCGAAATCTCAACCATTCCCCCCCCCCCCCCCCCCCCCCCCCCACATTCAAATTTTGATTCATCTTCCCTCCCACTCCCCTCCCTCCATTAAATTCACATTTACTTTCTACTCTACCTCTCACTATTTTCTATTGTCTCTTCCACCATTTGTTAAAGGTAAACAAGATGAGACTGTGACTGTGCGATTTGGTGTAATTGTGTGAATATGTGTGTGAATGTGCCTGTGCAATTTTGCTCTATTGTGTTTGATTTTGCCCGTGTGATTGGAATTGGTGTGCTAATTGATAGTTTGCATTGTTGCATTCAACAAAAATGACAAAGTCAGCTAATTTCAAACTCAAAATGAAGCCCTAAATAGATATCGAACCCTAAATCGAAATCGACTCGAAATCAACACACTTCACCCAATGCAGAGGACTGTGTGAACATAACAACCATCATCACACAGGTCTTTGTGATTGGGCCAATCACACTCACTTGCGTTAGTCCATTTAAGTAGTTCACAGAATTTTGCAATGCCTCGTTTTGCCCCATTTTTTTTTGCAAATAAACGTAATTTATATATATATTGCAATATTAAGATAATGGAATATTTATATAAGTTTAAATTGTATCATTTTTAAATGTTTAGTATGGAAAACATGAACAAGTACGCTATGTCTTCTTTGGGGGGGGGGGGGGGGGGTGTTGGGGATGATCCAACTGATAAACGACATATGATGGCATTTAATCGAAAGGTGATTGCAGGAAAGGTAAATAAAATATGGAAGAGAAATGAGAACACAAGAACAAAGGGATAAAGAAGTGGCGAAAAAAAGGAGAGATGATGGAATGGGGAGCGAGTTGATTTATCAAAGGAGGCGATGAGACAATTAATTCAATCACAAAGTCAAGGTGGTGCGGTTGGTGAGGGTGTTGTACACGAGGTTGAGGCGGATGACGGTGAGGAGTTGAAGGTTGGTGAGGAGTTGGATGAGGGTGAGGACAATGAGGTTGGGGATGACAAGGAGGCTGAGAATGATGAGAAGGCTCGGGATGAAGAGGAACCAATTATTTTTGTTGAACCTAGTTTCAATGAAGATGACAAAGTTTTGTATCCTGTGATCCCAATGATGGCCTGATATTAAAGGATTACTATGGGTGTGTTTTTCCCTCCATTTGGGACGGTGACGAGGTAGTTATAATATTTTTTTAGTTCTTAAAATATCTCAATGTTCTTATTTTTATATTATTTGAACACTGAATAGTTTTTGTTATTGCTTGTTGTATTTAGGAATGAGGCGAAACTGAGATGTCGACATCAATATAAAAAAATTTAATTTGGAAGTTGAGATAGAAGCCGAAAGAAGTAAAGACAATAGTCTATCAAAATGGTATGTGTCCCTTGATCGACTATTGTAAGGATCATGTTGATAGAGTGTCCATTTGTGCTTTCGTGGAGCGTTGGCAACCTAAGACCAACACTTTTTTACTCCCTTTTTGAGAGATGACCATCACTCTCGACGATGTTTATCATATCACTCAGTTGTCGATTGTTAGTTAGCTGGTTATTGTGTAAAAAACTAAAATGAAAGTAGATGAACGTTTCAAACTGTTGGTGAATGATTTGGACATTATAAGGGTTTAGCACATAAGCATGTTCATAAAAATATTAGTTTAGAGATGATGCTTATTAGGACAATTATTGTGGAAAAGCAAGGGCAACTAATTCCCTTCAAAAGAAACAAAAAGTTGCTAGGGATTGCTTGTTATCTCTCTTGTGCATGACTATATTTGCCGATAAGATTGGAACAAAGGTTCGCACTGAATACTTGAAGTTTCTAATGAAGGTGGATGATGTTGGGAAGTTTGCATAGGGCATATGTACTTTGGCATTATTATTTCGTCAATTGGATTTGCTAGCAGAGCGGGAACCAAGCAAATATTTGGATATTTGTGGCTTTCGGAGGTATCTTTAGACTTTGTTCTTTAGTTAATTACCCTTTAATTATTTAAAATACTTAACTAATTAATTGTGTGTTTCTTTTTTCTTTTATAGGATTGGATATACGATCATTTTAGGCTTTGGGGCCATGAATAAAAAAATCCTCACTCTTTGGGAGAATCTCGATGATGTGTCTCCAAAAGATGTTAAATTTAGTCATTAAGTACAAGTTTGATTTCATCTTGTTTTTCCCATTAATTGTTTAGATTTTACTTTCATAATTAAATAACTTTCGTGTTTGAATGGTCAGGTCATTTGGGACTCTTATATGAAATCCAAATGAAGAACTCTCATTCATAGCATCACATGGTTCCAAGGTTGTTTGTTATGCCCCAACGTCAAAGAACCCTATCACCCAGATAGAGTGATGAGATAGTTGGGAAGGGTACATGAAATTCTAAATCCCCCCATTCGAGTGAAAATGAAGAACATAGGTCAATATGGCAAGAACTCTTCGGTGAAATACTAGATATTATCGTTGGTCGCTGAAACTTGGTAGAACCATCTTGTGTCAAGTAACAACCAAGGTTCACCAATGAAGCTTCCGTAGAATTGTAGCGAGGACTATTCGGCGTGGTTTCATGACGTTAGTCGTCCTTTCGTCCAATCACCAACAAATAGGAGAACTCATCCTCTAAGAAAACAATTGTTTCTATTTCACAATAGGGTAACTTAACAATACTTGAACAAAGTTTGTATACATGTCAAATACAAATGTCCTTTTTTTTTTTTAAACTAAGATCAAATGTTTCTTTGTAGAACAAGCCGGTTAATGAGGCTCTTAAGTTGTTGAAAGCATCTATTGAAGAAGGTGGGAAAGTTTATAAGGTTGTCTTATTCTGGAGGAAAAAAAAAGTTTATGATCCGCTACAAGGAATGTCTACAAGTAGACATAACAACTAGAAAATATTAATTGTAATTTAGTGTTGAGCATTTATCTAATAAATACAACTATAAAATAAATGTACAAGTGCACTGTATATATCTATTTTAAGCCATGAGGTCACTTTGTCGACAATCATAACAAAGACAAATGAGTGTAATAACTAGAATACATAAATAACATATAATATAATTAAGATAACAATGTAAGTTTAAACTAAAAAAATAGGAAATGTGCGAATGTAATAAAATCCTAATACAATTTTATAGAAAAGATGAGTTCTACGAGCCAATCTAACCCTCAAATTTTGTATGAGATGACTAATGGTATATATTTTCATTGAGTTCTATGATAATTATTTTAGATATTTATTTCAAATATATTTTTTTATTGTGGATTTATAATTTTTTTTGTTGTTGTGAGTTTTATACCACCTGCGAACAAACACATGTTTTTTAATGTTTTCAATTAATTAGATATGGAAATGCATTAAAAATATCATTAAAAATTGGACATTGCAAGGATTGTGATTTCTCAAAATATGTCGAAATTTTACGAAATATTTCATATTTTGGGGTTACTGAAATTTCTTTTGAAATTCGAAATATTTATTTCTTTTATCATGCCAATCTCAATTTCGTACATTTTAACCCGTTATAACTTTAGTTTAGTATTAAATTTAGTTATATAAGTATTATTGAACCTATTTTTAAAACAAAAAGAATCATTAGACGAAAATGACAATTTGATGGGACTATCAATGGATAGTTAATACGTTCAGCTGAGAAATCTTTTAGAGTTGACTACTTTTTATATATAGTGGATAAATCTATTTCTTCTTTTAAAAATAGGTTTTAACAACTTCAATTATATGAAGAGACTTTTGGGTTTTTGTTTGACTTGAAGAAGTTGCAATATTATCAAGTGTGACTTCATATTGCACTAAGCTTGAGAACTTTTTTAAGCATGACAATCTTTATGATATTGATGCATAAGATTTAACTTTAGAATTAAAAGTTTTGTATAGCATCTTACTCGAAGAAGTAAAAAAAACCTATTGAAGTGCTAAATCATTTGCAAACAATGGATGGTTATTTACCAAATGCTCGGATCGCCTATAGAATATTTTTTACTATTCCAGTAACGGTAGCCTCCGTAGAGAGAAGTTTTTCGAAATTGAAATTGAAAAAATCGTATCTTCGGTCCGCCATGTCACAAGAAAGATTAAATGGGTTAGCTATGATATCTATTGAGTGCCTTGATGAAAAAAAGTTGATTATAACAATATAATTAGTTATTTTGCATCTCAAAATGCTAGAAGCGTCATATTAAGTAAAATAAGGCATTAAAAAAAATTTCTAAAGAGGGCCCCAATTTTTGAATTTGCCCAGGACCCCCGTAGACTCATGATCGCCACTATGCGAAGGTTGTCCATGGGAAGAGATGAGATGCGCCTGCCAATGCACCTGCAAATTAAATTTCTATTCCAACAAAATTGGATAACTTTAAATGTTATTGTTTTCCTATTCTCTTTATTAGCATAAATACTTGGGACAAT
Source organism: Berberis vulgaris (assembly GCA_963556465.1). Taxonomy (NCBI): domain Eukaryota; kingdom Viridiplantae; phylum Streptophyta; class Magnoliopsida; order Ranunculales; family Berberidaceae; genus Berberis; species Berberis vulgaris. Next base: position 51,253,297 of record OY747126.1, read on the forward strand.
TTGTGTGAACCAACAATATGAAAATACAGATTTTCACCCCAAATAAAAGCATCCCAAAACTGAATCCTTTATAACTAGCAAATATTAACAAGATGGTCACATTTTGTATCATGGAGAACACACTGGCAACTAAGCACCCGTAGAGTCCCCATTAGTGTTCGTATCGAGATTCAGATCTACATGATTTCTCTTTATTCTTTGTATCGACAAGGGAATGGGTTTCTCCAGGACAGTCACATTAATATTACTCCACACATCTCCCTTTGTAGGAAGCATCGAAATTTTCTCTGCTATTTGCATGTCTTCTGGAAGTACGGTACCAAATACAGTATAGTCTGTTCTCCATTCATTGTGGTTTGCTAAGCTTATGAAGAATTCCGGACCAGAACCAACCCATGCAACCGATCCTCTTCTTATACTTGGACATGCTTCTGCTGGAATTTTGTTGAATGGGGTTCCTTGAGCTTCAAGTTTTCCTTGAATAAGTGCAAATGGAGGGCCAAAAGGGGCCTACACAACAGAAAAGTTTGCATTTTTATGCGGAGGATAAAATCATGGACCAAACATACAGTTAATTTTCTCAAATACTGCAAGCAATATTTGACTTTTTTCTTGGGCACCAAGTGTTTCTTGGACTCCTAAAACCACTTCGGTGTGAAAATGTAAAATTTTCGATTTTAAATTCCTCCACCCTTCCTTTTCGATTTGATTCAGCTAAAGGTTGATGCATAAAGGTTGATTCAAGAGGCTACTTGGTCTCTTTATTTTCACTCAAATAAAACAGGGAGGCTACATTAAGAATAAGAAGTGATAACTTCCAAAAGAAAAAAGAAAAAAAATGTGATTGCTCCAGTGATAGAGATCTTAACTGGAAAAACAAAACAAATAGAAATTTGAAAACTAATTACATATACAACAGAAAATATGTAAAACTGTAGACATACAAAAAGATGGGTCCTAGGAGAAACTCTTTGCTTGTTTAAAAGACAAACCTACTCACATTTTCTATGTGATTTCCTTCTGAATCCCAAGATCTTCCTCGGCCTTCTGCACGATAAAATTGGCAACCTGCACAATGGCGCATTCCCAACAGCTCAAGTATGTAGTTCACTGAATTTGGGGCACATTCAGGGAAAAGCTGTTGCAAATAAACTCATTATCAGAGGTATAAATATAAGAAAATAACTTGGAGCAATGTCAATCAAAGCTCTGAGCATACAAGTGACCGTAAATAAGAATGAAATTAAGTTTTAATCCTAGAATAGTGAATGCATTTTGAGCAAGAGAAGCTTCTGACAAGGTTTTCGAAATGGTAGTAGTACACGAGGCTATTTGATGTAATATTGGGTTATTGGAATTTATTATTATTAATAAATAATTGATCAGTCCATGTTAAGGCCCAACTAGGAGTACTAGTCCAAATAGATTAGGTTTGGCGTTTTATTTCGGTTAAATAGGCTTATTGAGAGGTTATAATAAGTTTAGTTTGAGTTTTGATTATTTATTCAAGTTGTGAAACTTGATTTATCAAGGGTTCAATTATGTTTTGGCTTGTAACCTTTCGTTGAACCCATCAAATTTTGGTATAAGAGGAAAGATCTTGGATAAAAATGTCGCAAAAAATCACTTTGAAAAGGAGAGATCACCCGTGTTCGATGTGTACAAAGGGTATATAGTTATCCGCAAGTCACTGTGTTGGGAGACTAAAACACATCACGAACTTTTCGTGGATTTTCACGTTAAAGAAAATCTAAATATTGAAGAAGTTCGCAAGAACGGGATGGTTGTCACGAACAAGGACGATAACCTTAATTTTTCCATCTCTTTGAATTGCGATTTGCAATCTGGAAACCGTAATTTTTCCCCAACTCAAACCTAGAGAAGGAGAGCAAAGGTAGGAGTGGAAACTGGAAATAGTGCCTAAAATTGACCGAAATCAACTCAATTCCAACTACTGTTGTCGTCACCAATAGACCTTGCCACCAGTTCATTTCCAACATGGTCCAATATTGAACCATCTCGAGGAGTGGCGGTTGTACAGAAAAGTCTCCAAGCTCCAGCAGAGAAATAATTAGAAGAGGAGCTTCGTCGTCAAATCGCATTGCTCCACCAGACACCGGCGCATCCTAATCAAGTTGTGTGCCTGGTTCATGGCTGCAACTTGGCAAATGAAGAAGAATAAAAAGAGCAGGTTTATTCGTGAGGTTCAATTTCTGTTGGGCTATGTGCACCCCCACATTACCATGTGTCACCACGAGTCTTTTAATAAAAAACAGGTTATTTGCAGCTGCCATCCAAGTCATGTATCACCATAAGCTATTGTTTTGATATACAACCTATTTACCACCATCTGAAAAGGCCATGTACCACCGTGGGACAAAAACTGACCCAATTTGGAACATTTTTGAAGCTCAATTCGAGAAGAAGTTTGCGCGCAAAATGATTCAAATTTAAAAGGAGATATCCCACAAGCCGAGGATTCATGTTTGGTGGCGAATTTTCTATTTGATTGTTCATGGTATGTGCAACTACAAAGGAAAAATTCGAGGTCGATTTTTATTTGTGCATTTTTCAGATAGCGTCTTCAAAGCTCAAGGACGAGCTTTTTGAAGTGGGGAAGAATGATGCAATATTGGGTTATTCATATTTATAATTATTAATTAATAATTGGATCGGTCTATGTTAAGACCCAACTAGGAGTACGAGTCCAATTAGATTTGATATATCGTTTTATTTTGGCTTATTCAGATGTTTAATTAAGTTTTGAGAATTTATTCAAGTTGTGAAACTTTGTCTATCAAGTTTCGGTTATGTTTTGGTTTATAAGCTTCCTCTGGTTCCAAACTAATGTAGAGTTCAACGACATCTTACAAACCAAAACATAACAGAAACTAGAATGGAAAAGTTCACAACTTGAATAAATTCTCTAAACTCAAACTAAACTCATTACAACCTCTGAATACGCCTATTTATCCAAAATAAAACCCTAAATCTAATCTAATTAGACTCGTACTCCTATTTGGGCCTTAATAATAATAAATACAAATAACCCAATATTACATCACTATTTTGGCCAGCAAACAATGGTTGTTGTCTTTCTTTTTCAAAGCTTTATGTAATTATGAATCTATTGGCTTGACTCATTTTACACTAATCTATAGATTCATAATAAGTGTAACACTATAGATTCTATTGGCTTGACTTATTTTATACTAATCTCTAGTCTCTATAGCTCTAGTTTTCCCTGATTTGTCCTTTGCAACATAAAATTGTTCAGAAACCTTTTCACTCTCTTCTTGTCTTATTCGAGAGACAAAGAAGACAAATATGTTAAAGTCTACACTATTGATTATCTCCTTAATGGTTATGTGAGCACCTTAAGGCCCAGTTGGAAGGGTACGTGCAATGTAGTTTACCAATTGGAAATACTCTCTCCTGTAGGCTGTAGCATGCCTTAGTTCTGTACTGGTTTTCCCTTCTACTGTTGTTAAGCAGTTTTGATCATTCTTTTTGGCTATTGGAGAAGCGCTTTCAAGAAGGATGATTAAAGCCCAAGAAAATGAGTTCATTAAAGGATTTGGAGTCTAGGACATGAGTCCAGGGGTTCCAATACTTCAATATGTAGTTGACTTTGTTTTGTTCCTCAATGATGACTCCGATCAAGTCAAGGCGACCAAAGCAATTCTCATATAGTTTGAAGGGATTTCTGGTTTGATAGTTAATTTCAGTAAGCCAACATGTTCAGGGAAGGAATGGAAAGCATTAGTCATTTTGCTGACCAGAGAGGGTGCAAAGCTAAGGTGTTGCTTTACGCCTGCTAAATTGTCATTCTACAAGAGGGTGAATATGATCATATATAAAACGGAAGCCAGAACGGAGGCGTAGGACTACAAATTACATCAGTGGGTATCAATAGTACAACTACACCATGGATAAGCAAGCACATAGGAAATTTAGGCTCATAGATAGGTGGAGGGGCTTTAATATTCTAACAGAGACTTGCAAAGTAAAAATGCAACTTTTTGTCCAAGGCAGGTAGAGTTGCATTGATTAAATCAACTCTCTCTAGCCTTCGGGTTTCCAATAATGGTTCTGAATAACGGTCATTGGCAGTTTATGTTAGAAAATGATTTTTTATAACCCAAGTGGACCCCTTAGTTTTCACTAATAAATTTTAAAAATTGTGGTTTTAATTCATTTGAGTTTTGCTATTTTACCTGAACTTTTCAGGAAAATTATGGATTAATACTAGAAACAATGTGCTAAAGTTTCAGATGGTTTTGACATTGTTCCTTGAGATACGTGTTTAGAACTCGCTATTAAATATCTTGATAAATGGTATTTGTGATTGTTTAAGGACAACCATTTCAGTTGGTCTTGGATAGGCACTAACGACCCACCGATTGATTTGTGTCGCACCCAAGATGGGCCCTCGTTCACTTTGTGATATTAATAAGAAATATCTATCCTAATTAATGCGCAGCTCGAGGCACACAAGTCGTAATGAGTTGAAACTTTTATACATTGTTTCTAATGTTGGTATTTAATTTTTCTCAAAATTTCTCTCAAATGGAGCTCAAATAATATACTTACATTTAGCCATGCGTATCTAATGTCCTTACAATGAAAACTAGGGGGTCTCTCTGGGTTAGTAAAAACTATTTTTTGTCCCCAATATGCTAATATCTAAAAGAAATATCACTTAATCACTTGATATATGGTATGTAAACCCAAAGAAGATGGAGGGCGAGGGATTTGAAGAATGTAAACCATGAATGATGTGCTCTTGGAAAGATGGTTTTGGATGTTTTGTATTAGAAAAAAAATGCATTGTAGAGACATTATGTATCACAACTTACAAATATTGGGAAGAGACATTTTTCAACTTATGATTGTAGCATCTGGAAACTATGAATTATAAATCAGATTTTCAAGGAGCATTACATACAAAGTTAACTTAGGCTCGAGTTGTTAAGTAATCTCTAAAATAGATGTTTCCTCTGGAATTTGGTTACGACACAGCCAAGACTTACCAACCGACTTCATTTAGTTTTTTTTACTTTTAGATGTTTGCAAATAATCACCTAATTTAATGGTTGTTGATCCATCTGAACTGAATGATTATTTCAATTGAGAATCAAGATAAATAGGGCAAAGAGTCACTAAAGCATAGAAATAGTCTATGCTTCTTCTTAATCTGTGTTTTTCTTCTTCTTATCGCATTTGCTTCTTCTCTCCTCTACTTCTCTACTTTGTTTTTTTCTTACAACAGAGTGTCATATTCTTCTCCGCCTTTGCACCTCTTCTTCTTCTCTACCTTTTTTCTTCTTGCTATTTGCAACAAAAATGAAGACACTCTAGAAGACACTTTATTATATTATTGTTTATGCTCATATGACTTATTAAAAAAAATTTAGTATGACATGTCGATATGTCTTCGAGTCTTAGTTTTTAGGAAATTGTGAAGTCGGAATGTTGTGTCTGTGTCCATGCATCCTTGATGTTAGTATTGTTATACACCACGTTCACAATCTCAGGCAAGTATTATTTGGGGTACACACAGATGGACTTGACCTGAGATCAGCTTTTTCCCTTAATTAGAAATGCTTATGTGCTTAGCTTTGTTGATCATAGTTTGGGCCCGGGCCTCGCATATGCATGCATGCATGCTGATATTTGAACTGTCCTTCAGCTCCTTGGAACAGAGACTAAGCGCAGCCCACCAGACTCATTAGTGTGTGGACAAAAAGCAAGAGGATCAAGCACATGAGCATTCTACACCCATATCTTTCACCAAAGGAACTAACAATACCTTCTAGGATTGGGTCCAAATCCCAACCGTGATTGTGACAACAACCAAAATCTTCAAGCCCCCTACTTTTCACATCCACCTAGGCATCCTCATCATTCCTCTCGAAAAATGGTTTACTTACAAAAGAGAATCTAGCAGAGAATGTCCATCGGGCATTCATCCCATCCCAAAAGTTTGCTTTTCACTGGCATACTCCCCATACAATCCATCTCCTTCAAAAACAATCCCCACATCATGCCTTCAGTTATCCTTGATGACTCATCATCAGAGTGACTGAGATACCATAACCACAGCCATCTCTCCCAATCTAGAAAATGCTTCACTTTACACACACCCTTAAAAGTTTCTCATGTCGAAACAGTGGAGCCTTTTTGACATCTCAAACAAGGTATCTGGTAACTCCTCCCATCCCTTTGGAGCAGATGACCTCAGCCATATTTTCTTTTTGCTCCACCATCAGCCAAGACTCATGTTCTCTCCATCTATGGGAGAGTATTTTCTCCTAGACCCAACACATTTCAAGAACTCTGCAAATCTCCCTAACCCATTTGTTGCTGCTCCTGACTACCCGGATAATACACTCCTCAAGATTTATGGTCATTTCCTCGAAAGAGAAGCTTTTGTTCTGCAGCCAAATATCAACGGTAAGCTCTTCAAATGCCACTGAATAGTTGGAAGTAAGACTTAGTAGTGAAGAAGTTTCACAAACCGGATGAAGACAATCAGCCTTCATCAACCAGACAGTGGTATGGTTAGTCTATGGACATACTAATCTTGTCATTTGCAAACAAACACCCACTTCAAGCTCTTCTTCATAGGTGAATACCGTCAAAAGTTTCACACACTTGAAGGAATTGTCTTTGCATCACTTGGAACAGGCTCATCTCAATAAGAAGCATCCACAACATCCAATCTATCTGCTATAAGTTGCAAGATCTTGGAAGGCGGATTAACCCACCCACCACCACCATTACTCATGTATAAAATAAACTACCAATCAGAAAACATTCCCTGTGTCAAATCAGAATCATTGTCAACTTCGTGGACAGACCAACCCATCTACCTGGGTACATCAAGCCACTATTACGCAACGACTGCCTATTACAACATATCAACCCTCTTTATATACTAGAGGCTATCTGAATCTGGAACGTAGCTACAGATATGAGACTAATACTATAGACTGGTCCAATAAACAAACAAACAATAACCCTAATTTGTAAATTTCAGAGGTTGGTCGCACAATAATAAGGAACTTCCGACTTTGGTCCCAAGAGACACTATTTAGGTCATAGTCCTGAACGGTGAGTTGATCGTCTAGTTCTCCACTAAGTTGAGAAAAAAAAAAATTCTTGCCCCGACTCCAACACATTGGCAATTTCATAAGAGTTGGGAGAACAACATATTTTTCTTTTAACTTAATGGAGGACTAGATAGTCATCTCACAGTTTGGGACTGACCTAAAAGTGCAATCTCTTAGGACTAAAAAATGGAAAATTTTCCTTCAAAGCTATACTCCACCAAAGCCATTAGAATATCTCCCCCAACTTTATTCACCAGCCCAACACGGCTTTACCCAAATCAATCATGCAAAGAGCTGAGCTGATCCTTAAATTGACTTCATCTTCCCAAGAAATGATAAAGATGCCAGATCCCCCCATTCAACAGGTTCAAGCGACGAAGAAGCAACTCTAAGAAACATCATCCACCACACCCTCTTGATTAGAAGGTTTGTTCTTCGTCTAGAACCTCGTAGAGCATAGCCATCAAGCGTGCTCCAAGGATCTCCAGTCAAAACTAATCCACAACTTTTATCCTCTGCTGAGAATAAACCCCAGGAAGGAAACATAGTCGGCTCTGGAAGGTTAAAAATCAGATCTCCTAATGAACTCTTGAAGAATGCCAACAGACTCTTTGCGACCAACCCCCACAGCCAACCTCCTTTCTGAACAGGTAAGAGTTAGTTTCCTGGAGCAGAAACCTCAACGATGCACCTCGGATCAGATGCCTCTAGTTCTCATTAACTCCAAAATGGGTGATTCGTAAGATCAAGCGAATAAGATCTAAAGGGAGATTGAACCATCCAATGGGCGTAGAAGAGTCTGGAAACCCATCAATCATCCCATTCCACGCTGTCACACTACTCATCCCTCTTTTTTTCGAAAATCAAACACACACTTCATATTAATTGAAGAGGAAAACAATTGGAGTGAGGGTCTCACAGAAGCATCCAAACAGATAGAAAAACAAACAAAACTTACAAACTGACTCTATATACTTACACAAATTGACCATTATTCATGAGCACCAACCAATCCTGATCAATCCCATAATTGTCTTCCAACATCTTAATAGACTCTCCAAAATAAAACAGGCATTACCCAATATATTCCTACACTCCTCAAGCGCATCCACACACTTTAACCCACCCAAAATGAATGAGAAGATGTTGCATACTCTCCGAATCTTCCAAGCAAAAAGAGCAAGTCAAATCAATATCCAGTCCTCTATGTGCCAGTTCGACTTTCGAAGGAAGTTTACTCCACATTATTGTCCACATGAAGAAAGATACTCTAGAAGGAAATACCCTTCTCCCAAACCAGCTTCATTGGAAAATCATGAAGAAGCTAGCAAAGTTTGAACAAACTGAGAAACCCTGAAGTCTATCCTCCTTCCAAACCCATTCATCATCATCATCTTCATCTTCATCTTGCAAACTAACTCCTAGCGAATGGTAATTCTTTCTAAAGTGAAAATCCCAATGTATATCACCCCCAATCAACATACTAAACTCCATCAACAAACCCTGCTCATGTAGAACAAATTATATTCCATGTATTAGCTCAATGACCGAGTGACATTCTCACGAGTCACAAGGCCACAACTCACAATACTTTTCAGATTCAAACAGAGGGAGAGAGTTCAAGTTTTCTTGTTATTTTTTTCACTTCCTTTGGTGGCACGAGTAATCAAGGTTATGCATCTGATACCTTTAATATAGACATGAAGTCCACAACGTGAAGAAATTAAGACTGAAACACTTTTTCACTCTATAGCGCATCTTCTTCATCTACTTCACATTTAGATACTAATGGATTCCAATAGGTTATATAGAAAAATACCGAACAGTGCTGATAACTGAAATGAGTTATTTTCCCCAAATAACATCTCAGTTTTCTAAAATGGATCACAAAACAAAGTCACAGGTCATGGCAGCATGAAATTAAAAACAACTTTCAATACCTACTTGGATACCTGATTTAGTTATTATTATAATTCTGAGTTCTCATACATGTTCATCAGGCCTTGCAACAAGATAAATCCATGTATAAAATTGAACTTTTCGTCGTTAAGACTGCATATCAAAAATAGCTAACCTGTTGGTTCGCTCCAGTTCCTTTTCTGTGTGGCTTTCATTCCTTATAAAGATACATTTTTATTATGATCGTCTGTAACATATTTTACTTCTTTGGAGAAGAGTCACTGTCTGCCTTAGCTCAGAAGTAAATAAACGTTTATTGGTTACCTTCTAAACATCATTAAAAGATACTTCTGATTAGCATGAAAGCTTGAGTTTCCCTCTAGCTAGAAGATGCTATGTGTTGCATCTGACCTTTAGTTAATTTCCATCAACACCTAATAAGAATTTGAATACTTACTTTTATATGCATAGTCCCATATTCAGTTTCCAAGCCCACGATACCCTGTCAGGAAAACAAAATAAGCGAAAAACAATGAAGGAGCCATGTCAATCACTCAAGGAAGGGCAAACAAAATCTTAGTGAGTTCAACAAAGAACCACATTAAAAAGTGGTTGAAAAATTTTCAAATTGACATTAAGTTAATATTATAGTTAGAGACAATATTTTGATAAGAATGATCCTTATAGGGTTAATTTCTCATTGTGATTATTGTCTACTTTATCTATGTTACCCTAGACAAGAAAGCTATGTTCTTTCTAATCATGCCCAACAAATACAGACTTATATTACGAACAGAGAATAACTAAAGGGCCTCGTTGATAGAAAAAGAAATACATAGGACAGAAAACTGAGTAACCTTTAGAATGGCCCAATTGAAGATAGCCAAGATTTAATTTTATTATTATTTTGTTTTGTGAAGATCGAACAGGGATTTTATTGGATCCAAGAAAGTAATTAACTTAAAGGAATGTTTCAATTGTGTGATAAGTAGCAGCTTCCCCTAAAGCATGTATAGCCCAAACTTCTCATGAAAATTCAAAAATGTAATATGGAATTCCATTAATGTAAATTGTTGGAAAACAACCAATTAGGCATTTAAACCTCGACCTTAGAAGGGGTGAACCAAAGTCGTGAACATTTTCAGACTTCAAGGCCTACTTTACAATATCTAACATGGTATCTGTGAAAACTAAGTCGTCCTAGGCCTGTTTGGGGCGCCATTAATATAATGCCTGATCTTGTGTTCCCCATCGTATTGTAGGCCAGCAGGAGTGTGATTTGAGAGAAGATGGAACTTCAGAGTGCACCCTTGACACTCATCAATTTTTTAAAAAATTTCAAAGTAGCATAAATAAAATCTCAATATTAATTTTCAGGAATAAATTGGTGCAATAACTCTCAACAGATTTTCTCGAAAGTTGTTATCTTGTTTCCCACATTGTTCCAACCCATGTGAAATTCATCCCATCACACGAGAATAACCTATTTTTCATAGCCACCCAATAAACCCATTTAGGATCCTCCAATTTTTATAGTAAAAAAATTCTACAATTTTTTTAACCAAGGATCTTACTTGCCATTAACCAGCCAATATCCATTTTATTTTCACCCAGTTCCACTCTCCATCTATCCATCTTCTTCTCCCAGTTGAGCCAAGCTACTTAAAAGAGAAGGAATAACTCTAACCAGCTTGATTACAACAACAACAAAAAAACCCTCAAACGTTGGGGCTTACAAAAGGAAGACAAACAAGAGAAACTCTTTCTCACTTCACCATTTTCATTAATGAACCCCTTTATAGGAGACAATGAGACATTATGTAGTCTCTAAACATAAAAGAGTAAGTGCCTACCTATGCTTACTTACTCCACTTGCATCTTCAAAAATAAGAAAAGGACAAGATTGTCAGTTAAAGATGTCAGAGTTGGCATTTGCAGAATAAGTCAAAGTTGTAAAACAAAATTGAAAAAAGAGTTGGCAGAGGTTAGGGACAATCTTGGACTTCCAGTTAGTTGTGCATTGTGCAGATTGATTCAATCTTGAAGGCCTGTAGAAGTGCAGATTGTGGAAACTATTTCTTTCTTTTTTCTATTTTCAAAGATATAATTTCCATTGATAATCAAAGATTAGACTGAAAAATCCTGAATACTCCTGGAGGGAGACTTCTCACTGAGCTACATTAACCTAAACATTACATGCAGGGAAACCCCTCCTCCACACACAGATTATGGCATTCCACCTCACCAAACCATTGATCTTTCCAGTCTCCACCTCATCATGGATATCTTTCCTTCTTTTTTTTAATAAGGAAAACAAAAGTATTGTATCAAGTATGGAAAGTGAAAGAGTGGATGGGGATACCACCAGTAGGAAGAGCCTCGCAAAAATATACATCGCTTGATGCTCTTGTAAACTATATTCTCCCAGCTAAATATACCTCATCATGGATATCAAAGCCCAACACATCCTTTTGGAGAACACATTGCATCATCGCCTATCAAGATGAGTATTCGTCATCCGTAGAGACCACGAAGTTAGCAGACAAAGGACCCAAAGAATCTGGTTCATGCCTTCTAGACTAAATGATTTGGCAATCATGGTTTTGGAGAGCCAATCCCACAGCCCCCTTCTTCCCCATTTTATCTCTATGCCCAGCTCCTTTGCTTTGTCAACCATGCAACAGCCTTGTATCTCGAAGATCTCCGGCATGTGATGTGCTTTGGTGCTTGATTTCGGGACTCTTATCTCTAATAATCTTCTTGGGCATCAACTGCTCACGTTGACCAGGCCTCCGGTTTGTTCGTGGGGTGGGCCCAACTTGAGCCAAGGAAAGCCCAACCACAAGCTCATAAAGATCCAACATTTCATGACTGCATGTGGGCCATGGATTCCCCAGCCTTATGCTCCATGCTGTCAGCAATTTCATCAGTGATGGGGTCAATCCAACCAGGTAAAGCAATCTGACACCCCATAAATCCCGGCTAATCTTCTTCAAAAGATTTATGTTGTTGGGTCTATCATTACCCGGCTTCTTAAACAACATGTGCCTTTCTTTATTGTCAGACTGGCTGGTCCTGTTGAGAAGACCTGCTGCAGAAATCATGTCAGACGATGAAAAAGGAGCACCATAGTCTGAATAGATCCTAACGACTCTGGCTTTGAGACACCAGCTCCAGAACCATCCATTTTATTTCCCTCGAGATCCTTGCATCTGTTTCAGAAATTACCTTGCTCCAGCTTTCAACCTCCTGCCTCTCATCTAAGACTCCGACCCAACTACCACCCTTCCTGGATTGAACTGATGTCAAAGAAACACCCTCTGCGGGCCATCATGTTTCGTCATCTCGATCCACCTGTTTGCCTAGAAGTAAGAACCCCACAAAATCTAGCACCATTGCTCGTCCAAAGAAACATCGTGATCAGAGTCTCCGGCCTCAGAATATTTCAGCAAGCTATGCGAAAAACCGCTTCTTTTTCCGGTTTCGCAACAACTTGGGCGAAAAAGGGGTTCTACCGGGAAACCTCAAATGTTATATTCATAAACCCAGTTGGTCACTTGAAAACCCAACAGGAATTCTGATAGTCCCACAGGCCACATCCATGGCTCAGCTTCATAACGTGCGTCCTCGAGATCCTTACTACTCATTGCTGGTGCGTCGAGATACTCCTCCTTCAAGCTGAGTGCTTCTTCATAGTTTCCACTTCATCATCACCGACTGACTCAGACACACTACCACTGTGATAACAACCCGTGGAGCTTACCTCCATCCTTGGATTTGACACTACCTTTTGACACAGCACTCAAGTGGATACAGCACCAATCTGGAATTTTATCAAGTTACAACTTGGGGCTTCCTCTTTGAAGTACTCTAGCTCCAGCCTGTCCGTGAAATTACCCATTAATCTTCGGAGTTAGCTAACTTCTTCTGCCCAATAACACCATGACCCCGAGGTATACAAATATAATTGTAAACCGATAAAGAACCACGAGGCATACAAATATGTAACCAGTTCGGATTGATCCTAAAATGCTAGATGATTCATATCTAGGCTTGAATTTGGCTCTCAGCTGTTGCTAGGTCTAGCTCTGATCAAGATAACTGAATTTTCGTGCACTAAATCAACTTTCAAGGGTTGATAAAGTTGATATCTCTTTCCTTATGTTTTCCTTAATCCACTTTCAGTGGTTCAAGGCTCGAATTTGGCTTCTGGTTGCTGCTAGGTCTAGGTCTTATCAAGAAAGCTGATTTCTTGTGGACTAAATCAACTATAAAGGGTTGACTCAATTTGAGATATTCTCCCCTATGCATTCCTTAATTCCATAAGCACAGATCATGAAGTACTTAAATACTTCATGAAACACAATACCCCTCCTATCACTGGTTCACCATTAAGTCGCGATGGTACCTCTAGTATTGGATTCTGTGGAAGAGTGAAAAGCATTGGGCTTTGCAGGGGGGAAGAAGAGTCATACAGAAACATGATGAAAGATGAGGCCCAATATCATTCAGTTCATCATCATCATCATCATCAAAGCCCATTCCCGAGATTTTCGGGGTCGGCTACATGAATTTTGGTTCTCCAAGCAATGCGATCTTCCCACATTTCCTCACCTAATCCAAGCTCAATGATATCTTCATTCACCGTCTTCATCCAAGTTTTCAACGGTCGTCCCCTCCGTCTACACCCTCCATTAACTTGCCAATCTAAACATTTTCTAATTGGCGCCGTGCTCGGTCTCCTCCGCACATGACCAAACCAAGTTAAACGTCTTTCTCTAATTTTTTCCTCTATGGGCGCTACACCTAAGTATCTCCTAATTCTTTCATTTCTAATCTTATCCTTACGAGTTTTACCACACATCCACCTTAACATACGCATTTCTGCTACTGCCATCCTATGCGTATGTTGTCCCGTAGTAGCCCAACATTCTGAACCATATAGCATGGCTGGTCGAACAATTGTCTTATAGCATTTCCCTTTTAGCCTTGCAGGCATCCTTCTATCGCACAATACTCCTGACGCCATTCGCCATTTCAACCAACCAGCTTTAATCCTGTGGTCTACATCTGCTCCAATAGCCCCATTCTTTTGAATTATCGAAAAGCCCAATATCATTCAGTTAAAGATAGAAAAAAAAAATTTAGCTCCTTATATATATAAAACAAGGAGCTAAAAAAAACAAGTTTTTTTATACATACATACATTCATGTATACATAGTTCCATCGAAAACATAATCAAAAGTGAAAATGAAATCAGGCCCAAGAGATTCATTAAAAAGTCGACCAAGAACTCAAGATCAACATCCAAGTTTTGTGGTATTGGTTGTGATTAACCTCAGTCTTATCAAGGGATGTTCCTACATCAAACTCGCCTCCTTGCAAAACAACTAAAGGAAAAAATAATAAAATCTTCATCTGATTAAAAGACACAGATGCATTTAACACGTGTAACCTGCATGAGTCTTGACTTCTTTAAAACAACTCAAATCTGGTTTCACATGAGGATTATCATTTATGTGTGTTACGTAAGAGGCAAAGTATGTTTGTTCGTATTGTTGGGATGTAAATTGTGAATGGCCCTTTGGAAATCTCGAATATTATGTCCTAGCACAAAAAAAACTTATGGAAAAGGACCAGAAGACTCACAAAATTTCTCTGACTATCAACAAAGGAATGCTCACAAAAAGAATCCATTAACTAAACCATCTAAAAAAGAATGGCATCAATAACTGGTGCCTCTCTGTTGGAACTTCCGCTACGAAAACAACTTTATAAACATGATTCTCTTTTTATTTCATCAGTATCACTTATCAACAAGGAATTAATTGTCAAGGGAGGAAAAGGGAATGGAGAGCTGGAAGGAGAATCAAACCATGGGGGAAAGAATGTTCTGAACTTGTTTTGACTAAACTACGACTACAGGGTTTTCTTTTGGCCCAAGTGAGGGATTATGTGAGGTCTTCAGGTGTATTACCCTACTAAGGATGTGACGGATGGTATCACAAAGGCAGGGGTTTGGTCCTCGCGGGGAGCAATTTGTTGGTTAATTGGTTTGAGGTAAAACCCCAAGCCTTTTTATTGGGGTGGTTAAGTGTGGGGACAAAAGCGGTTGGCTAAGAGTGGGGTTGTTATAATTGGCATTGAAATCGTTGACGAAGGGGAGGAGGGTGGTGTGCTGAAAAGGCACTTAGCCATTAAGAGGTGATGGGTTGTGCCAGGATGTGACCTACATGTTTATGCAGATGTCCGAGTGAAAAGGTGCATTTCCAGTGCAACTAGCACAGACTGTGAAGATGATATTAGAGGTTAGGGGTCCCAATATCTGCTAGGACCAATTTATTGGTTAATCAGTTTGGGCCCAAATCACCACGCCTGCAATTATACGCCACAAGTCTAAATTCACTCCTATATATTTTAGGTTTAAAATATGTATCACCTAAAAGTTTCTAAAAAATAATACATTTGAACATTTCTAAGAAATCTAATAATTTTTTTATTATTCCATCTTACAATCACCTGAAGGAACATTTGAATAAGTATATAGAGAATCAATTAACCATAAAGCACTAAAGATTCAACAAGATACCAACTTCAAGAAAAATGAATCCAGAAAACTTTTAATAGTAATTAATTTAGTATTACTTTATTTCGAATTGTTCTTATAAAACTCTTTCCATTTGGATGTTATTTGTTTGGGTCCAATGTCAAGTCTATTTTTATAAAATAAAGTTCAATTGTTGGTCCCACTTTTAAAATATGACTATTCTATTTTGGTTTTACTACTTGGCCAATAAGAGCATAAGGTAAAATTGGGTCCCCACCACTACGATACATACTTGCAAGCTTTTCATTATAGAAGTTGAAATTTTTGGGTGCATAGATGATCAAAAATTACAATGGTCCTGAAAGGATTAAGACCCTAAAACAATGGCATCCTTATATAGATGATTAAAAAAAAAAACACAACATTAAACATTAGTAAATGAGACACCCAAAACCATGTTATAACTAGAACATTGACCACTATTCTATTTAGATTCCTGATCTTGACCATGTTATAACCATGATTTCACTATTCTATGTATATATATATATATATATACATATATTGTTCTATTCATTCCACAAGACCCAGCAAATATTGAAAGGTACAACCCTCCAGAGAGTGTCTTCCCTGGGTCAAAAACGACGGAGGTTTTCAGCATTTCCACTGACCCAGGCATCGTCCACTCTAACCCAAAAAGCACTCCGACTCGTACTGGCCCATGAGCAATGAAGAAAAAGGTGTCTACAGCTCTCTGGAAATGAGGTGCACAAGGTACAACTAGTATCAATGTTCATCCCTCAATTTAGCAAAGCGTCTTTAGAAAGAATCATGCCCCAACTCACAAACCAATGTCCACATAAAGAAAGAAACCCTAGATGAAAAATCAACTTCCTCCGTACTAATTTTACCAGAAAGATCATAAACAATTGATGAGCAAAGTGGTTCCAGCCAAAACAGAAAATGTGATGATATTGTGAAGCTTTTTTTTTTAATTATCGTTCTTCCACAACGAAGTATCCTCCACTTCTCCCAACTAAAACCCCTCCACCAAAAGGAAAAAAAAAAACCATAAACTCACCATATTCCCCAACATAAAGATGAGATCTCCCAAGTTGAAGGTTCCAGACACATCTCCCATCTCTACTATCACTCCTTGAAGAAAACCATACCTAAAATTAGAAATGCTCCTTCGTGTGTTAATCCTATAAGAAGTCATAGGATGTCTTGGTAGCCACTTACTTCCTGAAGGGTCATATCATCTTCCTCCACAAACTCCCCTTCTCCCTACCATATCTTCCATCCACAACCACTTCCACAACAAGACTTCATTCAAGAGATGGAAAGGTGAATCCAAACCCCTACCTCTTTAGAAGAATGCAAAATCTCCCAATTAACTTAATTGAGTTATGAACATAATGTAATCTACACTTAAACAAATTAACCTAAGGGTGTGTTTTTCAAAGAAAAAAAGTTTTTTTTGGGAAAAAAATTCATGGAAGA
Organism: Berberis vulgaris; assembly: GCA_963556465.1. NCBI lineage: Eukaryota > Viridiplantae > Streptophyta > Magnoliopsida > Ranunculales > Berberidaceae > Berberis > Berberis vulgaris. The sequence continues at coordinate 51,270,362 of OY747126.1, forward strand.
AAAACATTCAAAAAAATTTCACTGTTCACCATTCACCAAGGAAAAAAACATTTTCATTTCTATTTTGTGGAGGAATTGTTCAACGAGGCTTTGAATTTTCAGAGTCGATGAGAGAGTCGTCGGTGAGTGAAAAGATCAAACAAGGAGAAGTTTTCCGAGAGGGAGTCTAAACAAGGTCTTCCCACTTCAAGCGAGAAAACATTTTACCGGCAAAAAAAAAAATTTCCTAGAGTGCTGGAAAACTCAATTTTGGGGGAAAAGTTTTCTTTTTCCATGAACAACCAAAACTCAAAACACACCCTAAATCTAAAACTATGAAAACAAAAATAAATAAACTTAATTCTTCATAAGCATTCAACAAACTACAAGCAATGACATATAGGCCCTATTTATATTAAACCTAACCCTAGATTTTATTGGAGCCCTAACCTCCAATTATTCTAATGGGCTTACTTAGGCCCTACCAACAACTAAACCAAATTAATTAAAAATAAACTAAATCCTACATTCCATCATCCTCCCTGATTTGAAGAAGCTCCCTCGAGCTTGAAGTCAAAGAAGTCCAACGAACACAAGCAACCAATTATAGAACACAATTTGAAGTGCACGCGAAGTAGTCGACCTTGAACCTTGCCATGATACACACTTGCCATTGATAGCACCGACTCAAAGAAAGAGTTGCAAGGTGGCTCAAAGAACAGTAATCCGGAACTGACCTACAGCAGAATCATGCACATGAGCTCGTGCCATATAAAATTCCCAATATGGGTCAATATAACCATCATCGCTCACTGAGTCATTGTGTCAGCTGTCGTAGAAACATCATCCTCTTTGGCCAAAAATGGGAAAGAAATCACATAAATCGAATGGCCCATATTTCAAAAATTGAGTATGTGTGATGGTGCCTTTAACTTCCTCAAAAAGATGGAGGAAAATTGATAAACGGTATGGTTCTTCCTACACTTTTCGCATATGTTCAAGTTCATCTTCCTCCAATATTTCTCTAAGCGCTTTCATCCCATCATCAAATATCTTAGTCGTTTTCTGCATGCTATTTTGAAAAAATCTATCATTTCCGGCTCAACTCGCTTCCTAAGGGAAATGGTGGGGCTGAGTATATTACTAGTTGATAGGGGTGGAGTGGTATAGGGGAAACTTGTTCAGGTAGGAGAACATAGGTGTATTGTGGTTGTAGATAGTAAAACTGGTTATCAGTATTGGAAACCAGGGGTATTGGATTGGATTTGGGCTTGGGCTATATTGATATTGGTATGGAGCTGTGCTATTAATGCGGCCGAAAATCGGCCAAAAAACGGTATGCGGGGCTGACCGAACCGCACAGGGTTGATTCGGTCGTCTTTAAATGGAACCAGTAAAATCGGTCAAAATCGGTCAAACAGCGGGAAAAAAGCGGTAAAAAGCGGCCCAGGTAACTATAGGTGTTCCAACCTGCAAAATTAAATTCATTTGATTAATTAGTAAAATAATATATGACTATGATTACATATTTACACCCTTTTGATTAATTATTTATTTTGTAATCTATGACTCTGATTAAATTTTAAAAATATATGCTTTGAAAAAATTGTCCGCATAATTCCGCTTAGTCCCGCATAATTATGAAAAATCGTAATGCGGTCCTGACCGCTTTGCGACCGCTTTCCGCATTAACTGCATAGGTATGGAGATGGAGAAAGTATGGGTATGGGTATGGGTATGGGTATGGGTATGAATAATAATATGGGTGATCATCTTCTTCTTTCACTGTTGGGGGGCTCTTACTAATCGTGGGGTGTACATAATCTAATGGTTGCACGGACTGATTTGTACAGTTTCAGATGACCACGGAGGTTTCTGCAATTTCTATGGAGATTTCTGGAATTATTGAATACTTGAGCGACTCTTGATAAAAAATCAAATTTCTAAATATATGTTTTTGTTCCCCAGCATGACAGGGAGAGAGGGACAGGGTTGACAATGCTGGTGGCGTTGGTTGGATTGGCAATTGAGTGGCAGTGGATGTTGCGAACAGTGGGGCTCCAGCGATGGCTAGTACAAGGGCTCAGGCGACAATGGGTCACAATGTGTCAACCGGAGGATGGATCTGAGCTTGATCTCTTATTCAGTTTTGGACAGTGTTGCACTAATGTTTCGTTATGAACTTTGACCCAATTTTTTTCTTCAAATTCTTCTGCTTCTTGTTTCTTCCCTTATCCTCTTTCTTCAAATCAATGAAAATACAAGATAATAAAAGATAAACATATTTAATTTGGTTTATTCATTCATCAAAACCAATTATAATCAATGGCCTATAGGCCATATTTATGCTAAACTTAAGCCTAGCTTCTATTGAAGCCCTAACCTCCAATTATTTTAATGGCTTACTAAGGCCCGACCCAACAACTAAACCAAATTAATTAAAATAAACTAAATCCTACTTTCCATGATTATATGAATCCCCTCCACACCAAAGAAAATCTCTAATCATCTTCTCAAGTATCAGGGATGCTGACTTTGGCATAAGAAATAATAATACGCAAAACGATTCGGAGCTTATGCGAAAATAAAAAAAGAGACACAATTAGAGTTTATTACAATCTTTCCACTATATTATTAGAACAATGATTCCAACCTCTGAAGAACAAACTCTCTTGAAGCTCCAACCTTTGCTAACTAACAAAGATTACAATACTCTCGAGAGAAAAAAAACTCTCGAGGCTCTCTCTCAAGAACAACTCTCTTGAGAGCTCTGCTGAACAAGCTATGGATACACATCTTTCTAGCCTGAGTGCTCTAGATTCTTCTGAATTTCTTGGATGTCGTGGATAAACAAAAAAAGCCTACTCCTAATAGGAAAGTATCCATATTACTTTCTTTGTCCCTAAAGGAGAATTTTCTTATTTTAACAAAACAAAGAAATCCTACTCCTAGTGTTTACATATTTTATCCTAGTCCATCAAAAATAAACTTTTCTTATTCTAATTTCCTAAATGATTTTAAGAAATTTTACTTGTCCTAGAAACCCTATACAAATAGGAATTTTTCCTTAATTAACCACTAAGCTCCTAAGTAAAGAAACTCTATATTGTATATGGGCATATTCAAACAGGAACTCCTATTAAGAACAAATCTCCCTTTCTGGGAAAGCAACTTTACCTTCTAAGTGGCCAATCTTTTCCTTATCAGCTCCACAACCGGATCCCATAGATGTTTGCATCTATTCTATGCACTCTTGGAAGACCAAATAAAGAGTCAGTAACACCCCCAATTGGCACCCCAACACTTATGCCCCAAAATCACTCCTAGCACCCTCTACAACGCTCCAACCCCATACACCAAGCTTCTACGGAAATTAATCTTTAGTTCCAACTTCCAACACTAATTGGAATAAAATGAGAATGGATTTTGAAATTTCCATCTGAGTATTCTCATTTGTTGTATTATGGTGTTGGCTTGAATAGTCTCACATCACAAAAGATGGAGTTGTCAAGGAAGATTATAATGAGATGGTCTACTCCTTAATAGCAATGAGGCATTTTAAGGAAACCCCCACACCCATGGTCCAATGGTTGGGCCCAAGTCATGGGTGTTTAAGTTGGAGACAATATCGTTGCAAGGTCGACTGGATGCTTAGACGCATCACGCACCAACAAATGGTATCAGAACTCACAGTTCGGTACCTGGGCGATCTTACAATTGGCGACCAAGTTGAAAGTGTGGTGGTTGCGACTAGGTAGAGCCAGCAACATTGATGTTCGGACATGTACACTAATTATTGTTTCATATGGTGGTTGCTCAAGTTGTTTTGAGAAGGTGTACTTCAAGATGTTGCGACGGCAGCATGGATTATAAAATGTGACGAATTGTGTCAAGGTAGAGATTGGAGGATTATGGTGTTAGCTTGAATCACGTCTCACATGGAGTACTTGTCAAGGAAGTTTATAAGGAAGTGATTCACTTTATTAGAAACGATGCATTATGTAATGGGCTCACATCATGGGTGTTTAAGTTGGGGATAATATCGTTGCTAGATAGAGTAAACCTAGGAGCTTGCAAATGCATCACATACTTACAAGTGGTATCGGAACTCATGGTTCAGTATAGGGGTGGGCATCCCATCCCGCGATCCTGATCCTGTCTCGGTCCCACCCCGTTTCGATTTTTTGGGTCTTTTTGGGATTGATCAAACTCATCTCCGATCCCGTCCCGATCTAGAGTGGGATGCGATCGGGATAGAGATTTTCAATCTCGTCCCATCCCGAACTTATTTATTTAATATTTATTATTTATTATCATTATTTTTATTCAAACTACTTTCTAAAGAAAAATTTAGGATGTGTTGAAATTAAATCAAAACATCTAGAAAATTTACTTGTTTGATTTGGTACTCTTTGTTTAGATAAAAAAATTCAATTTGGATATTTTAGGTCGAATAGAACCCATGAAAATTTATGTTTTTCACATTTTAAATTGATTAAAGGATAATTATTCTTGTAGAAAAATAAAGACAAATGATTGTTTAGTTTTGCACTATGAGTTAAATGTACAACTATTGGTTAGTGTATCACACAAAGGATGTTTAACATAAAAAGTTGTAAGTTCATTAGACTATAAATTTTACATGGCATTTAATATTATTAATATGAAAGTTATATGTACATAAATTTGACATTACGGGTGTTTGAGAAATGTGAGATGAATTTCTTTTTGTTTATTCTTCATTAGAGGACTACTTTTGTACATGCTCATCCTGTCCCGTCCCGAACCCGTTTGGGATGGGAAGAGGTCGGGATGAGTCCCAATCCCGAACGGACGGGATGGGATATAGATGAGGTTCATCCCTTCCCGTGCCCACCTCTAGTTCGGTGCCTAGATCTTACAATTGGTGACCAAGTGAGTGTCATGGTTGCGGCTAGGTGGAGTCAACAAAACTGGTGGTCGGATCCACACACCCGAGGCCCAATGGTTGAGTACGTCGTGAGTATTTAAGTTGGGGACAAATCATTGCTAGGTAGATTAGACCAAGGGAGTGCACTGCATCGTGTGCCAACATCATCAACTTGGAAAAACGTGTTCTCTAAAAACTACAAGTGAGTGACTCTATGGTTAATAACCTAAAACCCATACAAAATACCTAACTTGCTAGCTTTTAAGATCAATTTGCTTAGAGCTTCCACCAAAATAGTAAACAAAAAGGGTGACATTGGATCATCGTGATTCCTCTAAAAAAAATCTTGAAAGAAACATGCAAGTGAACCGCCTACTAGAGCAAAAAAAATGCACAGGGGATAAAACAAGTCCATACCCAACCTAGACATCTCTCACCAATCCCTATCTTCCTCGTACACCAAATAGCAAACTCCCAATTAACATAACCATGCGCCTTTTTTTCAAAATCAATCTTACAGCATCCCTGAGGTGGCACTCCTATGTCTTTCACAAAAGCTCTTTGATTAGGCCCAATGATAGCCTCATGCACAACTTAGGTCTCCTAGCCATTGCTTTAGCCACTATTTTGAATATACCCAAAAAAGACTATTAGGTCTAAATCCCTGATAGCACTAGCCTCTTCTTTTAGGCACCAATGTGATGAATGACACATTTAATCTCCGGTCAAGAAAAGTTGAATCCGTAATTCCTTTACTACACCTATCACTGTGACAACTCCAAAGAGCTTCAAGAATCTCCTTAATACATAATTCGATCATCATCATCATCAAAGCCCATTCCCGAGATTTTCGGGGTCGGCTACATGGATTTTGGTTCTCCAAGCAATGCGATCTTCCCACATTTCCTCGTCTAATCCAAGCTCAATGATATCTTCATTCACCATCTTCATCCAAGTTTTCAACGGTCGTCCCCTCCGTCTACACCCTCCATTAACTTGCCAATCTAAACATTTTCTAATTGGCACTGTGCTTGGTCTCCTCCGCACATGACCAAACCAAGTTAAACGTTTTTCTCTAATTTTGTCCTCTATGGGCGCTACACCTAAGTATCTCCTAATTCTTTCATTTCGAATTTTATCCTTACGAGTTTTACCACACATCCACCTTAACATACGCATTTCTGCTACTGCCATCCTATGCGTATGTTGTCCCATAGTAGCCCAACATTCTGAACCGTATAGCATGGCTGGTCGAACAATTGTCTTATAGCATTTCCCTTTTAGCCTTGCAAGCATCCTTCTATCACATAGTACTCCTGACGCCATTCTCCATTTCAACCACCCAGCTTTAATCCTATGGTCTACATCTTCTCCAATAGCCCCATTCTTTTGAATTATAGATCCTAGATATCGAAAAGCCTCACACTCTGGGACCTCGACACCTTCGATCTCAATTGCATTACTTCTCCCTCTTGGTTCACACCCAAAGTTGCACACTAGATACTCCGTCTTCGAACGGCTAATTCTAAAACCTTTACTCTCTAAAGCCTCCCGCCACTTAACTAATTTCTGACCTAAACCTGCACTAGTCTCATCCATTAAGACAATATCATCTGCAAATAACATGCACCAAGAAACATCTTGCAGATGTCTCGTCAACTCATCCATGACCAAAGCAAAGAGATATGGACTTAACGCCGACCCTTGATGTAGTCCTACTGACACTGGAAATTCACTAGACATCCCACCTACTGAGCGGACACTTGTTACAACCCCTTCATACATATCCTTAATGATATCGACTTAACATTGAGACACTTTCTTCCTTTCAAGCACCCACCAAATTAACTCCCTGGGGACCCTATCATATGCTTTCTCCAGATCAATAAAAATCATATGCAAACTCTTACGTGCCTCTCGATATTTTTCTATAGTTTGCCTAAGCAGGAAGATGGCCTCCGTAGTAGACCTACCCGGCATAAATCCAAATTGATTTTCTGAAATCGTAGTTAAACTCCTAAGTCTTTGTTCTATAACCCTCTCCCAAAGTTTCATCGTATGACTCATAAGCTTTATCCCTCTGTAGTTCGAGCAATTCTGGATATCTCCTTTGTTCTTATAAATTGGTACCACAATGCTATGCCTCCATGAATCTGGCATTTTTCTAGTTTCCAAAATCCTATTAAAGAGCTTAGTTAGCCATTGAATCCCAACGTCTCCCAAACATTTCCATGCTTCAATTGGTATATCATCCGGTCCAACGGCCTTCCCTGTCTTCATTCTTTTTAAAGCTTCTCTCACCTCTGTGGCACTAACTCTGCGATGGAACACGCAATCTCTCCCTTCCTGTGAAGCATACCCCTCCAAGTTTAACTCCCCTACATGTGTTCCATTGAGTAGGTTCCAAAAGTAATCCTTCCATCTATCTAAAATCGCTTTATCCTGCATTAAAACTCTTCCATCCTCATGCTTAACACACTTAACATGACTCAAGTCCCTAGTGTTTCGTTCTCTAGCTTTAGCTATCTTGAAAATATTCTTCTCCCCTTCCTTCGTACCTAGCCTATTATAAAGAGCATCATACGCTCTCTTCTTAGTTTCTCCTACTGCTCTACTACTCAACTTCTTAGCCTGCTTATAAAGCTCATAAGACTCTAGGCATCTATCTTTTTGCCACACCTTAAAGCATCTTTTCTTTTCCGCAATGGTCTGTTGCACATCAGCGTTCCACCACCATGTCTCTTTACCATAGAAACCTCCTCTTTTGGCCTGTCCTAGCTCTTCCTTCGCACATCGTCTTATTCGGTTTGCCAAATGTTCAAAAAGATCCGCGCTACTAGTCCTATCCTTTGGTTCTAGATTCTCCCAACCCTCTGAAATTGACTGGCCATCCAAAATCCTCTTTCTAAATCTTTGGCACACATCTCCCTGTAAGGTCCACCACTTAATTCTCGGTCTAACCTATTCTACAGCAATACGACCCCTACTCTTAAGACAAAAATCGAGAACTAACAGCCTATGTTGGTTTGTCAGACACTCCCCTGGTATAACCTTACAATTTTTACACCTACCTAAATCGTGTCTCTTCACAAGAAAATAATCAATTTGACTTCTATTACGCCCACTCGCAAAGGTCACCAAGTGATCTTCACTCTTCTTATAAAAAGTATTTACGATCCCAAAATCCTGAGCAAAAGCAAAATCTAGAATAGAAATCCCCGAAGTGTTTCGATCCCCAAAGCCTTAACCTCCATATACCCTCTCATACCCAACTCTATCCGTACCGACATGACCATTCAAATCTCCGCCTAGGAAAACCCTATCGGAAGAGGGAATTCCAAGAACTAACTCCTCTAAAGAGTCCCAAAAATCCTTCTTAGTCTCCTCGTCCAAACCCACTTGGGTGCATACACACTAATAACATGCACTATCTCTAGTTCTAAAGCTAATTTAATACTTATGATTCTATCCCCAAACCTCCTAACATCGACTACTGCATCCTTAAAAACTTTATCTACCACTATTCCCACCCCGTTCCTAGTGCCATCTTTACCAGAATAGAAGAGTTTGAACCCTCCTCCTAAATCTTTAGCCTTGTTCCCCTTCCATTTTGTCTCTTGAAGATAAACTATGTTTACTTTCCTCCTACGCAGGGCATCCACTAATTCTATTGTCTTTTCCGTCAAGGTTCCTATGTTCCAAGAGGCTAATCTAATCATTCTATCTCTAGCTCTAACCTGAACTAGCTTCTTTACTCGCCCCCGTCCAGAATGGTGCGAGAACCCTTGCCTATTTAACACTACAGCCGAGCCCCGCTGCAGCGCGCCTTGCTCATTTGTCACTACACCCGAGCGTAGGTGCAGCGCGTCGCTTATAGCGGGGGACGCCTTATCCTTCTGCATTAATCTTTTTGAACCAATATCCATGAAAAGGGATGTGATGGGTTTTTTACGGTTGGCTATCACAAGCCTAACATCAACCCTCCTCCTTTATCCGGGCTTGGGACCGGCCGTAGCAATGAATGCTACACACTAGCTACATCAAAGACTGTGTGCCAATGAATGGACTGTATTTGACTGAACAAACAGGCGCAGTTGCCAAATGAACAGTGTATTTTAAACAATTGGAATGTAAGTAAAATGTTATTTTGGAACGAATTAATTTGTGTCAACACAGGGAGTTTTCCTTTTCACTGTGAATTTTGCCAGCATAATTTTATTCACTTGTTAGCATACTTTGTGTGTGAAGGCAAAGGTGTACAGCATTATTTTATTGCCTTTTTAATTGTTCTGTCCTGAAACGCGAAAAATCGGGATCATAAGTTCATAGGTGAAATACTACTTGGATAATGGGATCTCTGGTCCATTTTTGACTATTGTGGATGTCTTCTAGGCTCTGTTCATTTTTTGCAACAAAACTATAATTATCAGGATTTCGATTTTATAACATGTAAAACATGGTAAGAGAAATGGCCGCAATTGTCTTATATATATATATAGATTCACTTGTCCGGGTTAAGAGAATATGAAAAGCAGTCATAACCACACTTAGGTACCTGTCCTTTCCCAAAGATGAGCCCAGATGTCCAAATGACCTGACTTCCCATATCTTGTCGATCTGGGGCCAAGATATCCCTCTGTTTCTTCAACCAGCACTAATGCAAAAGTAGAAATAAGGTCAGAAACATGTAATTTAGCTCATCAAAACCAATAGATACCATTCCAAACCTATGAAATTGTAATACGGACCTCGCCTTGAGTTATAATTAAGTTGTATGAAGTTGTAATACACACAGCAGTGCTATATTGTGCATTGATGGTTCTTTTGTCTACCATACAAGTATTAAGTAGAAATTCAAGAATATTTCATTGTTGATAGTGGTAGCATTCGTTTCAGGCACTAAGTTCCTTGCATACAAAGCAGAAACCTTCAAAAGATATTATATGCAAAAGCAGCAAAACAGTGACTTTCAAAGCATTAGAGAGAAATAAGACACTCACTTTTGTAACTCCACTAGACAAACTGAAGAGAGAAAGTAGAACCTAATCAAATATGAATGTAACCCTTCCAGGGAACTGGCTGTGGAGGTTTTGAAATGAATAGGCCAACTTCATCACGAAAGAGGATAGTGTCTTTGCTGATAAAAACAATACGAAACTATCAAGGTCTAGAAGTTGTCAGTCCATTTGGGGAAGAAATGTGAATGAAGAAAATTCCTGAAGTGGAAGAAGATATAAGAATGTCACATTCAGGGTTGATAAAAGGAATAGCTCTAGTCATCTAAGAGCTATGAGTCAGGGTCATCAGCTTCAACATGGAATTTCTTCATTGATCGAATTCGCTTTAAAGTGTATAGCGCAACGGCTTTCGCGCAGGCTTGTTCGTTAGCGCAACGGCTTTCGCAGTAGTACACTCATCCGTTGCTTTATTGCCTACACGGAATTATACTCAAGGACGTTGTTGCTAACACAACCGTCAGGTTGTTCTGGTCCCCGGGGCACAGGAGTGCATTGGAGTTTTCTAGGCAGGTTTCCACCTCCATTTGGTCGTGTTGCTATGATGTAACATGCAGTCGTCCCGAGGCAACAAGATGTATGGTATAGGGCCTCCGATTTCCTATCTCTTAAAGTCTCAATGGGCAGTGGCTTATTATATATATAAATGAATTCATTCTCGGGCATAGTTGTTCATGAAACGTGGCATGGGACATTTGTCGACGGCGGGAGTCCACCATCCGAGCGAGAGGCCAGATCAATCCCATTCATCCTGGTCCAATCCGAACGGATCTTGTTGAATAAATTTGATCCATTGTTGTGTTGTATGCCCCTACTTCTTAGTGAATGTATTCCTACTCGGACCCGTCGTACTTCCTTTGACTACTCCTAAGCTTTTCTTCATGGGGACTTACATGAAGAGGTCTACGTGCCTTACCTTTTGAGCATACAGAGCGAGCCAACTATGAAACAATCGGGTTAGATAAAGGAGTGGTTTCTAATGATGAAAAAATTCAAACTAAGGGCAAGAAAAAACACGGTGAAGTCAAGTTTGATGCCCGGGTTACTCGTTTGAAATCTAGACAAGAAAGCAGAGGTAGGGAACGGTACAGATTCAGCTTGAGAATTTGAAGACGTTGTTTCATCCGCCGACTCAGGAAAAGGAGCTTCAAGACTGTAGATCCACTTTACGGTCGATGTCGTCCACCCACCAAGGGAAGATCGAACCCAGACTTTTCTTTATTACCACATTGCGCACAACTATATGCATGCCCAAACACTATATTAACAACTCTTAGCCGAAAGTAGTTGTTGAACTCAAGATAGCTGCTACCCGGTTCTCAGTCGGCTTCGTTGGCACTGGTGCACGTCCTGAGAAAATGATAGTGTAGCAATGTAAGGAATTTGAACATTGAGGAGAAGTGCACTTTCTCATTAGTTTCTTTAATCATAACTGGTCCATCAACTGCAAACTAATTCCTGGGTCAAAAGTTTTTTCAAGTCAGAAGTTTTTTCAAGTCCCCAGTTTATCCGAGTTTCATTATTAGTGCATATCATCATCATCATCAAAGCCCATTCACGAGATTTTCAGGGTCGGCTACATGAATTTTGGTTCTCCAAGCAATGCGATCTTCCCACATTTCCTCACCTAATCCAAGCTCAATGATATCTTCATTCACCGTCTTCATCCAAGTTTTCAACGGTCGTCCCCTCCGCCTACACCCTCCATTAACTTGCCAATCTAAACATTTTCTAATTGGCGCCGTGCTTGGTCTCCTCCGCACATGACCAAACCAAGTTAAACGTCTTTCTCTAATTTTTTCCTCTATGGGCGCTACACCTAAGTATCTCCTAATTCTTTCATTTCTAATCTTATCCTTACGAGTTTTACCACACATCCACCTTAACATACGCATTTCTGCTACTGCCATCCTATGCGTATGTTGTCCCGTAGTAGCCCAACATTCTGAACCGTATAGCATGGCTGGTCGAACAATTGTCTTATAGCATTTCCCTTTTAGCCTTGCAGGCATCCTTCTATCGCACAATACTTCTGACGCCATTCGCCATTTCAACCAACCAGCTTTAATCCTGTGGTCTACATCTGCTCCAATAGCCCCATTCTTTTGAATTATAGACCCTAGATATCGAAAAGCCTCACACTCCGGGACCTCGACACCTTCGATCTCAATTGCATGACTTCTCCCTCTTGGTTCACACCCAAAGTTGCACACTAGATACTCCGTCTTCGAATGGCTAATTCTAAAACCTTTACTCTCTAAAGCCTCCTGCCACTTAACTAATTTCTGACCTAAACCTGCACTAGTCTCATCCATTAAGACAATATCATCTGCAAATAACATGCACCAAGGTACATCTTCTTGCAGATGTCTCGTCAACTCATCCATGACCAAAGCAAAGAGATATGGACTTAACGCCGACCCTTGATGTAGTCCTACTGTCACTGAAAATTCACTAGACATCCCACTTACTGAGCGAACACTTGTTACAACCCCTTCATACATATCCTTAATGATATCGACATAACATTGAGACACTTTCTTCCTTTCAAGCACCCACCAAATTAACTCCCTGGGGACCCTATCATATGCTTTCTCCAGATCAATAAAAACCATATGCAAACTCTTACGTGCCTCTCGATATTTTTCTACAGTTTGCCTAAGCAGAAAGATGGCCTCCGTAGTAGACTTACCTGGCATAAATCCAAATTGATTCTCCGAAATCGTGGTTAAACTCCTAAGTCTTTATTCTATAACCCTCTCCCAAAGTTTCATCGTATGACTCATAAGCTTTATCCCTCTATAGTTCGAGCAATTCTGGATATCCCCTTTGTTCTTATAAATTGGTACCACAATGCTATGCCTCCATGAATCTGGCATTTTTCTAGTTTCCAAAATCCTATTAAAGAGCTTAGTTAGCCATTGAATCCCAACTTCTCCCAGACATTTCCATGCTTCAATTGGTATATCATCCGGTCCAACGGCCTTCCCTGTCTTCATTCTTTTTAAAGCTTCTCTCACTTCTGTGGCACTAACTCTGCGATGGAACACGCGATCTCTCCCTTCCTGTGAAGCATACCCCTCCAAGTTTAACTCCCCTACATGTGTTCCATTGAGTAGGTTCCAAAAGTAATCCTTCCATCTATCTAAAATAGCTTTATCCTGCATTAAGACTCTTCCATCCTCATGCTTAACACACTTAACATGACTCAAGTCCCTAGTTTTTCGTTCTCTAGCCTTCGCTATCTTGAAAATATCCTTCTCCCCTTCCTTCGTACCTAGCCTATTATAAAGAGCATCATACGCTCTCTTCTTAGCTTCCCCTACTGCTCTACTACTCAACTTCTTAGCCTGCTTATAAAGCTCATAAGACTCTAGGCACCTATCTTTTTGCCACGCCTTAAAGCATCTTTTCTTTTCCGCAATGGTTTGTTGCACATCCGCGTTCCACCACCATGTCTCCTTACCATAGAAACCTCCTCTTTTGGCCTGTCCTAACTCTTCCTTCGCACATCTTCTTATTCGGTTTGCCAAATGTTCAAAAAGATCCGCGCTACTAGTCCTATCCTTTGGTTCTAGATTCTCCCCACCCTCTGAAACTGACTGGCCACCCAAAATCCTCTTTCGAAATCTTTGGCACACATCTCCCTGTAAGGTCCACCACTTAATTCTCGGTCTATCCTGTTCTATAGCAATACGACCCCTACTCTTAAGACAAAAATCGAGAACTAACAGCCTATGTTGGGATGTCAGACACTCTCCTGGTATAACCTTACAATTTTTACACCTACCTAAACAACATTTCTGATCCTAAACAACATTTTCAATAATAATAGAATTAAAAACATGAAAAAACACAGAAGTCGGGTTTATGAATTGTTGCCAACTATGTGTTGAAGAATATATGTACCATGTTTTCATACATTGCTTCATCTCCCAAAAAAAATCTGGCAATTGGTGAGTCGGGTATTTCACTTATACATAAGTCAACTCGGGATTGATCAAGGGCATCAACTACTTTTTATAAGGTAAAAATTTTATTGAGCAATAATCATGGTGTTACGATATGTTAACCTTAAAGCATTAAGGTCCTCATACAAGAGAATCCCAACTAGCAATACATTCTCAAGAAAACCCCTTTGAGACCTCCATGATCAATGACGCAATATCAAATGTTTTGTCATACAAAATCCGAATATTGCATAACATAGTAACTTCCAAATTTTTTTCCCTTTAGGAGAAACATAAGTTGGTTTCTTCCAACTTCTTAGCAAAGTCTCCACAATACAAGGCATCGCCCAACTAACACCAAACATCCTAGAAAACTACGTCCATACCTAATAGACCCATCCACAATGTTTTCCAGATCTATCTCACAAAAGTTACATCTCACTTCATTGTCCATACCCTTGTGAGCCAATTCTACCTCGAACGATAGCTCGTTCCATACATTTAAGGTAATTCCATTTTCCACAAACTAGTTGGAAAATCTTGAAATGTTCCTCAAGGCAAATTATCCATGTTTAAGTATGCACCATTGAGAAAACTCTTGCTCTATCCTCCTTCCACACCACCTACCATTTCTAGACCCAAAGTAACACTCTCTAATGCATTAAACAAAAAACAAAACTTTTTCCCTCACCCACCAAAAGAGTACTCCTATGTAGACGAAAGTCATAATGGGAAAAGTCATTACCCTGTTTACCAAAATCAGCCACTCGACCCTGCTTTATCTCACACAAACCAAAAAGTCTTGAACATCTGTATTTAAGTGTCAACTCCTCCACCCAATCGTCTTCCCCAACTTTAACCTTATCTTTTTTTTCTAGTACCACCACGACCCTTTAAACAAACCCAATCTTATAGTTAGATAGCATTCTCCAGGCACTAGTACCACATGAACCTTGCGAATGCCTAGGAAGCCAACTTACTCCTAACATAATCATAATTTGCTCTAATCACCTCCTTCCACAAGCATTTTGCTTCCATACTAAACCTCCACATCCATTTGCATAATAATGCCTTATTCATCAATAAAAGATGACTAATATCCACATTGCCCATCCTGAGCCACAATTCGTCTACTTTTTTTTATCAAAAGATAAAAGATTTCAACAAGGATGCACGGATAAGGACACGCGCATAGTGTCGGACACTGACACAACACGCTGACTCGAAAATTTTCCAAAAACTAGGACTTGGAGACACGTCGACACGTCATATTGTTTTTTTAATAAGTCATATAGATATAAATAATAATCTAATAAAGTGCCTTCCTAGAGTGTCTTGAAGAAGATGACACTGTTGCAAGAAAAAATTAAAGTAGAGAAAAGTATAGTAAAGAAGTAGAGGAGGGAAGAAGCAAATGAGAGAAAAATAAGAAGCAAAGATTAAGAAGAAGCATAGACTCTATGCTTTTGTGGTTTTTGCCATATTTGTCTTAAATCGCAATTGAAAGTCATTCACTTCATGGATCAACACCCATTATATTACGTGGTTATTTGCAAACATCTAAAAGTAAAAAATAAAACAAAGTTGATTTTCGAGTCTTGACTGTGTCCTGACCAATTTTCGGGTGTATCGGAGGCATATCCGACACGTTTACCACATTGACCATGTCTCTGATACCTACCGACACATTGACCAAGTGTCTGACGGTGTCAAAGGCGTGTCGAGCGAGTGTCGTGTGTCGGATACGTGTCAGACACGGATACGGCAAGTTTTCGAAGAGTCTGTGCTTCCTTGAATTTCAAAGTTCTGTAGCCTTTTGTGCTCTTATAGGTTTCGATAGCTGGAGAAATAATGACATTGAGGACTCGCAAAACAAACTATGCTCAATATTAAGAGCGTCCAATTCTATTAGGCCCAAGAGATGCCTGGAATCGACATGACTCTTGTAGTGAATTGGAAAACAATATGTAGTCTAATGAGTGGTGATTGAGTCATTTCTGGACCTCTTTAACTGTCAGTTAGTGTTCAGTCTTTCATAGACAGCCTATTCTTGGCAATCCTATTATAGGGTCGGGTTTAAAAATGGAAATACAATTATATGGTTCATTATCACCAAAATGTCTAAAAGGAGCATATCATTTTTCACCTTATTCTGTCATTGCATGTTTATGACTCTTTGAATTTCATGTGTTGATTTAGGCTCTACATAGAATCTTGGAAAATTTTCTTCAAAACCTAACTTTTTGTGTTGCACTCTTCTACCGAAAACATAAAACTTACCGATCTGAATATTTTTTAACAAATTTGGATGGCTTGCATGCAAAGCAGTAGAAATTTTCCTTGCCAAATTGTCCTCATTTTCTATTCATCTTCAAAAATTATATGTTTGTGATTGGTTCAGTATTCATCCTCAGTCTTGTTACTAACTACCACAGACCATTTAATTTCCTCTTTCAATGTCATGTGGAAAAGTTTAAATTTAAAAAGTATGATTATTATACTCTTCCTGTAATCCAGAATTCCTTAAACAAGTTATCCAACACAATGACCAATGGCCCAAAAATGGAAAATCTCTATGGCTATGGGGCCTACGATGAAGTCGCCCATATCATACTCCTCTTGCTCCTACCCTAGCCTAATTAATCCCTTCCACAATGTTTTTATGAGATCAATGCGATGCTGCTGGAAAAGGTATCTGGGTATTAGAGTTCAAACCGGTACTTAGAATGGAAGTTAAGACAAACCCTAGTACAATCATCTGATATTGGGTTAGATACCTTTATAGCGCGTGACCTTGTGATTTGGGGTGACATAGTTAACGAAAAGATGTGGATATTGCATGGTTTGTCAAGATTTTGATACATATGGTTATATCTCAATTTGGAAGAGAAAGCAAAACACAAACTTGTCAATTTTGTTTAATAGATTGCGTGAAACAAAACACAACTAGCTAACGTGAAACAAACAAACGATTTGATAAAGCTAAAGCGCATTTGATGAAACAGAATAGAAAGCATAAAAAAGATAGTGAAAAAAGTCAACCAAACTGACCTCGCCAAACTTGGAGCCACAAGCATCTCTATTCCCACAAAAAACCCAGGAATCGCACAAACATGGTCCATCACGGCCAGTACACATTTCCTTGCAAGCTCTACAACACTCCTCTGGAGAATTGAACTTGAATTCTGAACCCCATTTCACAGCAGGGCCCCAAAGTTCCAAATGTTCGATCCCCCTACAACACTCCTCCAACCCACCACCACCTCTTATCTTGTCCACCCCACCATCACCCAATTGTGAAGAAGAAGTATTGCTTATCATCGGGTTGAAAGCGGAGGAGAGACCAATGTAGACAAGAGAACAGGAAACTAAACCCATTAACAAGAGGATGAGAAAAGCCCATCTGCTTGTCTCTGGATCATTTGGCTTTCGAGCCATTTTGGGGAGATGGAGATCAACCTTCCCTCCTCACTGCCCCCAAAGTAAACCAACAAGTTTTTAGCAGCAATTAAATTGAAGACTTTTTTAAGTCTCCACGAAAATAACCAACTCGTGGCACCAACTAAAGAAATGAGATATAGATGCAGGGAAGGTTGAGATCATGGAAACAGGTTGAGATCATGGAAAATATATTTTCTACGGTCAACAATAATTGTTTTGTATGGATATGCATGAATTTCACCCGTGAGCTTATATGCTTCTTCTGTTTTTTTTAATTTGGGTGGCGGATCCTTGTTATTTATTTATTAATTCCTTTTTATTTATTTATTAATTCATGTCTAAAAAGTAGAGGTGGGCACGGGACGGGATGGGACGAGATATACTCATCCCTATCTCATCCCGTTCATACGGGATCGGGACGGGACGGGATCAGCGTGCTAATCTGGAGAATACATTTTGAACATATTATCAACTAGAAGTCTGAAGTTCTAAAATACATAGAACATATTAAAATCAACTCAATTCTGCTGGAACATACTCAAAAAATACATAATCAAATTTGTTGGAACATACTCAATTCTGCTGGAACATATTAAAATACATATTCAATTTTGCTGGAACATACTAAGTCTGCTGGAAGCCTGGAACAGTCTTGAGTCTGAGCATAATGTTGGAATCTGAGTCTGAGCATAATGTTGGAAAGAAAGTTGGAACATTCTGAGTCTGAGCATACTGTTGGAACAGTCTGAGTCTGAGTCTGAGCATAATGCTGGAACATACTAAGTCTGAGTCTGAACACCTGAAAAAAGGAATGAAAAAAGGAAAGAAAGTTAGCTAACAGTAAGGCAAATTCAATCCTAGTTTTTTCTTTTCAATCTAAATTTGATCTTATACAAATTCAAACCCTTTTAGTAGCTAACAGTAAGGCAAATCTAATCCCTTAGCTAACAGTAAGGCAAATCATGTTAAGTAATTCAATGCTGGAACATCCTAGTTGTTAAGTAAGTTAGCTAACAGTAAGGCAAATCTAATCCCTTTTAGTAGATTTCAAGTTTTGCAAATCTAAAATAAATAATTAAATATTAATAATTAATATTAATAAATTAGTTCGGGACGGGACGGGATTGGCCGGATTGAAAATCTTCATCCCATCCCATCCCATTCTAGATCGGGACGGAACTGGATCGGGATGAAATTATTCAATCCCATTAAGACTCGGAAAAATCGGGACGGGAACGGGATCGCGGGATGGGATGCCCACCCCTACTAAAAAGGTTCCATGATTGACCCTATATGATGTCTATACATTAAGGAATACTATAAGGAACACACTACAAAACTCAAAATACTATAAGGAATCTATACATTCAATGCGCGCATAATTAATTTTAAAGCTAAAACTACGACCAATGAAATTCAAATAATATCTAAGTGCTAAAGTAAAATTTATTATCCACGAAGTAACAAGCCTTGGAGAGGTGAAATCAAATAAATCAGATATAATATGTTGAAGAAGCCCTAGAGATTGAGATATATTGAAGATAACTTGAGAAACCTACAGTATTTGGCTAATTGAAGTATAAAACTTAAAAGATAGATGGTTGAAGATGAAGATTTGAATGTGCGAATTCGTGAAGCTTTGAAGGAGCAAAGCGCTTCAAAGTAGTGAATCTAAATAAGTGAACACGCAAAAGAGATCACAACAAATCTGAAGACTAAAAAGGGAAGGATTCACACAAGAAATTGCAGAGTTTTTTAAAAAAAATTCATGGAAAAAATGGGATTCATACGCCCCGAAGAGCCATTTCATGGACATTTTTTGAAAATTATGGAGAAGTCCAAAAATTAATTGAAATTTTTGGAAAAATTCTTAGAAAAAAAAGGATTAATACTTTTCGGCCTTTATTTTCTTTTTCCATATTTTCAAAAACCGAATTAATTCGGAAAAAATTTGGAAATTTTCATAATACTCATTCCTTGATAGGAGGTACCCAACTTATCCATTACAAAGTGTATGGCATCAAGTTGATTCATGCATGTCTTACCGATAAAAGGCTCTATGATTACAAGAATCTCGTGTATACGACTTACATCACCTAGTGTCACCATCATCTCATTGAAGGGCAAGTGAAATGTGTTGGTCTCAAGACATCATCGCTCCAATACTCGATGAACATGCTTCTTCAAAAAATCAATGAACAACTTTAAACCATTAGAAAACACAATGTCTTTAACACCCTTATCTTTTTTATATATATTCCAAGCAAATAATCGATTGTGTTGGTAATGACATGTGACTAATTCTCATTCCTAGTTCTCATTATGAACATTAACTTACAAATAAAATGGGAAAAATCGATTAGAAAATTGTAAATTTACTATCCCATTCCAAATTTTGTGCGTAATGTGGTCCTGATAGGCGCTCAAGATGGTGATGTCTTTTGACCGTTCAGGATACCCCTTATCTTGAACCTCTATTTCCTCCTCACCCTCCTGCTTCACCCTTTTCACCCTATACTCTCTCTTCACCTTCTACCCATTTATCTATCGGTATTGTTTCTTCATGCACTTCCTTATATAGTACACCACCATTTTGCATTCTACATCATGTTCACCTTGTCCATGCGTTTCGTCCCCTCTCCATGTTCTGAATGCTCTTGAACCTTTTCTTCTTCATCTCATTCGCTTTCAGTGATCCTTGCCCGAATGTTTTTTTTTCCCGACTTCCTTGACAACTTTATTAACACAAACCTTTTGTAAGACAAGTTAGTTGACAGTCATCTTTCAGCCTTACAAGTAGCTCATTCTTTTATGGATAAGGGATTTCCTCATCCGCGTCCCCCACAACTACGTCCTTCTCGACGTTTTTCACCTTTATTAACTCTTAACTTAACCTTAAGTTAACAACAAATATATTCAAGCACACATGACTCAACCAATATGGAAAAAGTATCCTTGTTTGAATACGTAGGGATTGCACTCAACATAGCCAAGCCCAAATTCAAAATTAATTCACCTCTACGAGAAGGAAAGTTAGAGTATGTTAAAGAACGAAAGTCAGAATATGTTAAAGAATAAAAGTTTGAATAGGAAAGTCAGAATATGTTAAAGAAGCAAAGTCAGAATAAGATTCTATTAGAATATCTTGTGTAGCAAAATTTAAGTTTCATGTTTCCACAAGGTTAGGTAAAAGTTAGCTTGTATTCAATAAAGGAAAAAATACAATTCTCCAAATATTTTCTTCACATGGTATCAGAGCGGTGATCTTGAGATCTCGCTATGATTGTTCATAGGTACAAGTAAGACTCTAGGCACTCAAGTTCTTCCCCGCTTCCGATGACTATGCACTTTGACCATAGACGCAAAAGTCGGGGAATGGAGGATTTTTGGTACGATTTTTTCTTTGCTTTGATGTTCGTCTTACTGCTCTGCGATTGAACTCACTTTTTGTTGAATTTTCTCTTGTTTTTACTGCAAAGTTCTTTAGCTGGCTGGGCATGAAGAGAATTGGAAGAGAAGCAACTATTTCATTTAAATTTTGTTTGCTATCATCATTGTCATATAATTCATCTTGGATCCTTGATAATTCTCAGCTCCCCAAAATCTCAACACCAGTTTCAGTCACAAGCAATCATTGTCATCACTCTTTTCCTATTTCACTTCATCTTATTTCCCTGCAATGCATCGTTTTTCTCCGATCTGAATCTCCTCCATCAACACCAACCAACAATCATCGCCATCACATCTGACCTTCTCTCTATCAGCCTTCCATGGTTTCCTCGACCTTGATGCCACAAATACTTCACGCCGGGAGCCATCACCATCTCCATGATTTTTGGTCGAATCTCGTTGGAATCTTAAACTCCGAACGCCTCTCTTAGTTGGACATTTCTCCACCATTTAGCCCCGACAATCTCTCCACCATCCAGCCATGCACATTTCTAGTTTGGACCAGCCAATCTCAAACCACAAGTCATCACACTACCATCATAAACCATTCACGCCATCACAACATGCTTCCCCGTCCTCTTGTTTGTAGCCAATTGCTTCATCTCCTCCACCAATCGACATACAACTCTCTTTCTGAGGAACACAAAACAAACGCCTTCCATTAATTAATGTGAAGGGATTATCCTTTCACTTATTCACACTTTCTCACCATTATAAAGACCACTCTTTTTACTTTCCCCACTTTGCCTCTTATTTATCCAACCATCACCGTTATCAACAAGGACAATCTCTCTCCACCAGCGCGCTCATCTGTCATCTCGAATACAGTCACAACTCGCAACAGGAAACAACACTTATCATCTCAATGTGACTTCAAAAAAAAATCTCAACATCACAACAAAAAAAACTCTCTCCGCCGACGAAATCTTCATATCCAGTTATCTCTCCCATTTCATACCAGCACAAATGCTGAGCACAAACCAGCTCAAATGCTGAACAATTTTTTCAGCCTTTCCACTGAGGGACAATATTGAGACTTGAAGTCTACTCTACCCATTTCATATCAGAATTCGCCGATGATAATTTTCTTCTCAGGCAAATGTCGACGGTGTCAAAACAGAACAACCGTAGAAGCTGAAGAAGAGAATTGAAACTCCTCTTAATTGATCTCTCTCTAGTGATCTCTCCATCGCAATTTTCTTATAATGGACTCTCTTCAATCAGCTAAGCCTTGACTTCACCAAAGGCAGCTTCACTCGACAGTCATGATCGCTCAAGTCTAACCATTAGTCGTTCCATATCCGATTCCACCAAAGGTGAGATTGTTTCACATACTCAGATTTCGCAAACTCACTAATGTATCGTCAGTATCAGCAGATTTACATCTGCCTAGAATCAGCAATCTTTCTCCATACATATTTCGCCAATCTGACAACTCTTCGACCATGAATGCATCAAATGATGGTCATGTGTTCATCTAGGAGTGCAGACGACTGCTTCATCTTCATTTTCACTCATCAGTTGAAGATTGATATCCTCAAACGGATAGTCAATCTTGTGGAGGCATGATAAGCCACAATATATACCCACCTAGTATGCAAAACCCCAAACTCTCTATCCACAATATCCATCTCAAGTTCACTCCTCTCCACCCAATCCTTAAATTTTGCATTAACTCATCATCCCCAAATTGGACTTCAAAGTTTCAAGCTGCACATTTCATCTACGTCTACATGTACAGCTTGCGGGAGCGTGTTAGAATATGTAGGGCTTGCACTCAACATCGCAAAACTCAAGTCCAAGATTGATTCACCTCTACAAGAAGGAAAGTCAGAATATGTTAAAGAAGGAAAATCATAATATGTGAAAGAAGAAAAGTCAAAGGACTCTATTAGAATATCTTGTGCAGTAAGTTTTAAATTTCCTGTTTCCACAACGTTAGGTAAAAGTTAGCTTGTATATAAGCTTGTATTCAATCAAGGAATAAAAACAATTCTCCAAATATTTTCTTCACATGGTATCAGAGCGGTGATCTTGAGATCTCGCTATGATTGTTCATAGGTACAAGTAAGACTCCAGGCACTCAAGTTCTTCCCCGCTTTCGATGACTATGCACTTTGTTCATAGACGCAAGAGTCGGGGAATGGAGGATTTTTGCTACGATTTTTTCTTTGCTTCGATGTTCGTCTTACTGCTCTGCGATTGAACTCACTTTTCGTTGCATTTTCTCTTGCTTTTGCTGCAAAGTTCTTTAGTTGCCTGGGCATGAAGAGAATTGGAAGAGAAGCAACTGTTTAATTTGAACTATGTTTGCTATCATCATTGTCTTGGATCCTTGATAATTCTCAGCTCCCCAAAATCTCAACACCAGTTTCAGTCACAAGCAATCATTGTCATCACTCTTTTCCTCTTTCACTTCATCTTCTTTCCCTGCAATGCATCGTTTTTCTCCGATTTGAATCTCCTCCATCAAAACCAGCCAGCAATGATCGCCATCACATCTGACCTTCTCTCTATCAGCCTTCCATGGTTTCCTCGACCTTGATGCCACAAATACTTCACGCCAGGAGCCATCACCATCTCCATAATTTTTGGTCGAATCTCGTTGGAATCTTAAACTCCGAATGCCTCTCTTAGTCGGACATCTCTGCACCATTTAGCCCGACAATCTCTCCACCATCCAGCCATGCACATTTCTAATTTGGACCAGCCAATCTCAAACCACAAGTCACCACACTACCATCATAAACCATTCACGCCATCACAACATGCTTCCCCGTCCTCTTGTTTGTAGCCAATTGCTTCATCTCCTCCACCAATCGGCATACAACTCTCTTTCTGAGGAACCACAAAACAAATGTCTTCCATTAATCAATGTGAAGGGATTTCCTTTCACTTCTTCACACTTTCTCACCATTATAAAGACCACTCTTTCACTTTCCCAACTTTGCCTCTTATTTATCCAACCATCACCATTATCAACAGGGACAATCTCTTTCCACAAGCGTGCTCATCTGTCATCTCGAATAGAGTCACAACTCGCAACAGGCGACAACACTTATCATCTCAATTTGACTTCAAAAAAAATCTCAATATCACAACCAAAAAAACTCTATCCGCCGTTGGAATCTTCATATCCAGTTATCTCCCCCATTTCATACCAGCACAAATGCTGAACAATTTTTTCTGCCCTTCCACTGAGGGACAATATTGAGACTAGAAGTCTACTCTACCCGTTTAATATCAGAATTATCAGAATTCGCCGGTGATAATTTTCTTCTCAGGAAAATGTCGACGGTGTCAAAATAGAACAACCGTAGAAGCTGAAGAAGAGAATTGAAACTCCTCTGAATTGATCTCTCTCTAGTGATCTCTCCATCGCAATTTTCTTATAATGGACTCTCTTCAATCAGCTAAGCCTTGACTTCACCAAAGGCAGCTTCACTCGACAGTCATGATCGGTCAAGTCTAACCATTTCTCGTTCCATATCCGATTCCACCAAAGGTGAGATTGTTTCACATACTCAGATTTCGCAAACTCGCCAATGTATCGTCAGTATCAGCAGATTTACATCTGCCTAGCATCAACAATCTTTCTCCATACATATTTCGTCGATCTGACAACTCTTCGACCATGACTGCATCAAATGATGGTCATGTGTTCATCTAGCAGTGCAAACGACTACTTCATCTTCATTTTCAGTCATCAGTTGAAGATTGATATCCTCAAACGGACAATCAATCTTGTGGAGGCATGATAAGCCGCAGCATATACCCACCTAGTATGCAAACCCCAAACTCTCTATCCACAATCTCCATCTCAAGTTCACTCCTCCTCTCCACCCAATCCTCAAATGTTGCATTCACTCATCATCCCCAAATTGGACTTCAAAGTTTCAAGCTGCACATTTCATCTGCGTCTACATGTACAGCTTGTGGGGGCGTGTTAGAATATGTAGGGCTTGCACTCAACATAGCCAAACTCAAGTCCAAGATTGATTCACCTCTACAAGAAGGAAAGTCAAAATATGTTAAAGAAGGAAAATCATAACATGCTAAAGAAGAAAAGTCAAAATAGGACTCTATTGGAATATCTTGTGTAGTAAGTTTTTAAGTTTTCTCTTTCCATAAGGTTAGGTAAAATTTAGCTCGTATACAAGCTTTTATTCAATCAAGGAATAAATACAATTCTCCAAATATTTTCTTCACACAAGTATAGAAATTATAAAATAATACATTGATTAATGAGTTGGTTGAAACATACTTGAACATGGATGAGTGCGTATGCAAAAACAATCTCAAACAACAGGTTTATTCGGGTACAATTATGGAGACTCGCCATTCAAATTGTAATTTTTCCAAACTTAGCAAAATTTTATCAAATCAGTAAATACAACTAAACATACATGAACGAGTGCTTTCGAATGTCAAAAAGGGCACTCGTTAGTTTTTAAAATTTTGGTAAAAACACTTTGATAAAAAACACAGGGTTTTCAAAATTGTGAGTTTTTGTTGCATACTCGATCAGCCCCATTTGTGTATGCTAAATGAGACTTGCAAATTTTTTATTATTTCGAATACAAGTTCATGCATTCATCGTTTGGAGGGTTTTCTTGCAAAAAACTGAACAAAGTAAAAATGAAATGAAATGAACTTAAACATGAATTTCTACCACTTCAAACTTGAGAACAAACCAACTTTGAGAAGATTACTTGCAGAAGTTGATCGCGAATGGACCAAATAGGAAAGGGAAGTGGAAGATCAACAACTATTAATTCCAACCGGGATGATAGAGTGCAACAGGAAGTTTAGCGCCTGAGATTTTCGTAGTGGGGGGAGGTAGGGAGTTTAGCGCGAGAGAGTGGGCAAAATGAAGAGGGGAGTTAGAGAGATATTCAAATTGGAAATTTTCGATTTCTGCTAGGTTAGGTGGTATTAAGTAAAATGTGGTGGCATAAAGTAAAACTTTGAAATGTCAGGCATGGTTGCACTTCGAGGAAAGTGCAAGTTTACATAGCAACTCCCCTATTTCTTTTTTCTTTTTCTTTTTCTTTTTCTTTTTCTTTTTCTTTTTCTTTTTGAAGAGAAAGTCTTTCCTTGTTTACACTATTTGAGATGATATATTCCATATGCACATGGTAATGGAGTGGAATTGGAAATCAAGCAAGGTAACATGACTGTCAGCCAAACAAAACCAACCAGGTCCCACCCGTGCTTCTCCTTTTTATTCAACACTGACGCTGGACCATTCCTGAGTGACCTACACTACATGTATCATCTCTACTACTATACTATAAAATGTATAGTGAAAAAATGTATGTCTTCAATTTTAATTTTACTTTCCAATTTTGCCCTATTATGTTTTTAATAATTACATGTAAAATCAAAGACCAATGAATGGTTTCAGGGGTATTTACATCTTTTAATTAAAAACTATTATTGCAATTTTTTACACTTTTGCCCTCCCAAATTCAGACTATCTATAATCATACCCAACCACTATCAATATTCATTAATTACACCTAAGCCCCTAACGTAATTTATTTGAAGCCCTTTAATTATCTTTAAATTATAAATAGGCCCTTACAAATGAAAAATATTATTACACGTTTTAAAAAATTACTAAATATCCACGCACGTAGAGCGCGTTGGCATCCTAGTGTATATAATTTACATTTACATTTGGAATCCCTTTGTTTCATCATCCAACCATCAATGGACTCAGACCAATTCAGCATTCGAACTACGATCAAGTTATCTATATTATTAAACTAGAGGCATGTAATAATAAGAGTTTTCAGTTACATACACATAGTATTGTATCAGGATATATACCTCGATACTAATTAGCTAGTGTAAGCAACTAAGATTTGTGTATTATGCAGAAACCAAAAGCATTGAAAAA
>OY747126.1:51897210-52150539 GCA_963556465.1 Berberis vulgaris
ATTGTGTTTTTAGACATGTTTTGTTGAGGTCCGTGTAGTCGACGCAGACTCTTTACTTCCCATTTTTCCTTTTTACCAAAGTTGTGTTTGCCAACCAATCTGGGTAGCATGACTCCCTTATCATGTCGGCATTTAGTAGCTTTTGTATTTCCTCGTTAATGACCTGGTTGCACTCTGGCGCCACTGGTCTCCTTTTTTGCCTGACATGCTTTAGGTCTAGATTGACTGCCAATTGGTGTGTAATTATGGAGGGGTCAATTCCCACCATGTTCTTCATTGTCCAAACAAATACATTCTGGTTTTCTGTTAAGAGCGTGACTAGTTGGTCCGCAACATCCTATTAAGGTTGGAGTCTATCTGTATAACTTCGGTGTTAGTCGGGTTGTCCAGGTATAAGGTGATGACCTCTTCCTTCAGTTGCCCAACGTTTGGCCTTGCCCACGGGTTGGAAGGAGGTTCGACGTCCAAAGGCAGATATGTGTTCTTTGCATCCGGGCTCGAAGCTTCCTTGTCTGGATCCCTTTGTTCGGTTTGTTGTGATTCGTCTCCTGGTTGTCTGGTTACAACGTATATAATGATATTCTATAAGAACAATCTGGTCTCATCTGATTGTTCCTACTTCACCGTCCGCAGGGTATTTGAGATACTAGTGTTGCGTGGATACTATCGCTTCCATGTGGTGTAGCCAAGGTCTGCCCAGAATCACATTGTGCTCAGAAGGGGCGTCTACAGCTGAGAATTCTGTTACTGGGATCCTTTACAGATGTGGCTGCTCTGCGATTACCGACAACTTATTCGTTCCAATCGGGTAGCAACTTTCTCCATTGAAGTTTTGCATGGCTTGGTTGGTAGGTGTCAGCTCCTCTTCTGTCAATTGCATCTTGCGGAATGCATCTAGAAATAAGACATTGGTTGAGTTGTCTGTGTCTACCAGTGACCTATTTACTTCCCAATTTGCTATCCCCACAGAGATAACTAGAGCGTCGTTGTGAGGAAAGTGAACTCCCCTCGTGTCCCATTCTGTGAATGTCAGGCTCGAGGCTATTCTTTCATCCCTAAGTGCTGGACAAAATGATTCATGTAGTGGGATCTGACTCGCAGTTCGAGGATCAATCTTTTTAGTGAACGATTTGAGTGTTTCCCTTACTCGTTCGCTCTATGAAGGACGCATATGACATGGAGAGTCCTTTCTTCAGTTTCATTTACAGCTTCCTCATTTTCTTCTCGGGGTTGGATGTCCCCAAAGCAAACAAACTCTTTTAGCCATTTTTTTTGGACCGAGTATTAGGTCTCGTTTCTGAGGCTCTTGTAATATTGGGTGTTGTGACATATCTTTGCGATAAAAAAAATATGATTGTGCTTTATGACGTTTTGAAGGGTCTCCCTTGAGCTTTGATAGCCAATTGATATCCTCCAAGTTTTTCATGGTGGATAGGATGTCAGGCAGGCTAGAGTTGAGTGGAGTGTAGTAGTGATATCTGGAGCTATCGGCCTTGTCAGGCTTCATTGGGTCGGACCTAGCCTGGTAATTGCTTCACTTTCTTTTGGGGTTATCTTTTTCCTTATCCTCGTCTTTGTCCCTGGTTCTGGAGGAGCATTTGGCCTCACTTTCTTCCCCATTTCTGGCTGTCAACATTTTTTTAGGGTGATGTACTTTTGAGCGCCTTTTAATAGATCTTCCATGTCTGTTGAGTTTTAGGGTGAGGAAATTATAAAACTGACTTCCTCGGAGGCTGAAAATTAAGGTGGTAACAGACGTTTCATCACTGCAACCATCGATCAGAGTTAGCTTATCGTTAAAGTGAGTGACATAATCCTTGAGGGTCTCGTCGTGTCTCTACTTGAGGCTAAACATATAATGGGGCCTTTTTCTAATTCGTTGGCTCCCTAGCCTGCTCCAAGACGTGGAATAAACCAATGGATCTAGGTTGAAGGATGTAGAACCAAGTCAATGCAACCTTATAATTTTTCCTTCAATGCCATCACATGGTGGTAATGGCTTAGGTGATTCGATGGATCAGATGTTCCGTCATAGAACTCAAGTTTCAAGGGGACGAACTTCTTCGGCAAAAACACGTTCATGATTTCTTTAGAGAATGGAGGGATGGTAAGATCGTACATGACGTTTGGATTGGTTGCCCCCAGTCGAAGTAGGTTCTCGACCATGGTCATGCTTGTCTTTGGGGCATGGTTCCCATGACCTATTTCATCCCTTAAGTTCCCCTCTTGGCCAACTCTTCGGTCCTCGATGGGGAAGTTGATGCTCTCGTGGACACGCTCCCTGGTGTTATCTTGGGTCAGAAATTTGTTTGGGTTCCCGCCATTCTCGGACAATGGCTGTTGATCTTGGGTAAGCCATTCCACCACCCGCACGAGATGATTCATATGTAGTAGAATCTGATCTATGTGGGGGTATGTCGTGACCGCCTTAGTGGTTGGGCCTTGCGACTGCTCTACATCCTTGATTGGATCGAATCGACCTTGTGGCGGGGCTTCCTCAGCTAGAGTGTTATCTGGCTCAACATTGCTATTATTAGCTCGAGATCGGGTTTTGGTGACCATGTCTTGAGACTTTGCTGATTCAAAAGAATTTGTGTATTTGTTTTAAGGAAAACTTGTTGTTTCCCTACAGATGATGCTAAACTGATGCGTCCAAATTCGTCCCTGATGATTTTCGACCAGCAAAATGAACAACGGTGAACCAAGGACCACCGTTGTGGTGGCCGAAGGCACTCCGATGATAAAATTATGTGACTGAGCAAGGATGGATATAGACTATTAAAATTCGATTGCAAGTGCATACTTTTATCATCCCTTTTGTTCATCTTACATAGCGAGTATTTTACTCCTTTACTGATTCTATCATCAAAGGCGTGATGGAGGGAGGAGATCTCACTCAGGATCTTACCTGTCCATGACTGAGTTTCCTTTGGCACTTGGCTCTGTTTGGGACCCAATACTTGATTGGATTAAGAGTTGTGCAAATGGATCTTGGGCTCGTGACAACTCAAAAATTTGGGGTCTTATTTTCTTGGGCCCAGCTTCAAGATTCATACCATGTTGGGCTCGTGTAATTTGGGCTTGAAACTCCAAGTCCGAATAAGCAGCCAGCGCACCATTTAGGTTCTCCTAGGCCTCACCCAGCTGATTTTCCAGATTGGGCAGAGCAGCTAATTGTTTTTCCAGATGATCCACCTTAAAGAGAGCAGCTAAGAGCTATATATGTTGCTCGACAAACAAACTCTTTAAGGCATACACCCTGTCCGTGCAGACTCCACTTTACTACCCACCATCCCAGCGTAGGTCAAGTGAGTCATCCTTTGATCAGAAAACATGTACAAGGTTATGAACAATAACTATGGCGAATAGTCAAACGACAATTGCTAACTTACTTGCATCAAGTGTTTTTGCCCTTTATTCAGATGATCCCCCGCAGTTATTTCCTCTAGTGGCGCATGGTTAGCCAACCAAGAAAACCACTTCCTCAGGAGTTGAATGGAACCATTCCTCTGATCCACCTCCTGGTGCCACATGTGTCGGCCATTAGAGCCGAGGTGGATAGTGCTCGGAGCATGAAAGTTGACTCAGGCATCAACATGAAGAACCCTGTCGCCCCTCATTTTGCAACTTCTAATGAGGGAGGGAACTCAACAACTTGCTTCCCTTTGTTAGCAGCAGAAGGCAGAAAAGTCGGGCAAACCTGAGGGTCCGAACAAGGAGACGAAGACTTAGACAGATCACGAGCACCGTTTTCCAAGGCATGTTGCTCCACTCTTAGACCGACAATAACAAACGCCCTCAACATGGCATGGAAGAGTTGGTCTGAGGCAAGTTTGACTTGCTCAACACTCGCTTTACTAGGACTGCTTATCCTAGCCATTTGGAAAAACTCTTTTTCCACGTTGATCATTGGAACAGGGGGAGCGGAGGCGACTCCTTAGCAGAATCCTCCATAGCCCATCGAAAGGGACTGTCAAACTCAGTTGTCACCTCTTCATTCGCATAGCTAGGGACCACAGCCAAGGAATGAGAAACAAGCTTTTTCTTCTCAGTAGTCAGAGAGGAAATCTGGATGGTTCCAACCTTGATCTTTTTGGACTTATGAGACGGAGAAAACAGTTTCTCTAGAGCCTTCCTCTTGGGCAGACTAGGCATCCTCACCACTCTCTTCTTTTGTGGTCCGGACGCTTAGTCGTTAGTCTTAGAAGAGGAGCCAACCGAACCGGTCAGAGTCCACCCCATTCTGCCAATCTTGCTAGAAAGCAAACCACTGCGCCTGATGTACTCGGCTGAAGAACATCCAAAATAGGCATTGGTTGTAGAGCGAAAAAATCAGCTCTCACTTTCTATTCAAGGGAAATAACGATAGAGTCATGCCAACATTTCACAAGTCAGACAACAACATGCACTGTATTAAAAGCAAAAAAAGCGAAGGGAATAAAGGAAACTTAATAAGATTCCTTAAGTTGTAGATGCTCAATTAGCCACCATGAGTGAAGTACCCAGACTTCAAGGGAGCAAAAAAGTTGTACCTCTGTTAGTTTTTCGTATCTTCTGGATGTCCATCCAGACAAGAGAACTTTATTAGCTAGTAAACGCCATGCTTATTCATCCTTATAAGAGCTATTGAATGAAATAAACTTAGGCGACAGATGGAGCCCAACGTCCTTCACCCTAACCAGAATGACAATCAAAATCCTCCACCAATTGGGTGTCATCTGGGTTGAAGCAATACTCTGGTACGATAGGAATTGCCAAATGCATCAGGGACAGAAAAATGCAACCCCATTTTGAACATGGCCTTATACAAACAAACATACCCCTTTCTTGGGGCGATCAGAGACACACCTTACATAAGGAGTGACAACCTCATGGCATCAGAAACCTGAAACCGTCTGCGGAGGTCAGCTAGATCCCCTATGACGTCAAAGGCTCCCTGAAAAATTCAAGGAAAGTCGTATGTTGCTCATGTGAAAATCGCACAAATATGATTGAACGAGAGTTTGCACTTGATTCGACTGGAAAGTTCTTGACAAAATAGAGAATAAAAGGAAGCTCTGAAAGGTTAAAGGGTCAAACTCTGCCAAAGCAGGCCTATATAGGCTTGGTGTATGGGAAGTAATCACCTAATCGTTGCATAAGCATTAACTGCAGCGCAAAAGCAGAAAGGGCATCGAAATATGTCATCATGGTGTCACACAGGCCCCCATGCGCAGTCATTTAATGACCCTATACGCAGCCTCACTGACTAGGGGGAGTAATTGATGAGACATCAAACATTCATTTGACCGCAGCCGTACATATGACATAGGCCAACACTAATACGGAAAGACCTCAGTACGGTCTAAAACAAGCCTAAGCTAGGTCCAGCCTAGGCTCAACCTAATGACTGTTCAGCCCGTTAATCAGGCACCCAAACCCAAATTACGCGAGCCCAACGTGGTGAGAATCTTGGAGAATGACCTAAGACAATAAGGCTAGAACACAAATCTCTGAGCTGTTACAAGCCCAAAATCCAGTTGCACAATTCTTGATCCAATCAAGTATTGGGTCCCAAATAAAGCAAAGTGAAAATGGAGACTTGGTCATGGACGAGTAAGATCTTGAGCGAGGTTTCCTCCTTTCATCACGCCTTTGACAATATAGTCAGTAAAGGGGTAAAATACTCGCTATATAAGATGAATGAAAGTGATGCACTTGCAACCCCAATTTTAACAATCTACATCCTTGCTCAGTCACCTGACTTTATCATTGGAATGCCTTCGACTACCACAACAGTAGTCCTTGGTTAACCGTTGTTTATTTTCCAAGTCGAAAATTGTCAGGGATGGATTTGGACACATCAGGAGGTATAAGCTTGTGAATAACCAATGGCTTATGGATCATATTAGTTGTAACCAATGTGGCATATAGATCATTGTATTTCAGTACAATTAGTATGCTTGAATATGAGTTTCGAAGAAACTGAGGCACCCAGACAAGGGTGATCATTGAAAATGAACTTTCCCAAAATAGTTTATGCTATTTTTTTCTTCCACCATCGGTCTGCTAACCTCTCTCTGATTTCTTTCCGTGAAATAAAAAACAAAGACAAAAATGACATCCAAAAGGGACAGGACACCAAGGAAATTGCCTGATACTGAGGCCGAGTCTACCTCGGTCTGTACCATTTCTACCGAGTCTGAATGATTCAAGGAAATGAACTAAAATCTCAGACAAGTCTTCTTATTGGAGTTTATGCTTATCTGTTGTGGTAGATGATTATCCAACTGTAACAAATCTGTAACTACTAGATAGGATAAGTATGTATTTAGCTAAGCTTATCAATAGGGTAGTTGTATTCCCTGTAATCTTAGTATCACATCCCTTGTACCAACTAGATAGGATAAGTTTGTAGTTAACTAAGTTTATCAATAGGGTAGTTGTATTCTTGTACAACTCTACCCCGATACCTATACAAGTCGATTTAAACTCCCATTCTATCAATGAAAGAAACACAATACTAAAACTTTACATGGTATCAGAGCTTCAAACAGTTCTTTGATTTTTTTTTAGAAACATCTCTCTTCTTACCAAATCCCAATAAAAAGTGACAAACTCTAGTGAAACTTCTGGCACAAAAATTATGCATCCAAACTTCCATTTCAGCCAAACAATTTGGATTTGGATCCCAATGCCTGCGACCAGTTTGTGATCACTGTGGTTGGGTCGGCCACACCAAAGACAAGTGTTATGTTCTACATGGCTACCCACCCGACCATCGTCTTCATCAATCAAGTCTGGTTCTTCCAACAAAAAATCGGGTGCAAACATTCACTGTAACTCTACTCCAAAACACGGTGCTCAGTATTTTACTCATGACCAATACCAAAAGATTTTGGCCTTACTCAAAGAAGGTAGTATACAACCATCCACAATCCTAGCAGATATGCCCGTTTGTTGTCATGTTTTCACTTCCAAATATTCTTGGATTGTAGATACTGGTGCTACCGACTATATGATCTTTGATATTTGTTTGTTTGATTCATCTATTGCAACTTCTGATATCCCACATGTTAAACTTTCAAATGGCATGCTTGCACCTGTTACTCATATTGGTACTATCCAACTAACTCCTCTTATTCAGCTACACAACATATTATGTATCTCGTCTTTTAACTTTAATCTCATTTCGATAAGCAAGCTTACTTCTTCTCGACTTTGTTCTGTCATATTCACTAATACCTCTTGTGTTTTCCAGGACCTTTTCCAGAAGATGACAATTGGACTGGCTGAAGTACGTGGTGGCCTTTATCATTTTCATGCATTTCCCATTTCTCGCGGCAATTCATCAATAAATCCTAGTATTAGCCCGTCAGTAAACCTAGTTCATTCTGATGTTTGGCATTGGCGATTAGGCCACATTTCCCCAAGTAGATTGAATTTTTTATTAAAAGATGTTGCTAAAATTTCTAGTGATTCTTCTTATCATTGTGATATTTGTCCACGTGCTAAGCAAACTCGATTGTCATTTCTGTCCAGTGAAATCAAATCTATTGTACCATTTGATTTAATTCACTGTGATATTTGGGGTGGTTACTCCACACCCTCTTCATCAGGAGCACGATATTTCCTCACTATCGTTGATGATTATTCATGATGCACATGAGTTTTCCTTTTGCATTTTAAATCCGAAACTCAAGCTTTGCTTCAACAATTTTTTGTTTGGGTTCAAACTCAGTTTAATTGCAAAGTAAAAAATTTACAATTTGATAATGGATCCAAATTTCATTCCATTCGATCTTTTTTCCAAGATAATGGCGTTGTTCATCAATATAGTTGCATTGCGACACCACAACAAAATGGTGTCGTTGAATGCAAATATCGTCACATTCTAGAAATGGCACGTGTTTTACGCTTTCAAGCAACCCTTCCAATTTTCTTTTGGGGTGAATGTATTTTAACTACTGTTTACCTTGTTAATCAAATTCCCAACCCCCATGTTATCAAACAAAACTTCACATGAACCATTGTTTCAGAAAACTACCAAAATATGGTCATTTACGAGTTTTTGGTTGTTTATGTTATGCATCTACATTATCTCATTCTCGTGATAAGTTTTATCATCGAGCTCAAAAATGTGTTTTCATTGGGTATCCCTATGGTAAAAAAGGCTATTGTGTTTTCGATATTGAAAATAAAAAGTTATTTACCAGCCGAGATAACATTATACCATTTTCCAATCATAAATCAACCATAACTCCTTCATCTTCTTCTCATGTGTTGCCATTACCCATCCCCGAATTACCTCATTTATCCACCAATGATTCATCTCCCACCAATGAAGTACCTTCAACTTTTATTATCTCTACTAATCAACTCACAGATACCACTACACATACACATGTCCTTCTAGATGTCAATCCACATCCAACATCTTCAGTTGATGCAATCAGCGACACTCCATGACCTTTTGCTCATCGTGTATCCAATCTCACTCGACAACCACCATCCTACCTACGCGATTACCATTGTTCTAGTGCCATTGTACCACGTCACTCCGCGTCACATTCAACGGAAGATCCAACAAAAGGTACTCGCCACCCTTTATCAAACTGCTTGTGTTATAATAAACTTTCTCCATCTCACCAACATTTTGTCTCAGTTGTGTTTTTTATTCTAAAACCCACTTCTTTTTCATAGGCTGTGCGCGATCTAAAATGGTGTGAGACTATGACAAATGAAATTCAAGCCCTTGACAAAAATAATATATGGACACTTACTACCTTGCTTACTCATAAAAGGCAATTGGTTGTAAATGAGTTTACAAAGTCAAATATCGTTTTGATGGTTCTATTGAACAATACAAAGCGTGACTTGTTGCAAAAAGATTCAATCAAAAGGAAGGCTTGGACTATCATGATGCATTTGCTCATATGGTGAAACTTGTCACTGTTCGGTGTGTCATCACCCTTGCTTCGATTCGAAATTGGCATTTTCACCAACTAGATCGATGTTCAAAATGCATTCTTACATGGTGATTTGAACGAGGAAGTATGCATGTAGCTTCCACCCGACTTTTCTAAACAGGGATAACAACGAGTATGTCGCCTAAATAAATCTCTATATGGTTTAAAGCATGTCTCACATCAGTGGTTTGCGAAATTCTCTTATGCACTCAAGGATGCTAGTTTTATACAATCAAAGGCTGATTATTCCCTTTTTACTAAACGTTCCCATCGGGAGTTTACAATGGTCCTTGTTTATGTGGACGACATCCTCATCACCGGCAGCAATGCATCGACAATCCACGATCTAAAAACATTTCTACACTAGCAATTTCATATCAAAGGCCTCGATTTGTTGAAGTATTTTTTGGGTATCGAATTTGCACGAATAAAGGCAGGCATTTCTATGTCACAAAGAAATATACGCTTGAAAATTTGGAAGATATGGGATTACTTGTAGCTAAACCAGTTTCTTTCCCCATGGAGCAAAACACAAAGCTGAACAATAGTGAGGGTGCACTTCTATCTGATCCAAGCACTTATCGGCGATTAATTGGATGTCTCCTTTATCTTACCATTACTAGACCAGACATAGTTTATTCAACTAATCTTTTAAGTCAGTTCATGAGTCAACCACGTAAACCCCATTTTCAGGCCGCTTTACGCGTATTCCGCTATTTGAAGAATTCTCCTGGACAAGGACTTTTCATGTCTATCTGAAGATGTTTTGCAACTATGATTGGGCAAGTTGTCCTATTACTCGTCGTTCCATGACTGGTTATTACACACCATGTTAGGCCATTCTCCAATTTCTTGGAAAATGAAGAAACAAATTACCGTTTCTCATACCTCGGCTAAGGCCGAATATCGGGCGATAACTTCAATGACTTGTGAGATTACTTGGTTACATTACCTACTTACAAATTTTGGTGTACCTCTTTTGAAGCCTGCAACACTCTACTGTGATAACCAAGTTGCCCTGCACATTGTTGTCAATCCCGTCTTCCATGAGCGTACCAAACACATTGAAATTGATTGCCATTTCATGCGCGATAAAATTCAAGATGTGTGATACCTTTGTGTGGGCGGACCTGAGGGGGAGGGTGAGGGTTGGAGCCCAATAGGCCTGTGGATCCCAAGAGGGGTTGGACGAGCTACTCAAGGGGGATCATAGTCCCACATCGCCTGGGTGCGGGAGGGTGATGTACTTTATATGTACGAGCTTGGCTCTACATGATACAACGTGTTTTAAAGCCGTGCAGGTCGGTTGGGCCCAAAGCGGACAATATCTTACTGTGCGGATCGGGTCGTCACAGAATGGTATTAGAGCCTAACCCAGCCAGAAGTGTGCCGACATGGACGTTGGGCTTGTGTGGCCAATGAGGACGTTGGGCTCCCAAGGGGGGTGGACTGTGATATCTTTGTGTGGGCGGACCTGAGGGGGAGGGTGAGGGTGAGGGTTGGAGCCCAATAGGCCCAACAGGCCTGTGGATCCCAAGAAGGATTGGACGAGCTACTTAAGGGGGATCATAGTCCCACATCGCCTGGGTGCGGGAGGGTGATGTACTTTATATGTACGAGCTTGGCTCTACATGATACAACGCGTTTTAAAGCTGTGCGGGCCAGTTTGGGCCCAGAGCGGGAAATATTGTATCATGTGGACCGGGTCGTTACAAGATGACATACTCCAAACCCGATAAATTCCCACAGCTCACCAAATTGGCGATTTTTTCACTAACGCCTTGAGCAACAATCAATTTCAGGTGTTAGCTTGCAAGTTGGGTGTTCTCAACATTTACACTCCAACTTGAGGAGTATTGGAGTTTATGCTTATATGTTGTGGCAAATAATTATCCAACTTTAACAAATCTATAACAACTAGATATGATAAGTATGTAGTTAGCTAAGCTTATCAATATGGTAGTTGTATTCCCTATAATCTTGGTATCACATCCCTTGTACAACTCTACCGATTAGATAAGATAAGTATGTAATTAGCTAAGCTTATCAATAAGGTAATTGTATTCTTATACAACTCTACCCCAATACCAGTACAAGTCTATTTAAACTCTCATTCTATCAATGAAAGAGACACAATACAACCATCTTCATTCGGTTTGTAACACCACCTTAGGTTCGTTTTCGTACTCTGGAGTGTGGGGGCACCATATGCTTCAAATCTGATAAATCGACATGAATCAGCTTGAGTCATCTGGGTTCAATTTTCAGGTTTTAATAGTTTTGCCCAAAATTACATAGACATAAGTGTTCTTTGCGTAAGACTGAGAGACCAATTTGTTACCTATTTTGCATTTGGTTATTAGCTACTGTATCCCTTGGTGAACAAGAAATTGTTGCCTTTGTACATGTAATAATAACATCACAACTCATTCACATATCTCAAAGACTGTTTGAATCGGCAGAAAGAACTGTTGCCACAATCGAGTATATTGGAATACAAGTGGTGAATGAATTCATTCAAACAACCAAGGTTGCATTAACATCTCGATGACACTGTTATTACGAGATGCTTACTGAAGTTCATAAGAACCATGCATCATAGGAGGGCCTTATTTGCACTTGGAAGTCATTGGCAGCGAAAGATCGTTGTAACATTCTTCACCACCCCAACCATTGTGCTTTGTTCACATTCTCGGCTTCCAAATGACAGCAACAAATGAAGTATCTTTTCAACTGGCTCACAAGTATCCAGGATTGTGTGAAGGCACTCTTCAAGAGCATGGACGAAGATGCCGCAAATTTGAATTCAATGGAGCCTGCTCATAACCTTAATGCAACTCCATGCTCGCTCACACTACCTCTGGACAAGCCTCTTACTCTCTGCCAGAACTGTCTGCTCCTCCCTGTTCTGAGAGGTCCTGAACTGGAGTGCCTTCTAAAAGATCGTGATGGCTGTAGCCCAAATCGCCCTGACGTACTGAATATATAAGATGCTGAAAGTTCCCTATCAGCTTCCAAAATGGAATGATAGTCAGAACAATGGGTTTGTGAAGGTTCCGCTAGCTGACACGAACCTGTGCTGGTCCTGGTATCAATGTCTATAACAGATGAGTCCTCTTGGCCGCAACTTTCTGATTCTGCTTCTTTTGCTTCATCACACTCGTTACAAACTAGCTTTAGGGCCTGTACAACCTCGCCCATAAATGGCCTGTGTGAGACTTCTGGTTGTACACACATTGAAGCTATAGCCGCCACTTTGGCTACACTATCAAATGGAAAGTTAGAGTCTAGAGCTGGGTCGACGATCATCTCTAACCCCTCCTTACTTGTGAGGAGTGGGCGAGCCCAAGCGACCAGGTTCTCTTGACCTTGTGGTTGTGACATGTCCACAGGTTTTCTACCAGTGAGGAGCTCAAGAAGGACTACACCATAGCTGTAAACATCACTTTTGACCAGAAGATGACCAGTCATTGCATATTCTGGGGCTACATAACTGAGAAACAAGATGTTGTTAGCACAGAGAAAAACATGATTAAAGCAACACAGAACTATGCTACCAAGGTGTCAAGTTATTTGATCTAAGAGGTCAACATCATAAACCTACAATATTCATCTAATAAATCGACTACTATCATGAAATATGCAACCAAAACGTGAACCTCATTGGAGAATGTAAGATACTAAATTTAAGTTATTTATTTCTACTCGTCCCAGATTTAAGGAATTTCATCATTGTCTAAAGGGCCATGATGAACATCTTCTATATCTTAACAGCTTGCAATCGCTGACCAGGAAGAATACTTAGGTGTAAATCACCAAAGGGTCACGAAGCTTATAGTTTGTGCTACAGGGAAATATTTGATAAACAGAATCACGCAGACCAACTTTCTGAGCAGCACCTTGCATCATGATTGAGCGTTTTGTACTTGCATTGTTGCACAACTTCATGAATACATATTAACAAATGACTTGCATCTGTTAAAGTTGATACTCTGGTTAAAATGAGCAATATCCATACTAATTCCAGTACCCATACCATTTTGGGGTGGGTCAATATATTAGAAGAATTCAAGCAGCAGGAGAAAGAAATCATTCTCACCCGAATGTTCCCATAACACGTGTTGAAATATGCCTGTGTCCTTCCTCTAAAGCAGTCTTAGCTAAGCCAAAGTCAGACACCTTTGGAGTAAAATCATGCTCCAATAATATGTTGCTTGACTTGAAATCCCGATGAATAACATGGGGACTTGAGTCTTCGTGAAGATAAGCAAGACCTCTAGCTGCACCAAGTGCTATCTTCATTCGGGCTCCCCAATCAAGTGGAGCAGTTTGCTTGTCAACTCCTGAGGAGATTAGAGGAAAACACAATGAAAACCATTCCTCCAAAGTATAAGAACAACGAAAAATTGGAAATTTGGTTATTTAGACTTTGCCCCTCATGAAAACGACTAGTTTTGAGAAAACCCTCCAAATAAGATCAAGACTGAGTTTTCCCTCCATTGAGATGCAAAAGACATACTTTCCCTTATGTGTACAATACATGACTATATGATAAAATTTTATCCAATTAATGAAATTTGAAAAAGAAATCCCAAGTTACATCTTGTTCAGCACGCTGTGATGGCCATGTTGGGAACAAAGAGAACAATTTCTTTTTATCCTTGAGTTGCAAGTGAAGGTAGTTTTTCCATTTCAGATTGGGGGGCAAACACAGTGTTGGTCTTATTTGGGGGTTTTCTCAAAACTGGTCATTTTCACAGGGGGCTAAGTCTAAATAACTCTTTGATTTGTTATTATGTATTTATTTATTTATTTTGCTGAAACAAGAACCAGTATTACTATTGTTTCATCACAAATGACAGATCCACCATACTCAGTAACCCACCACTAACACCACCAAACATGGAAAGAATTAACCATATACTAATGGACGCGACTAGGAAAGAAAGAAAGCAGGTAGCCAGGTTCTCAGTGATACCGTGTAAATGGGACTCCACACTGCCATTCGGGATCAGTTCGTACATCAGAGAGCGGGCATGCTCCTCTACGCATATACCTATCAGCTTGACCAAGTTCCTGTGATGAAGACGACTAAGCATCTCCACCTCAGCCAAGAACTCTCGGCCACCTTGCTGATCATCTCTCTTAAGAACCTTTACAGCCACCTCTGTTCCATCCTCCATGATACCTTTGTACACGCGCCCAAAGCCACCTTCTCCGAGTACTCTTGATTCATCGAAGTTGTTGGTGGCTCTTTCGACTTCTTCTGCACTGAAAGTCTTAGCAG
Source organism: Berberis vulgaris (assembly GCA_963556465.1). Classification (NCBI taxonomy): domain Eukaryota; kingdom Viridiplantae; phylum Streptophyta; class Magnoliopsida; order Ranunculales; family Berberidaceae; genus Berberis; species Berberis vulgaris. Next base: position 51,911,446 of record OY747126.1, read on the forward strand.
ATCCTGTATAAGTTGTTATGCTGGAGCCAAATGATGGAGATGCTGAACTGAGCCCACTTCCAAACAAAGACCCACCAACACCTGCTAAATTAAAATTTCTCATAATTTATCCTAAAGAAAAGTATGACAATTACTTGTGATGAGCCCATTATAGGATATTACTACCTCTACCTGACTGCTTTGCCTGGGAAGGTATAAAGGCCTGTGATGTTGCTGCAGCTAGAGGAGTCTGTATCTGACCTCCATGTTTTACAAGAAAAAACCAAGCAGCTCCAATAAACAAAACCACTGCTGCAAAAGATGATAGAACTATAATAGCAATTATGCTTCCACCAAGTCCCGTTTTCTGTTTCCTCCTAACATCAACCCCCAGAGGATGGATCATCCTTGCATTATTTCCTTGATTGCTGTAAGAACCATCTATTGTGTCAATGCTCGATGGTGCTGAAGGTGGTGATGGAGGAAGCCCTGCAGAGAGGCAATAGATGAAGGTAACACAATTCAAGATAAAAATAAAAAGGGATCATGAAACTGACAACAATACCTGGATAGCGAACATACAACACTTCGTAGTCGCCAAAGAAGGAACTTTTTATCGCAACTTGCTTGTGCCAAAATTTTTCATACGTTAAAAAGGCAGTAGTGTTATCAAATATTTCTCCAAGTGGTACAAGATCAATGAGGACAACAGTCTTATCCAGTTGCTGGCTAGCTGCATTTGCTCCCATTATACGAACTTGACTTTGTCTCAGGTAAACACCAGATGCTATTTCTTCAGCAAGCTCCGAAACTAAAGGGAAGAAAGTGTATAGTGCCACACTAAGACGCAGTCCAACTTGTATTGGCGATACACAAGCACAGGGTGATCCAGGAGGGCTATTTGTTAATGGCTCTGTGCATGCTAGTGAATCACAATCTACAAGTAGGATCCGACGTAACTCTCAGGTAACACATTGTCGGATGACTAATGATAGGGAAGCCAAATAAAACAGAAACACTAAATTAAGTTGACAGAATAACATTGTCATGTACCTTGATTAGGAGGTGGAGGTGGTAGCACCTGAATTGGTGGTGGAAGCGTGGCCTTGGGTTTCATTGGGTAAGACTTTGGAGGAGAAAATGTAGGAGGAATAAAGGTCCCTAGCAGAGAGAAGGAAGAATTTAACAAGGTTTTAAGAACCATAGATGAAAATAGCAAGTCCAAGATAAAGCATAAAATAGTAAGAGTGTATTTTACATACTTTTGGTTCGGGTAGATGCAGAAGGTGCAGGGGAACTCTGAGTGGGTTTTGTAGGAAAGGCTGATTGGAATGGGGAGGCAGATGGACCTGCCATGTAGGAAACTTATAATTAATGCAAAATAACAAATAGCATTGCACAAATTTAAAATAGTTGGAGAGATTCTAGTACCATGATAAGATGGCATAGAATTATGGTGCATTTCCCTACTTTTCTTTGGCGATGATGTTATGGCATGTGAAGGAGCTGTTGGAGAGACTGAAGACGTTGGAAAATGCAAATGGAAAGAGCATGATTATCCAAAAAACTGAATCTTCTTCATATAAGAAAAAAAAAAAAAAAAACCCTGAGAAATCAAACCTTGGTGATAAGTTGGAGGAACAATGGAATGAAGTGGCGTAGAAGAAGAGCGACTAGCTCTTTTCCAAGCATGATGATGCTTATAAATTGGACCTGGAAGTGAAGATGCAGGACTGTAAATCCATTTCCTTCCTGGGTGTTCAGATGATGACATAGATGGCGCAGGAACAATATCAGAGGGCCTCGTAGCTTTGTGTGGTTTAGGTGCTAAGACTGGAAAAGAACCTTTTCGCAAAATAATTATCATTAGAGTTGAAATTCTCACTTTCTTATCCATAGAATAATCAAGCTCAATTCCACTTGCCAAAATACCTTTCTTTGGGGGACGGTTCATGGGCGACAGATGGTTGACTATTTCCTTTGGAGGCGCGGCAACTGGAATTCCATTTTTCTTCCTACGGAGGCTAGGAGGAGGAGCTGATATTAGAGAGACATCAGATATCATATTAGACATGATTGATGAAAATTATCAACAACAGAAGTTTTTAGAACCTCAAATCCAAGGAACAGGGAATTGCTCTCTTAAACATTTACATGAAATATCTAACCAAAAACATATTTCACTTTTTCTGCAATATAGGGTTGCAAAAAAAGTTGCATATGTATATTGCTCGAAGGAGAAACATATTCTACAACAATTTTATTGCTCCATGGAAGGGTGGTCAGAACAATAATCATTTTATAATGTTATAATGTCTACCTGATAAAGCAGATGGCGGGACTCCTGGTATGATAGAGTGCATAGTCGGTGGCTCTAGTGGAGATTCCCTTGGTGACATTGCAACAGGTACTGTTTTGTTATATCAACAAAAGCTACTTAAGGTCCCATTGCAATCAATAATCAATTGATGACACAAAACAAAGAATATCAGTCAGTACCTTGAGCATGTGGAACTGTGACTGGACGCGGAAGTACCGAAACTTTTTTATGTGAAGAATCACTTGGCGGCATAGATGGTGCGACTCTTGGCATGGTTTGAGGCAGAGGAGCTAAACTATGTGATGGCACTGCAGATGGAGGATTTGGTGGAATGGATGGTGCTAGTCGTGGTATGGGTTGGGGTAGTGGTGCTAACGTATGTGATGGAACTGTAGATAGAGGAGTTGGTGGAGTGGATGGTACCTGTCGAGGCATGGTTTGCTGTGGAGGTGCTAACTTATGTGATGGCATTGTAGATGGAGGAGTAGGTGGAGTGGATGGGGGGAGGTGTGGCATGGTTTGAGGCTGAGTTGTTGAATTATGTGATGGGACCCCAATTGGAGGACTTGGTGATACTGTTGGCGCTAGTTGTGGTGTGGTCTGAGGTAGAGGTGGTGCCTTATTTGATGGCCCAACAATTGGAGGAATTGGTGGACTGGATGGGGCAAGTTTAGGCATGGTTTGGGGAAAAGGTCTTAACTTACTCGGTGGTTCCAAAATGGGAGGACTTGGTGGAATGGCTGGCGCTGGTTTGGGCACGGTCCGGGACAGAGGTGCTAGCTTATCTGAAGGAACTACAAATGGAGAGCTTGGCTGAACAGCTGGGGCTAGCCGTGGCATGATTTTGGGCGGGGATGCTGCTTTATGTCCCACTTCTATTGGAAGACTCGGTGGAATAGATGGTGCTACTTGTGGCTTGATTTTGGGAGGAGGTGTTGAGATTTGTGGCACATTAGTTGGAGGACTTGGCAGAATGGGTGGTATTAGTTTAGGCAGTGTTGGGTTCAGAGGTGCTATCTTATGTGATGGAACTCCAATGGGAGGACTTGGTCGAAGGGGTGCTACTCGTGGCATGATTTGGGAAGGGGGTGCTGAGTTACGTGGCACTGCAATTGGACTCGGTGGAATGGGTGGTTCTATCTGTGGCCTGATTTGGGGCGGAGGTGCTGAGATATATGGCACTATTGTTGAAGGACTTGGTTGAATGGATGGTGTTAGTTGGGGCATGACATGGGGCGGGGGTCCTGAGATATGTGGCCCCATAATCTGAGGACTTGGTTGAATAGATGGTGCTACTTGTGACATTGTTCTGGGAGGAGCTGCTGACTTATGTGGCACTGCCATTGGAGGACTTAGTGAAATAGACGGTACAATCCCTTGGATGGTTTGGGGAACAGGCACACCTTTATAAGTAGGTGACACTACTGCAGAATGTAAAACTAACCCTGCATTTATAAACATAGGCTTTAAAAATGATAATCATAGAACATAAAGTTTCAAGATTATTACGATAAACCATGAATACCATTGGATAAAAATGACGCACTTGGTTGGCTGGCTGTGACTGATTTTGCATGGTAGGTGCGATCAGGTTTTACTTGCTCAGTGGGATGAAGAGCAGAATATTCTGGAGATGATGGGGATGCATTGTTCCCTGTAAATACAATAATAGATTTCACATTGCGGTAGATGTGCCCGAGATGACTTTATCTTCTGGGCTTATATAAAAAAATAAATAAAATAACATCTTGACAATAGACAGTGTACTAGGTACAAAGGATATACTTTGAAGCCATAACTAGCTAACGCTCAGGGGTATACATCTTAGGAATTTCTTCTATAACGGTTTTAAACGTGAATAACCCAGAGCTAAAATTATTATACTTGTTTTTGGTCTAATTTCAACTGAATATATACAAGATTATGTGCTTATTCCAAGATAATACAGCTTTTAACTTAATGTTGATTGTGTAAAGAAAAAACTAAATAGATTCTTAGCCATGTAACAATGACATAGACATGGGTATCGGTGTCCAACATAGCTACGAGGTGTTGGACATGTAAGCCAAAAAAACACTAAGGATACACTGGGGACATACTTGTACATTTTAGTATTATTTACTTTTTTAGCATTCAGTTTTGAATTAACTACTAACTTGCATTAATATGTTTATAACATTTGTAAGGAATTGAAATATTTCAAAGATACGTCATAAGCATGGAGTGTAGATGGAAGTATCCATGAGTGTTGTACGCATATCCTGCATGATACATGTCGACACTTTTTTTCTTTTTCTTTTTTTAATGGAGTATGAGTATCCTTGTTACAAAGATTCTTAGTGTTCATAATCATTTTCTTCATATTGCCGCCTTTAATAGACCTTAATTGCATCATAACTACTAAAAAATTAGGGAAAATTAGTGACATTAAAACGTTGGCAACAACTAAACCTATTTCAATGCTCTTGACTCGGTGGATTTGGATTTACAGTAGAGAATAAGAGATTTAATAGTCATAGTTCACAGTGTTGGCATCATATTGGCATATTTTTGTAATTTCAAATGCTTATGTAAACTCTAACCATCACAAAAGGTGTTTAATGAAATTCCAATAGTTGTATCAGTTGTTAAACACTTCTTGTCTTTGAGAACAGTGAAATTGGTGTGTGCATGCTCTTCACTGATACAAGGCCTTCCCATAAGAATATGGCTTGCAATTGTGCACTTTTTGTGTTAATTGTTGAATTTCAGGTCTGTTCACTTTGATGATTATTGTGTCACAGGAATATGAGTTCGATTAATGCTAACAAAGTGATTAAGAAGGAACAGCTTCACATGCTTACCCTTTGTATGGATTTTACATCATATAGGAATTCAAAACAGAAAAGATAGAAATCATTGTTGCATAAAATGTAGAAAACAATACAAATAGTTGACATCCAATTCAGTTTTGCATGACACTAATGGGTGTTTAAATAATCATCAATCTTATAAAAAATATAAAGCAATGCACACTCATGTAGTTTCAATTACCATATGGTGATCTAGATGTCAAAGAAAATGATCATGAAAAACTGTATTTAGCAAGGCATAATTAAGATCGTCTTCAACCAAATATCTTAAGTGGCATAACTTATAACTGTCTCTGGCAGGAATTACTACAAAGTAACCAATTAGAATTGCCCAGAAGATCTAAACATGGTGAGCAAAACTCAAACCTAAAAGGATCAAATTGTTATTCTCCATGTTTATATGGCGGGAAGAGTTTAAATCAGCTCCCAATTTGAAGTTGGAACCAAATTGAGCTCCAGGCAAGCTCCAATCCACATGAATTTTCACCAGTAGATAACATCAAATTGTTTAACTCATTAGAATTAAGTAACCATAATATGCACCTACTACATATCTAATAACCAATTTCAGACACCAACCCAGATCCCCAAAATGGCTCAAATACACTAATATCATAAAATCCCACACTGCATAGATGAATTTATGAAAAAGGTGGAATCGTTCTCAATTGATGATCAAATAAAAAACAATGAATACAACAAAAGAAAAACCCATCACCTGAAGATCCATGAAAAAGTATGCAGAGTGTGAGCAATAGAAGAATCAATTGCACCCACATTCTCATCCCAAAGAGAAAGCTGGAGATGGGATCTCACAATCTCCCACCCAACCACTCCAAAGAAGAAGAGAGGAACACAAAGAAATAATTATAATTAAATGGAACCAAGAAACAGACATGAAAGAAGTGTAATCCACAAGTAAGAAGAAAAGGGAAGTTAACTCAGAGAAACCCCACTAGTGATATTAAGTGAAAAGCGATAAGAGGGAAGTCCGATAGGAACCCAGAAAAGGGTTGTAAGAGAAGTATCTGATTTTGGGGTTTTCGAGGAAAAGAAACAAAATTTGCAGATTGCCATCTAAGCGCACACACACAACTGATGAACTGAAACTGATGTCAAAAGGAAACACACAAGGAGCTAACCACACAACCCTAACACCTGAGCAAATCCCCTCTCTCTTTCTTTCTACCCTCTCTAAAGGAGCTAAAGAGGAGAGTGTGTGAGCCAGAGAGAGGTGGAGAAGATTCTCCCCCAATAAAAAAAAAATTAGTGGGAGGGTAAGAAGAAGATATTAAGAAGTTGTCTGAAAAATGGGTTGGATTTTGCAAGTGGAAATGGAATTTGCTACACACACAGTGTTGTGTTTTTTCAGTCAGTTTTTTAGTTTTAATTTTTTTTCATTCAGTGACGTTAATTAGGGATTGATAAGTGTGTGTGGTATTTTGGGGTAAGGTCAAAGAGCATTGACACTGCTATCACCAGAGCCAGATGTCTCTCTAATGTTTTGGGTTGTTGTTGACTGTGCTGGGTAGTAAGGGATGGTGAATGAGTGGGTTGGGGTTGGGGTTGGGGTTGGGGTTGGGGCCTACCCTTTTCATTTTCAAGAATAATAAACCTCACTAGGAATGGAATGGAATGGCAATTCCCATCCACCGACAACAATATTTGCATACGTATTCATTCAAACTTTCACATGGCCACAGAGAGAGAGCTATGAGCCTATCACAAGATCCCTAATTGAATGGAACATCTCAGATTCCAGATAGATCATGTGATAATTTGTATACACCTAGACTAGATGCACCCCCATCAATTTCAAAATGTTGCTCATCTGAAATACACATGCTATTAAATAACGCTACTATTTCTATTGAAGAACACCATCAATCCCTTACTTTATGAAGGACACCACTAATAAATAAATAAAAACCCTAACCTCTCTTCTTCACTCTCTCTTTCTTTTCCATCAATCACCGATGCCACCTCTCATCCTCCTTCTCCCCTTTACCACCCCCACCTTTTCTCCTCTTCATCTCTTCTTATTTTTCTTCACCACCACCACCACTTCTCATCCTCCTCCCCTTTTCTTCTTCTTCTCCATCAATCACCGCTGGCACCCCGCCACCACCACGACCACCTCTCATCTCACCCCCTCCCATCTTTTTTTTTTTTTTTTTTTTTTCTTATCTACCTCTTTTTTTTTCCCTCTGTTTTTTTTTCTTCTCCTCTCTTATTATTATTAATTTTTTCTGTTTCCTTTTTATCATCTCTTTCCCTTTTTTTTTTTTTTTTTCTCCTTCACCCTCGCAGAGGTTCTAGTGAGTGAAACCTCCGCGAGGGAAAAAATTGTCCCCCGTGGAGGCTCATGTGAGTAGGGCATGCAGAGGTTTGTTCCCCACTCGCAGGAGCATCTGCGAAAGATATTTTTTTTGCCCTCGCGGGGGTTCTGGAAAGTGGGTAACATCTACTCGCAGGAACCTTCGCTAGGGCGAAGGAGAAAAAAAACAAGGGAGAAGAAGAAGAAGAATAAGGAAAATAAGAAGAGAGAAGAAGAACAAAAATAGAGAAAAAAAGAGAGGAAAAGAACAAAAAAACAAAGATGAAGAGAAGAAAGAAGAAAAAGAAGATGAAGAGAATGTGAAGAAGAAGAATAACAAAGAAAAAAAACACAAGAACAAAGAAGAAAAGGAAGTGCGGGTGGTGGTGCGGTCAGCAATGGCATGCGTAGTGGTGCGGACAGATGTGGTGGGCAAGGTGGTCCTACTCCTATGGAGAGAGAATAGAAGATGGATGGTAGATAAGGTTTAGGAGAGACTTAAAGCTGTACATTGGGTTTATGTAGCGTACCTTAGTTCATCAACCTTATCTCCATTTTATAGTGTGAAAGTTGTCCATGTAGGGTAGTTTAGTGAAAGAGATCTTATTGGAAATCCTTTTCTAGTTGAGAGTTGTCCATGTAGGGTAGTTTTCCTACACGACTTGTGTTCCTAGATCTGCAGGAGAGGTTTTTCTTTTTGAGTGTTGTCCATGCAAGGAAGTTTCCTTGCCTGACTTATACTCTAGTATTTGTTTCCTAGTCGAAACAAATGTATTGCTGGCCTGTCTGTCTTGGGTCGATCCCCTATATACTTGCCTTATCAGGGCTTACTAGTATTGGGCTTTACAATGTGACGCATGGGCTTATTAAGGCGCTGTAAATCGGGTCCAACGTTATGGAATCTGCCAATAGTAGTCTTAATGTTGTCTAGGCCTCGCTAGATTGAGCATGCAATCGGGCATGCTGTGTTCTGTTGATGAAATTATCATGACACGTGTATGGTGCTGATCAGAGGACGGTTTGTTGTATCATCAGTTACTCCCCCCAAGTTGGTGGGCCATCTCATTGGTCCACCAAGTCATTTGATGAAGCAACTATGCAGTCATGATGGTTGAGTCTGAGTTGTTTCCTCGACCGTCGAGTTTCATTAACTGGGCGTGCATCTGCTCGAAAGAGAAAAATGCGGGAGTTATGTTTTCTATATAGATCTCCTCTGTGTGGAGTTTGACTTCTTTACTCTTTTGATCTGAGAGACTTTGTTTTGTCGTACTGCATTATGTGCTTTTGACTTTGCTCAACTTTCATACTCGAAAGCTTGTACGATCTCTCATGGCGGGCCTGAACTGATGTAATTGATTTCTGTTCTCCTTCCTTGTCTTGACCTATACTTGCACAAGTAGCACACGTGGCCAAAGGGGCTGTGGTCGATTGGTTAAGGCGTTGTGGACTTGTTCCACAAGTCCTTGCTTCGAGACCCACTGGAGGCATCTTTATTTCGGGGTGGTGTTCGACCCGTAGGTCGCATCTCGGGACTAGGTTACGGATCCTAGGCTAACAAACCGGCTTGCCTTTCAAAAAAAAAGTAGCACACGTGAGCCAAAAACCACCATGTGGCGGCCGATCGCACTCCAATGCTTAAGTTAGATAAGGCTTAGGAGAGGCTTAAAGTTGTAAATTGGGTTTCTGTAGCGTACCTTAGTTCATCGACCTTATCTCCCTTTTATAGTGTTAGAGTCCATGTTTGGCTAGGCCTTTGGTGGCGTAGTTTAGGGAAAGAGATCTTGCTAGAGATCATTTCCTAGTTGGGAGCTATCCATGTAGGATAGTTTCCCTCCACGACTTATGCTCCTAGATCTGCGAGAGAGGTTTCCCTTTCTGAGTGTTGTCCATGCAAGGAAGTTTCCTTGCTCGACTTATACTCTAGTCTTTGTTTCCTAGTCGGAACCAATGTATTGCTGGCCTGCCTGTCTTGGGTCGATCCCTCATATACTTGCCTTATCAGGGCTTACTCTTGCATGGCTTACGAGTATTTGACTTGACCGCGTGACACGTGGGCTTAATAAGGCGCTGCAATTTGATTCCACCGTTATGGAATCTACTAATAGTGGGCTTAATGTTGTATGGGCCTCGCTGGATTGAGCATGCAATCTGGCCTGCTTTGTTCTGTTGACGAGATTATCATGACATGTATACGGTGTTGATCAGAGTACGGTTTGATGTATCATCAATATGTATCAGATGTGGTATGTCAACCGATTTTATTGTCATGGTCACACTAAGAATGACTAGCCACGAGGGATGATGCACACACACACACTTCAATTTGTTTGCTCTAATTCACACGATTTCAATTTCTAAACTACCAAAATGCTCTTAAATGAGATCAAATTGAAGGTTTAGCTCAATTCATATGCATAGCTGATGCAAATACTTAATGAGGTTACGCTACATGTATTTTAAAGTTAAGAAACAAATGTATAAGCACATGATAAAATAAGCAAGGGTAGATAAGTGTTAGAACAATGTTACATCTGGACTATATAACGGCTGGAGAAATAGTTATTGTGCCCGTGTTTTCAACCTGATTTTTGAATTTTCCATTTTGCCTTTCACATTTCATACTTTTTACAATCAAAATCAGCTCCTCTAAAACATTAATTAATTATACCTAAGCCCAACCAATTTATTTGAAAATCCCCTAATTATCTATAAATTATAAATAGGTACTCACAACAGTGAGAATGTAGTCTTTGGTTTTCTTGTTTTACGCTCCAAACTTTAGATTTTATAATCAAAAAGTCATGTTAAACACTAGTACATAAACTCAAGCCCCAAAACAAAAAGATCATTGCGCGGATCGATGGCATGCAACATGTGCATCGCTTGCTTATTGAGGAGAAAAAAGACATAACAAATATAAATTCAAAAACTTGATATGATGCCTATATTAATGTAGTGTAATTTTCTGACATTTAAAAATAATTATTAGTATTATTACATATAGGTATAAAGGGCATTTTGTTTTATGTTAAGTTTGAATTGTTTAAAACTAGATATTGTACTACATGATACTCTTTAACCTATTTAATTAATAAAATTAAAAGTATAAATATTTTTATGGTTATTTTGCTTAGAAATCTTTAGTCAAACTCCCTAAAATTTGAATTTTACTTATTATTGAATTTTTTGAATAAAAAATGTTGAATAAACGCACACATAGAGCGTGTCCAAACGCTAGTAGTGACAAAATAAGAATTTAAAAATAGATGATACATACCACAAGTTGTAAATTAGCAAGGTAGGTAGAGATTAGAGTAATTGTATTGGATTGTTGTTTCCTACGAACTGGACTCTAGCTAGGGCAAGCTATGGAATTAAGGAAAACAAACAAGGCCTTGGAGAGTGTCCAAGATCCACTCACCAAACCACCAATATATGTAACCTAGAGGAAGACTCGTGGTACAATATGCCTTCACGAATCTCTTAGATTGCGATATCTAAATTTTTTGAACTCTTGTATATGCCAGCGCTCGCACACAATATTACTCATAAGAGCATCTCCACAATGAGTGAAAAGCAAAAGCACAAAAAGACATTTTTACCATAATATTTGGCTCTCAACCCACCCTTCGCAAGAGTTGAGGGGGTAACTTTTTATGGTTGCATTTAAAGTGTGGACTGGCAGGAGGAATATTGCCTCATACAAATTGTTTTGTATGAGAAAAATAATATAGGTTGCAATGTGGGGATCCGCCTTTATCTCTCTCCCTTCATTATGACACTATGAATTGTCGGGGGGTGGGGGGTGGCGGGCGAAATGAACCGCGTGGAGTTTCTAACTATGTAGACGTGTGAAAGCAAAAATATGACATTTTCCATGTGTGGAGTTGGTCTTGGGGATGGAAATTCAATTGTTTTTGCTTGAGATGCTCTAAGGGCATTACTATTTGCACAAGATTCGTTTTTGACACTAACATGAAAATTTTATTTTTCCTCCAAACACATTACTTGTTACAACTACATATAAATAAACGACTTCAATAGTCAGACGATTTAAACAAAAAAAAATTATTTGCTAGTTTTAGTAGGTTTCTCCTCAAAACCACTTTCCTTGCGAGAAGACAATTAAAATCACTCACTCTTTGTCTTTTTTTTTCTTTGATTTCTTATGAAAGCTTTTATTCTCTGTTTTATCTCAAGCTCATTCGATCTCTCAATGCTGTTCTTGATCTGTGTTGTCTGAAGCTTTCAATATTTGTTTTGGAGCTACCATAGATTTCAATATCAAACTCTAGATCTGGATCTTTGTTTTCATAATAGACGTATCTCTATGTACGCAATGTTACCATCTTCAAAAGGCTGAGAACAAGTATCAAGAACTTGTTCTCACAATCATACCATTTTCTTTCTCCCATGAAAGTTTTTACTTCTAGACATAAATGATTTAGTGAAGAAGACGACTACACACATACATTCACATTTTTAATGACCTAACACATGAAATTAGTTGTTCCCAAATTTATTTTAAAAAATTCAACATCCAAGGTAAATGAAGGAAGTCATGCGAGTAGACAACAAAATAAATGTTCAAACCCTAAGTGGGGTTCACAAGAAGATAAACACAGAAAACCATGCGTAGGTGTACAAAGAAAAACACATAAAATATTGTGTTCATCAATGTTCACCCACACACGGTTTTCTGTGATCATTTGCTATGTGCATCCATGCAGAGTTTTCTATGTTTTTCTTTATACGCCCTCACAATATTTTCTGTGATTGTTTGTACAGTTACATGCATCGTTTCTTGTGTTTATGGTCCATAACTTGTCATATTTACCTCCATTATGATCCAAAGATCATTCCAAATCATTCTTTTTTCTAAAATATAAGCTTAAAGTGGCCACGAGGCAATATAGTTTTTACTTTTATGCAATTATTACTACTATAAAATTTCATCACTTTGAGGCATATTTTTCCTGGAAAACACCCATCTAGTTCTAAATTAGATATGTTCATATATGAAATTTGCATCAAGGAAAAGGGAGATGGGAAGAGGGGAATTTGTTGTTCACCATGGGTTTAAGTTTGTTTTGTGCCTATCACAAACTATGCTTAGGTCGTGATCGGGGAATTTTCATTTGTATACGTCTCAGTTTGTTTTCCATAGTGTAATTGGACCAAGTCATTCATCCGAAGGTAGATGAGACCCCATGTTATAGATCATGTCAAGGAAAAGCCCTAGAATGTTTCAGATCAAGAGTAAAAATGAATTAAGAAAGAAATAATTGTCAATCTTGTTTAAACAAATTAAGATTATGACCTAGAGCTAGGCTTTAGAGAGTTTAGACAATGACCTTAGGGTTTATTTTAAATATTGAATTTTTTTTTGAATCTACATTGCGATTATATATTCATAATTCAACGATTGGTACAAATATATATATCAACCCATTCACTATATATATATAAATATAATTTATAACTCTGGTATACATTATTTATATCTCATTGAGTCTAGTCCCCATTTTGAAATTTGATTCAGCCTAACCCCAATCAAACCCCAGATAACATAGTGAATATATCAACCCATTCCTTGATAACATGAGTTTCCCTTTCCTTCTAAAAACCTAGAATTCAATGCAAAATAAGAAAAATTGAACACATGGGTGTTTATAACATAAGCTATTAATGTAATCTTCAAGCATTTGTACAAACTTTTCTGGCTCTGGTTCAGTAGAGATTGGAGGTATAATAAGGCTTCAATAGAACCGAGAGCCATTTGTACAATCAATTTTGGTTCAGTACTATAATAAGGCTTCAATAGAGTCAGAAGGGGTTGATAAAACCCTTTTGTTGCTCTTTCAGAGCCTCCACAATAAGAAGATGCATTTTGACATTTAAAAACACACACACGCAGGCATGCATGCACACACACACACACACACACGCACGCAAGCATGCACACACACACACACACACACACACACACAAATGGGGGTATAAAATTTTCCAACCACAGTGGACATGCTTCCCGCGCTACCTAAGATGGCACAGTCAGTTTGATGTTTAAATTCACAAGCAAACTTCTCCTCACTTATTTCTTCCCCAACTCAATCAACAGAGTAAAACAGAGAGAGTGTGGGTAAGGTTTTTTTTTTCCCGAGTTGGGTTCGAAAAGTTCAAGTGATCTTTGCAATTCCTCTACCAAATTGGAATTCGAAAGTTGCGCTGAATTCCTGTTTCTGCATGCTTCAAATTGGGAGTGATAAAATCATTTTAGTTGCTGAATTTGGACATCAAATTCGTGCACACCAATTGTTCACCGAAATTATTCTAAGGCAATCAACAATGTTTGACAACCCTTATAGTGCGAAGTTGGCAAGTTAGGCTCGTGAATGGATATTTGGGCCTTCTTTAGCACGAAATAGGTCACGTACAATGGATTGCATTTGTAACTTATTCTTTATTAATCAAAGTAGTGATCTAGCAATGGATGTGGTGCATGGGCTTGAATGTATACTGCGAGATTACATTCAAAGACCGAGGGCAGCTGCTCATCAAAAAATCTTTGCAGAGAATCTCATTTTCAATGAAAGTTTTTCCGAAGAAGATATCGAATGAGGAAGTCGTTGTTTAATCGCATTATGGAACACATTGTACAAGAAAATCCTTACTTTACATAAAGGCCGAATGCAGTTGGGCAAATGGGATTATCTCAGCGGCAATGATGATGCTTGCATATGGATGTGCTACCGATTTTGTTGATGAGTGAGGCCACTAATCTTGAGTGCTTGCAACATTTTTGTTCTATTGTAATTAAGTTATATAAGAAATATTATTTGAGACAACCCATGCAAGCAGACGTTCTTTGATTGCTACATGCGAATGAAAAACGTGGGTTTTCATGTATATTGGGCAGCATCGATTGTATACATGGGAATTGGAAAAACTTCCTGACATCTTGATATGGTAACTACACACAAGCAACATCCTTCTATAGTTTTTGAGGCCATTGCTTATCTTTGAATTTGGCATGTTTTTTTAGTATGCCTGGTTCTTTTAATGATATTAATGTGTTGGGCAGATTTCATGTGTTTGATAGTCTCCTCCTTGACACTATACCTTCAGCAAATTTTACTATTAATGGCCATCAATATAAGATGGGTTATTACCTGGCGGATGAAATTGATCCGAAGTTTGATACAATAGTGGAAACCATTTCCACACCTTAAATTGAAAGGATAAATTATTTGCTGAAGACAAAAAGGTACTAGAAATGATATAGAACATGCATTTGAGGTATTACTAGCACCTTGGTCCATCATTCGCCAACCTGCTAGGACTTGGAGTTCACGACAGATGAACATTATCATGATTACATTTAGCATCCTTCATAATATGATTGTTGAAGGCACTTTGCGGCATTACACCTACTAGTATTGTAGTACTACTCCAGCACCAGTTGAAGTAAGCAGAAAACCATTAGGTCGATATGTAAAATTTGTAGCACCATATCATGCAATGCGAGAAAAGATAACACATAGAAAATTAAAAGCTAATCTGGTTGAACACATTTTGCAACGTTTTGAAGACGCTCGTGAAATAGTTGATTAGGGGTTTATTTTATGTCTTTATCTATTTTACATTTGAATTTCTATGTGGTGTTTGATACATTTTATCCTATATGTTTATGTTTGACATCTTGGTATTAATAGAACATTCAAATTAAAACTGATATACTAATTGAAATTAAAATTACAACATTGTTTGAAATTTAAACTAGTACATTGATTCAATCTTACATTAGTACATTGATTCAAACTAAAACTAATACATTGATTCAAATTAAAAATAGTACATATTTAATTAGATCCTCTTTCGCGTTGTTGAGCTTCTCGCAATATCCGAGTTCTCCAAAGTACAATAGAAGCAAACTAAGTTGGATATGTGCAATCATCAAGGTTGATAGCCATTAAAGCTTCCTCGGCCCATCTTTATTCGATTTCCACATTTTTTTTACTTCATTTTCTATTAGATGAGCCTTCTGAGCTTGTTTTCGTTCCAACTCTTTAGCATGCCTTCCTTCAGAAGAGTTTCGCATTGTGCAACTTCTTCACAAAATTTTGTCATTAGTATGATAGAAGCTTCTTTCATTTAAAATACTTGAGAGCTATGTTGTCTTGCTCGATTCCAAGCTAAGACTTCTTTTAAGCCTTTGTTACCCATTAGTATCGAGGTGCTACCATCACTTAGACCTTCATTAGTAGCGTTTTAGAGTCTGGAGTGCTACTACCACCAATCTCATCTGCAAATCACTTGTCACCGCTATGGCTACTCACGAGTTTCTGAATCAGTATCTTCTACTAAAGATGGTGTTGAAAATGTAGGTGTTGACAAACCAGTAGTTGTAAAATTCCATTGTAGGAAATCCTTCAACTCGTAAAAAATATGGTCATACTGAAGATTCTTCCATTCATCTTTCAAGTACAAAATTTGAAATTTAACAATATTAAAAGAATTTACATTATCATGGTGTCCTATGGTCCAAAAAAAGATAACTTTAGAAATTTATATTATCATGGTGTCTTATGGTCCTAAAAAATATGTTTTTACAAATTTACATTACCACTGTGTCCTATGGTAAAACAAAAATATATTTCTAGAAATTGATATGGTATCATAAGGTCTCAAAAAATTATTTTACTATGAAATTAAAATGCTTGCCCAATTGGTTTTGTTCCATTCACTATAATGTTCGACCATTTGTTCATTGCCCTTTATATTACTTGTCATTGATGATGCAAACTATCATGAGTTCTAATTGATGTAGTCGAATCCTACTATCCTTGACCTGAACTTGCACATGGAACACACGTGAGTCAAGGACCACCGTTGTGGTGGTCGATGACACTCTGATGCTAAAGTCGGACAAGGCTCGAGAAAAGCTTAAAACTGTAAATTGGGTTTTGTAGTGTACGTTTCTTTGCCAAACCTGTGTCTTATCTATAATGCATGAATCCTCGTTCAGGTAGGCCTTTAGTGGCGTAGTTTAGGGAAAGAGATCTTACTGGAGATCCTTTCCTAGTTGGGAGTCATCCATGTAGAAGAGTTTCCCTATTCGATTTGCGCTTTTAGATCTACGGGAGAAGTTTCCCTTTTGGAGTGTTGTCCATGCAAGGAAGTTCCCTGTACGACTTATACTCTGGTATATGTTTCCTAGTCAGAACCAATGTATTGCTGGCATGCCCATCTTAGGTGATCCCCTAGATACTTGTTCGATTAAGCCTTACGGGTATCGGGCTTTGCCATGTGACGTGTGGGCTTAATAGAGTATTGCAATTTGGATCCAACCTTCTTAATTTTTCCAAAATGGGCTTAATGTTGACTGGGCCTTGCTAGATTTTGTGGGCAATCAAGCCCGCTCTACTCTATCGACACGCGTATGGTGTAGATTAAAAGACCGTTTACTAAGTGTATCATCAGCTGCTCCCCTCGAGTTAGTGAGCCATCGCATCGGTCTACTAAGTCACTTCTGAGAAACTATACAATCGTGATGATTGAGCCTGAAACGTCATCTCGAGCGACGCACATCATTAAATGAGTATGTGATTGCTCGTGAATAGTGGGCGCGAACCCCTGGCTTTATAAGTTGTCATCTCTACAGAGGAGAGTTTCTTTACTTTTGTAACTTTTTTGAAACTCCTTTTTTCTTTCTTGCTTCCTAGCATATCTTTGCATTCCTCCTGCGCAGATGGTATTGAACGGATTTGAGACTTTGATAGCCATTCTTATTAGAGAGAAGGATGCTGGCCTTCAGTTAACTCTGCAAGTGATCCATCTATTGACTTCCCCTTGGGTGAATGGTCACGAAGCCTGTGCTAAGTACGCCGATCTGCTTGGGCTCCTTGTCGGATGATTTAAAGTTTCGGCAAAAGAATTGTTTTCATGCTTCCTTGAGCTCTTCGAGCTTTAAACTGGAAGGACGTCCAATTGTCAGATACTTCCAATTTGATCGCAGTAAGCATAATTTTCCCCTCCCCTTTTGTTGTCCAACCATTGTGGGTATAGACGTGTTGTTCCATTATTTTTCACAGGGAAATTCGTGATTCCAACTCTTACTGAGGATGAGGAGTCTATGCGGATGGCGTTCAATGAGCTTCATTTGATAACCATTGAGGAGGTTATGGCTTTAGATAACATCGTACGGAGTGGGTTGTTCAAGTACTTCCACGTGGCTCCTACTTTGTTTAGGTCATTGCCAAAGGAGGATGGAAGTAGTCATTCCAATTAGAAGAAGCTTATGATACCTGGCCCCATAAGGCATGTTGAATTGGAGGCGGCCATGCCACCCATTGGTCGGCAAAAGAGGAAGCGAGCCAGTCGGAAAATTGATTATTCTTCTAAACTGATTTCGCTGAGGAGAGAAGTGACCGTCGTGGAGTCTGGGCCTACTCAATCTGCTCGAGAAATTTGTTCTGGGGGAGCAGGGTGTTGTGCTTGAGCTTCTTGCTCTCGTAGTCGTCCGGGAAGGGGATGTCACAAAGGTGGCGGATCTTAGCAAAGTCGAAGCTTTGGTTCTCGCCATCGAGCCTACTGATGCTATTCATTTTGTCGTAGTTGTCGCCTTGGGGCATGGGTCTTCTCCCCTATCTTGCTGTTAGACTCCAGAGCTGAGTATCGAGCCGAGCTTCCCGTTGAAAGGGTCTCGGTTGTAGAGTTGGTGTTTCTAAAGGGTACCCTTGGGACAATGTTGACATTTAGTGACGAAACAGATGTGTCATTGAATCGGGGTGAGTTGCACTCTCGCGCTCGCAGTAGAGTCCATGCTTTGGAGAAGGATTTTGCTAAATTGTAGAAGTCATATTCGAATGATTTCTATTGGGCAGAATCCTTAAGCAAGCTGTTGGAGGAGTGCGGTGCTTGAACGAATCCTGAATCGTTGCGGGTTGTTCAGGCTGATCTTGAGTCCAATTGGCGGCCTCGAAGGCCGAGTTAAATCTTACCAAGGCCGGCTTGTGTCCACTAAAGAGGAGTTGGGGTGCACTCAAGAGGAGTTGAAGCGCGTGGAAGAGATGTCAGGCAAGGCTCAGGCTGAGTGGACTGTCTTGCACCGGGGGTATGAATATGAGTTGGCTGATGGGTATCAACGTATCCAGGAAGCGGAGACCCAGGCTGTGTCTGCGTTGGCTGAGCTAAATCCGATGAGACAACGACTGGCAAAAAAATGATCTCTTGTGGTTGCGCTCTCATATAGGTCGACAAAGGCGGAGGCGAGCTTAGCAGAGTCCAAGGTTCGAGAACAGGAGCAACAGGCAAATTCAAAATTTTCTGACATCGTCTGGGGTAGGCTAGAACTGTTGGGTCTGATCGAAAAAGAGAAACTCGGTCTTGAGCTTGACTTTGTGCATTATAAAAAGGTTGCCTATTGGAAGATCGAAGAGATAAAAGCCTTCGATCTACGTCCCCAGCTAGTAACTCGGGGCAGGCTTCGGGCAACGTTAACTTGTCGCCTGCAGCTCCTTCTGATGTAACTGGCTAGTCGGCCTATGGGGCGGATTCTCCAAAACATCTTTAATTTTTAAGAGACGACTTAAAGAAAGTTTGTTAAGTATTTCATACTTTTATTTTTTTGAAGCTTAGTTGTGTTGTCATGCTATTGTGTATGTTTCCTAGATGCGTCACTTGCGTAGTGGATTTTGAAGTCACTGCACTTCGAATTCTTTAGACCACCTTAATGTGCAGATGGCGGACTTGTCTGTAGATTGGACAAGAAGCCATTGTCATCAGTCAAAATCGACTAAGCTTTGGCTAGGTTCGGCGATCATTGTCTGTGGAAAAACATTGATCCCTAGCAAGTCATCGTCATCAGGCTGCATGAGCGCCGATTAGACTCCCACTTTCTAACCTATCGTCATTTTCACTTGGTGAACTAGGTGTTAGAGTGACAGGGTTCGACAATCGTCGTCTGCGAAAGGACAATGATCTCTAGCAAGCCATTGTCATCAGGCCGCATGAGCACTGACTAGACATCCACTTTCCAACTCATCGTCATCCGTATTGGCGGACTAGGTGTTAGAGTGATAGGGTTTGACGATCATTAGCCGCAATTGGGCAAAGATCCCTAGAAAGCCATCATCATCAGGATGCATTAGCACGGACTAGACTATCTCTTTCTAACCCATCGTCATCCACGCTCGGCGGACTAGGTGTTAGAGAAGACCAGAAGCCATCGCTATCAATGGTCACTAACTAAGCTTTGGTCGGGTTCAGTGACCATTGTCCGTAACTGGACGATGATCCCTAGCAAGCCATTGTCATCAGACGTCAATAACGCTGACCAGACTCCACTTTCTAGGCTGTCGTCATCCGTTATTTGCGGACTAGGCTTCGAGTGGACCAGAAGCTATCATAATCAGTCATCACTGACTAAGCTTTGGTTTGGTGATCGTTATCTGTGATTGGACAGTGATCCTTGGTGAGTCGTCTCAATCAGACATTAAAGTGTTGACTAAGCTCTTTCTAAGCCATTGTCATCCGTCTGGCGGACTAGGCGTTAGAGCAGACCAGAAGCCATTATCATCAACCGAAATTGACTAAGTTTTGGTCGAGTTTGATAAGTTTGACTCTGGCATCCTGACTTATTCAATTTGCTGGGTAGATGGGAGTCGGTAGTGATAAATTGAATGGTTGTTGGTCTAGAAAACAGTGGAAGTTTTCAGGAAAAACAAATACCTTTTATTGATAATACTTTTTAAGGAGCTCTATATTCCACCCGTCAATGTCTTCCAACCAATATGTGCCTGGCCTATTGACCTTAGTCACTTTGTAGGGCCCTTCCCAGTTCGGGTTCAACTTGCCAGCGCCTGGTTCTTTAGTGCTCTGCTGAGTCTTTCTAAGCACCCAGTCCCCCAATTTAAATTCACCGGGCTTGACTTTCTTGTTGTAGTATTGAGCCATCTTTTGTTGGTAGGCGACTATCCTGGCAAAGACCCGATCTCTCCTTTTTTCGAGGAGGTCTAACCCGATGCGTAAAGCTTTGTCGTTATCCTATGACCTGAATTCTTATGTCCGAAAAGTTGGTATTTCAAGCTCTACCGAGACCATTACTCCCGACCCTATTCTAGGGCAAAAGGTTTCCTCAGGGTGTTCTTTTGGTGGTTCGTTATGCCCAAAGTATTCCTGGTAGCGTGGAGACCCATTTCCCATTCGTCGCATCAAGTTTCGGTTTGAATGCTTCCAAGATCGTTTTGTTGGTGACTTTTGCCTGGTCGTTGGCTTGCGCGTGTCCTGGTGAGGAAAAGTGGTGTAGATGCCAAGATATTTACACAGTTTTTCAACCCTACTGCCTTCGAATTGAATTTCCTTGTCACTGATTAAGGTTCTTGGGATGTCAAACCTGCAGACGATGGGGACCCATATGAGCGTCTCAATTTGGTTCTGGCCTATTTTGGATAGGGGTTCTACTTCGAGCCATTTAGTGAAGTAGTTTATGGCTACCAAGAGGAACTTCTTATTGGCTGAGGTCAGGAATAGCCCGACAATGTCCATCCCCCATTGCACGAACGACCATGGGTTCGTTATCGGAGTCAAAGGCTAGGCGGGCGTGTATACATACGGCGTGAACCTCTGGTATTTGTCACATCAGCGGACGATATCCTTGGCATGTTGCTGCATCTTCGGCCAATTATACCGTAAAGTTAGGGCCTTGTGGGCTAAAGTTCTTCCGCCGGGGTGGTTCCCGCAGATGTCGCCATGAATCTCACAGAACACGATTTGCCTCATAGGGAGTGAGGCATCCGAGGAGGGGTCCCATGGTAGACCTTCTATATAGTTTGTCGTTTAGGAGAGTGTACCGCGCTGCTCTATTTTTCAGGTTTTTGACCTCTGTCTTTTCAGCTGGAAGGACTCCATTCTTGATGTACTCAATGATGGGATTCATCCAGCTTGTCTCTACATCTGTCGCATAGACTTCATTGGACTTTTCTTCTTTTAGAATCGGTTGTTCTTGGAATTTGATGAGCTCATCGGATACTTCAGCAGTGGCTAAGGTCTGCCTGGTCAGTGTGTCGGCTCTGTGGTTATCGTCACGGGGACACTATAGGAGTTGAACCTTTTTAATCCGTTCATGGCGTTGATCACCTTTTCCCGATAATACATCATCATGGGATCTTTGCTGTTGAACTCCTCATTGACCTGGTTAACTGCCAAGTGTGAGTCTGTACGCGATTAGCTCATATATCCCGATTCCCTTAGCGAGCTTCATGCTGAATAGAAAGGCCTTGTATTCTGCTTCATTGTTTGAAGTCGAGAATCCAAACCTGACAGCTTTCTCCAGAGTGAATCCACATGGGGAGTGGAGAGTGATTCCTACTCCACTTCCCTTTACTGTGGATGACCCATTGTAGCGTAGGATCCATCCTTGATCGACTGAGTTTTGTTCTTTGTCATCGGACTCTGGTTTCCTACTGCCAAATTCGGCGATGAAATCCGCCAGCGCTCGAGCTTTGATAGCAGTTCTTTGAGCGTAGTTGATATCAACTGCCCCAGTTCCACTGACCATTTGACCATCCTGTTAGACAATTCTGGCTTGTGCAGCACCATGCAAAGTGGATGTTTGGTTAGGATTATTATGGAGTGGGGTTGGAAGTAGGGCCGCAGTTTTCTGGAGGAGACGACCAATGCCAGAGCTAGCGCTTCTAGATCTGGGTAGTTTGTTTCTGCTTTTATGATGGTTTTGCTGATGTAGTACATCGGTCTTTGTATTCCTTTATCATTCCATGAGAGGTTAGAGCTTACGGCGTGCTTTGAGACAGAAAGATATAAATAAAACGTCTCACCTGGCGTCAGTTTCGGAAGTAGTTTTGTGCTTCCCAAATATATTTTTAGATTCTGGAAGGCTCTTTCGCACTCTTCATCCATCTGAAGCCTTTGCTTCCTCTCAAGATTTTGAAGAAAGGGAGCGCATTTGTCGGATGATTTGGAAATGAACCTGTGTAGTGTTGCCACCCTCCCAGTCAGGCTCTGAACTTCCCTGATAGTGGTTGGGGACTTCATATCGAGAAGAGCTTGAATCTACTATGGGTCAGCCTTTACTCCTCTTTGGTTCACTATGTAACCTAGGAATTTGCCTGACTCAACCCCAAATGTGCATTTTTGCGGGTTGAGTTTCATCTGGTACCTGCAGAGCTAAGAGAATGTTTCATCAAGGCTGGCGATGTGATCTGGGCTGCGGAGGCATTTTTCCAACTTATAGTCTATGTAGACCTCCATGTTCCTGCCGATTTGTTCCTTAAACATCCGGTTCACCAGTCGCTGATACGTAGTTCTTGCATTCTTCAAGCCGAACGACATTACCTTATAACAATATATCCCTCTTTCTATATTGAAAGAAGTATTCTCTTAATTTGTGGGTGCATCGATATCTGGTTGTATCCGGAGTAGGCATCCATGAAACTCAGGAAGCTGTGCCCGAACGTGGCATCCACAATCTGATCAATGCAGGGAAGTGGAAAGTTGTCCTTCATACATGCCTTGTTTAAGTCTGTGTAGTTTACGCAGACTCTGCACTTCCCATTTTTCTTTCCTACCAAGGTGGTATTTGCCAGCCAATCTGGGTACTGTGCCTCTTTGATCATATCAACGTTGAGCAGTCTTTGTACCTCTTTGTTTATGATCCGGTTTCTTTCTGGAACCATGAGTCTCTTCTTTTGCTTGATGGTTTTCCACGCGGGGTCGATTTCTAGCCGATGAGTGATTACGTAGGGGTCGATTCCTACCATGTCCCACATCGTCCAAGCAAAGACATCCTGATTATGCCGTAACAAGTTTATTAGCCACTCTGCCAATTCTTTGTCTAGGTGAGAGCCTACATGTATGACTCTGTTGTTGCTTGCGATATCGAGGTAAATCGTGATAGATTCCTTTTCTGGCTGACCGATGTTGGGTCTCCCCATTAGACTAACTAGGGTCTCATTGTTTGAGTTGGAAGATTCTTCTTCAATTTCAGGATCCAGGTTTTGAGATGTTTGGCCTGTTGCCAGAATGTAGTTGGTAGCTGTTGAGTTGTTTCATGGTTGCGCAGTAGCAATCTCTAACATTCGGCTGGTTTCCTTGTATGGTACCTACTGCTTGATTTGTCGGGTACTTGATACACTGGTGCAAGGTAGAAATCGACGCCTCCATCTGGTGAAGTCAGGGTCTTGCGAGGATGATTTTGTTGGTGGACGGGGGATCAACCACTACGAACTTCTGGAACCGGACTCTTTGACGTCTTGACTCTCCCGCCACTACTATCAATTTTATCTTCTCAACAGGAAAACACTTCACCCCACTGAATCCAACCATGGGGTGACTAGCGGACATAAGGTCCTCTTCCTTCAGTTGCATGTTGCGGAATGCAGTGAGGAACAAAACATTCAAGGTGCTCCTGATATCCACCAAAGATCTCCTTACTTCCCAATTTTCTATGAAGACCGTAATTACCAGGGCGTTGTTATGTGGAAATTGGACGCCTTGGAGGTCTTCATCTGTGAAAGTCAGCGACAAAGTCGAGCTCTGAGCACGAGTGTTCTGCACTTGTTGGTCCTCATAGGCTGACCAGGTCCGCATGTCTCGGAGTGTCCTCTTTAAGGAACTGTTGGATTGTTCACCTTCAAAGCATACCCCATACAGGGCGTATGTAACATTCACTACCTCGGCCTTAGTTTCGATGGCGGCCTATTCCAATTTTTTTGTCTGTCAAGTTTGATGCTTGGGCTCAAGAATTCATTGAGTATCTTCTTCTTGGTCCAATGCTCAATCTCATATATGAGATTCCTGCAATTTTTGGTATCGTTGTCCTTGTGGAAGGAGCAATGTTTGATGTTATCGTGCCAGGAGAGGTCTCCTTACTGTTTGGCAGGCTACTTCAGCTCTCCCCAATTCATGATGTGATCCAAGAACAGAGGGACATTGAGGTTGAACATGTCAGTATTGGTGGCTCCTCGTTGGAGGGTGTTCTAGAATACCCGTCTCTCAACCCTAGAGGTTGGGGCTCCGTTGGTTGCTCCTCTGCCTCTGGTCCACTGAGAGCCTGCAAAGGCAGCGTGACTCCCCTGAACAAAACTTTTGGTGTCTTCTAGGGATGGTGCTTTGTTGTTCCCGTTATCCGTCAGCGGGTGGAGGGTTCTGCTGGGCGAGAATTTCCAGGGTTTGTGCAATTTGCTGCATCTGGTTTGAAAATAGATCCACCCTTGGGTCTGATGCGGGGGTCTGTTTTTGCTCCCCTTGTGGTGTCGAATTCGTTAGAACTGGTGGCACTATCGCAGCACGAGCGTCCGAGGGCTCAGGGATTTCTCCATTGTTTTGAGGTGTTCACCACAGTGTTCTAAAAATCGCTAGGCGCTGGGCGGGCGGCGGGCAAGTGCCTAGCGCCCAGGGGCCTAGGCGGGTGCCTAGGCGGTCTTAGGTTTTGTATTATAACTTTAATAATTTACAAAAGTTAAGCATAATACCTTATCAATTACATCCAATTTATTGCCAATATACATATGCAAAATTAAAAAACATGAAAAATTAACAATCATGAACAAAATTTATTAAAACTCAAATGACTGAAGTTGGTCATGATGGGTACTTTATATAAATTTGAATTTGTGTACACTTTTATTTTTCTTCAAATTGCATGAATAACCTCAGTTATGTTTGATAAAATCTACATCAGTAAAATTGGTACCGGCAGATCCTTTGAGAATTCCATTAAGTAATCATCCTTTACTACATTTAGACATATACTGAATAAAAAACAATTAAATAGTTTATTTATAAAAAATATGAAAGAAAAATAAAATAAGAACACAATCAGCCTTATTAAAAAATAATAATAAATAAATAAAAAAAAATCGCCCCGACCGCCTAGACTCGCCTAGGCCGCCTAGATCCCGCCCAGACCCGCCTAGCCCCGACCGCCTAGAGCCCGCCTAGGCCGCCCAGACCCCGCCTAGATCCCCCCAGACCCGCCTAGACCCGCCCAGACTGCCCAGAACCGCCCAGACTGCCCGCCCAGCCATTAATCTGGGCGGTTTTCCACCTTCTAGCGCCTATGCGCCGCCTAGGCCAATTTTTAGAACACTGGTTCACCATATCTTTGTACTATTAGGCAGGGTAATATCACTATTTGTTTAAGGAACTTCGTCGTTCCCCA
Source organism: Berberis vulgaris (assembly GCA_963556465.1). Classification (NCBI taxonomy): domain Eukaryota; kingdom Viridiplantae; phylum Streptophyta; class Magnoliopsida; order Ranunculales; family Berberidaceae; genus Berberis; species Berberis vulgaris. The sequence goes on from OY747126.1 coordinate 51,937,095, forward strand.
TGGATGGTGCCAAACTGATGTAGTCGGATCCTGCTCTTCCTGACCTTGACTTGAACCTGCACAGGGAACGCACGTGAGGCAAGGACCACCATTGTGGTGGCCGATGATACTCCGATGCTAAAGTCAGACAAGGCTCAAGAAAAGCTTAAAGTTGTAAATTGGGTTTTGTAGCGTACATTTCTTCATCAAACATGTGTCTTATTTATAATGAGAGAATTCTCGTTCGGCTAGGCCTTTGGTGGTGTAGTTTAGGGAAATAGATCTTGCTGGAGATCCTTTCCTAATTGGGAGTTGTCCATGTATGAGAGTTTCCTTCTCGACCTGTGCTCTTAGATCTGCGGGAGAGGTTTTCCTTTTGGAATTGTTATCCATGCAAGGAAGTTTCCTTGGACGACTTATACTCTGGTGTGTGTTTCCTAGTCAGAACCAATGTATTGTTGGCCTGCTCGTCCTAGGTGATCCCCCAGATACTTGCCTGATTAGGCCTTACGGGTATTGGGCTTTGCCATGTGATGTGTGGGCTTAATAGGACGCTGCAATTTGGATCAAACCTTCTCGAATATGCCAATCTAGGCTTAATGTTGTCTGAGCCTCACTAGATTCAGTGGGCAATCAAGCCCACTTTACTCTGTTGACATGCGTACGGTGTAGATTAAAAAAGGGTTTGGTGTATCATCACTAATTATACCACCATTCCCAAGAAGTTTGTAATATTGATAAGCAACCCTATCCCAAATATGTTGCTTATTTTTTGCCTCTCCCGATGTTCCCTTCTTCACTAATTTTTGTGTAAGCCTTACAAAATGCAATATCTTTTTTAATTGTAAAATTAGCTTGCAATATATTCTTCAATGGTGAAATTAGCTTATCTCATAGATTGGGATTATCTTGCCCATTACCACCACTTTCATCTTCATTCAAGTACCGGTTTGCAATAGCTAGAGCTAACTTGAGCTTTGCTCATTGACGTGCGATTACTTCCTCCACCACGTGCACCCCCCCCCCCCCCCCCCCCCCCCCCCAAGGATAGGACATTGTGTAGCTTTACTTCGTTGTGCACCACATGCACCTTGTGAACTTTGTAGACATACTGGTTGGGGTTAATTTTGCCAAATGTCAAATGAGACTTGTGCATTTGGTTTTGTGAATAGTATAGTTGAGGTGGAGAAATTTGAGGTTGATTTTGGGAGTAAGAACTATAGGTTTGTAGATATCTTGAAGGATCGTGATAATATGGATCTTCATAACCGTATTCATGGTAGTAAGTATCATTTGAGTGGGTTCATTTTAAGAAAAAACTATAACGTAACACAATAAAATGTTAGTTTATCTCATGGAAGAAGGGTATATATCAAAGGTAGGAAAATATAATCAATACTTGGGAAATGAGAATTTGAAAATGACAAATTTGTGTTGATTTAATTTTGGGGGAGGGGGGAGGAGGAGGATGGGATATGAAACCTACAAATTTGTGTTGATTTAATTTTGACACAAAACTCACAAATATGTCCTAGTCAAAGGTAGTCATGTTCTACTTTGAAGTAATGACAATTTATATGTTAACAAGTCAAAGTGACAAAATTAGATCATTGACATTGATTTAAGATATTAAATACATGTACATATTTTATTATAATGTTTCTCAAATCAATTTAAAGAAAAATGTTAAAGTAGAACATTGATTTTGAAAAGATGGAGGAATTTCATTATGGTCCCTATAAATAATGATTTCAGAGGACATGGATCAATTTGAAATTACTGAAACATCCCTAGAAATTGCTGAGAGATCCCTGGGAATTGGTGATTGGTCATAAACCCGTGGCACCAAGTATGTACACACATAAATCACATTCTAAAGATATAGAACGTGATTTTTCATTGTGGGCTTGCTTGTGGAATAAACCTTTGCGGTGTTAAAGAATAAATCCATAGAACTTTTACAAAGTTTGTGGATATGAGCTTATTTGTGGGAAACAACCTTGTGGAGTTAAGCTCATTTGTGAGAAACAAGCTTGTGAGACAAACTTAATAACATGAATTTGCTCATTTACATTTATCTCATATCAACTAAGAGTTCAATACAACTCTATTGAACTCAATAAATAGATGAGCCCTTCCCATCATTCAAGGCACACAACTACAAGCATCTCTCTTGTACATAAAGTAAGCATTGTGCTAAATGCAATCTTGGCTTCTTAAATCTTTGGATTTTTTCTAGAGCTAAAGATGCTCTAATGTGCCTATAATTTTTACTCAAATTAGGCTTATGCCTCTCAAGTGTTGGAGAAATTTCGTTCTAAACAACAACACATTTGGCTAACACTTCAGCACATCATATTCTTATCTCCTTAAGAATTCTTTGGAGTTTAAAGTGTGAGCACTGAATGTTTGAGGAAATATTCCAAACAATTTTGTATGATGTCTTTTGAGTATACTGACCCTAAGACAAATCAATAATGTCGACGCTACTTGGGAAGTTGGGGGAGGGGGAGGAGGAGGAGGGATATGAAACCGACAAATTTGTGTTGATATAATTTTGACACAAAACTCACAAAATATGTCCTAGTCAAAGGTAATCATGTTCTACTTTGAAGTAATGACAATTTATATGTTAACAAGTCAAAGTGACAAAATTAGATCATTGACATTGATTTAAAATATTAAATATATGTACATATTTTATTAAAATGTTTCTCAAATCAATTTATAGAAAAATGTTAAAGTAGAACGCTGATTTTGATAAGCTGGAGGAATTTCAGTACGGTCCCTATAAATAATGATTTCAGAGGACATGGATTAATTTGAAGTTACTGAGACATCCCTGGAAATTGGTGATTGGTCATAAACCCGTGGCACCAAGCATGTACACACATAAATCACATTCTAAAGATATAGAACGTGATTTTTCTTTGTGGGCTTGCTTGTGGAATAAACCTTTGTGGTGTTAAAGAATAAATCTATAGAACTTTTACAAAGTTTGTGGAGTCAAGCTTATTTGTGGGAAACAACCTTGTGGAGTTAAGCTCATTTGAGATAAACAAGCTTGTGGGGAAAAAAAAATTAATAACGTGAATTTGCTCATTTACATTTATTTCATATCAACTAAGAGTTCAATACAACTCTATTGAACTCAATAAATAGATGAGCCCTTCCCATCATTCAAGGCACACAACTACAAGCTCTCTCTTGTACATAAAGTAAGCATTGCGCTAAATGCGATCTTGGCTTCTTAAATCTTTGGATTTTTTCTAGAGCTAAAGATGCTCTAATGTGCCTATAATTTTTACTCAAATAAGGCTTATGCCTCTCAAGTGTTTGAGAAATTACGTTCTAAACAACAACACATTTGGCTAACACTTCAGCACACCATATTCTTATCTCCTTAATAATTCTTTGGAGTTTAGTGTGTGCTTTAAAGTGTGAGCACTGAATGTTTGAGGAAATATCCCAAACAATTATATATTTGCCTCATTTACTTTTCTTGTACATTTACTCTTTGTGTGTGTGAGTGATTGCTAAGTAAACAGACGAATCCATGAATTAATAAATCAATCTTATTAAAAATTAAGAAATTTCAGCTGGTATCAAAACGGGTGCACTTAGAGGGCTTAATATCCCAAACGTAATCGGAAGCAATTGGATTGATTACATAATGAATTCGCTTAAAAACACCTACCAGTTCTGATGCGTCCAAAATTCGTTCTCCTGTAAGTATGACCTGCAAAACAAATGCTAGCTTGCCAAAGACCACTTTGTTGGTGGTCGAAAGCACTCCGATGCTTAAGTCTGTAACTCAGTTGGAGATGAAGATAAGTCTGGACAAAACTCAGTTAAAGTTGCATACCTTTGTTGAATGTTCCCTTTACCTTATATAATGATCGTTGTTGATTCCCTACGTGACTTAAGTATGTGAGGCGCAATGAGAGAAGATGTTTCTTGTAACGATCTCCTTATTTATGAAGATACATCCTCAGAGGCCCTCCGACACTTTTTTTCTCTATAATGTTCGTCCTCTTTAAGGGAAAACTTTATCGGGCCTGGATTTGGGCTTTTAACTATGGTTTATTCTGACGGGCCTTGTTTGGGCTTTTATGACTAGATTCACCATTTTTTGGGCTTTATGAATTAGTCTGATTTGTGATACTTGATCCTCGTGATGGATGATTTCTGCCACGTGTACGGCTATGATATCAGTTTTATTTGATGTATCATCAACTACTCCCCCTTAGTTAGTGGGTATGCTGATATGGCCACTAACTCGATGACGGCTGGACTTTCAATTTCATCATTGCCTCGCATCTAATGTTGTTAGCAAATTTTGGTGAGTTGGTATCCCAATATCTTGTTCATCCGTTTGTTTCCGCGTGTATTTTGGGATTTCGTGCTATCATCATATCTCGCACATCGTCCTATGAGCAATCTCTTCGTTGCTGGCATTCCCTTGACTGTTAGGTTCTGCATTTGGTGGTTGGTCTGCTGGTGACCAAGGAAATATGCTTCCTCAGTTCTCCTATCTATTTTGTGAAGCTTAATGATTACATAAGAAACTGGTCAAGATTCTAGTTTTATGCTTCTGTCAACTCTAGCTACTTCAAATTGCGAGGTCGTCAGATTGTGTGGTCGTTCCGAGTCCCAAACAAACAGAGGGATCTGCAGTTAACTGTAGAGGAGCGGTTGATTAGTGACCGTTTCTTGAAGCTTCATGTGGTTCTCATGGAGGCATTTCTCTCTGGGGACATCGTGGAGCGTAATGGCTTGTACACTATGAACGAGGTGAAATGGGCATTGATTATTCAATCCCAAGTTGAGGAGATTGATGCCTATGCTGCTCCTGTTGATGTTAGTGATGCTAGCATTGATGGGGAAGTGAGCTCGGACGGGGATGTTACGGATCTCAATACTCCTGTTAGCATTGGTGTTGCTGGCCCGACTTCCAGGAAGACGAAGCTTCCGAGGTCTGCTAGCCCGTCGAAGCAATTGTGGATAAGTCATGGCCGTGTTTCGAAGAAGAAACGACTTTCTTGTTCTACTTGTGGTATTGCTCGGATTGCTTTTCGTCCGAGTTTTTCTGGGTTGTGAAAGAGGATCGCTTATCCCTCGAGGAGGTCAAGAAAATGAACTTGGCACTGGAGAGGAGCGAGAAGGAAATTACTCGTTCATTGAATGATAATGAAAAATGTTCCTTTCTGCCTATGGTGTGTTCGACGTTGCTAAATATCTAACAATGACCCTCGAGTTATCGATGACAAGATGCTTCAGCTGGCGATGGAACAATCTAAGGAAGTCGTTGACCGTGGTCAGAGTTTTGAAGTTTTTCCTCCTCGATCTCCTTTCATTCTCGTCGATGTCGCGGCGGGGTTCATAGTTTCTTCTCTTGTTCGTCTAGATTCTTCTGCTCATGCTGCTACTACTACTTGTTCTACTCCTGCTATGACCATTCCGAGAGAGAAGGCAAGAGTGGTTTTTCTGTTATAACCGTTGTTTCGCCTGCTATTTCGTATGTTGGGGGTGGTTCCTTTGTGCTTTCGGATCCCCGCATCCTTCATCCACGGATAATTTGGAAGGAGTCCAACCCGGAAGACATCCGTATGAAGTCGGATGGGAAGTTTCGTTTGTTTACTTAGCTTGACGTGCAGGATGGTGCACATAGGTTGATCAATGAATGGCATAGGCGAGCGGTGGAATGGCCTTCGATGCCTGTACTGGATTCTAGCATTCATCTTGACTATGGTCTTAAGTAGATAATGGACGGGATGAACACCTTACTTATGCTGGGGTAATGGGGTCGGAGTACAGGGCTGGTTGTGGCTAGGTGGCTGCTCTTGAGAGGAAGTTGGCGGCGTTCTTGTTAATGTTTTCTCACATCCTTCATCAATTTGACATGGTGAAAGCGCAATGCGCGGAGCATGAAAATGCAGTTGAGGCTGCTCTGGCCTTTGTAAGGGAAGTGGAAGCTGCATGAGATCGGTCTGCTGCGGAGCTTGAGTCTTCGATGACCATTTTGGACGGTGTTCACGCATGATTGGACGAGTTGGAAAATGAGTTGTCCGTCGAGAAAGCTGGCCATGATGAGGCCCTGCATTTTGTCACTAAGCAATCTGTCAGCCGTCGAATTGCTGAGGGGCGGGTGGAACAATTAGTAATTGTGCTCAATGAAGTTAAGTCGAATATCTCCGCCAACCAAGAATGAGCTTGCTGCAACAAAAGACAGGCCGAGGATTGCAGAGGTGGAAGATTGGAAGAGAATTGTTGATGGACGGGTCGAGCTTCTCGACTATATCGAGGGGCTTGGTGTTGATTTGTCTGAGTATCGTTATTTGGTCGATCAAGTCTTCGAGGATGAAGATGGTAAGGAAGGTACTCCGGATCCCCTAGGCGATCCTATAGACAAATAACCATCATTCCCTCACCCTTCCAATCCTACTCCATCACCTACTCTCGTTGTTGAAGGGAGAACCTCATCACCTCCTGCCACTGGCGTTGTTGCCTATCTTCCATCAGATGCTCTTGCTGCTTTTACTGTTATTTCTCCCAATAATCTATCTTTTTCTCTGGATGTAACATAGTGATTTTATGAATGAAAAACCTTTCCTTTTGACAATGTTGTATTGCCTTTTATATTATTTTCCGCTTCACATGTTTTCTCTTTGAAGTCGTGATTCGGCTTGGATAATTTATGTTGACTCATTGTATTTGATAAGTGTATTCGCCTCATTCTCCATACTCTGGCAAATTAGGCTTATCCGTATTTCTGTTTTTACGTTTGTTTGTTGACCATCCGAAGTTTTTTTCTTTTGGTTTTGTTAGTTGAGGGATTTTTCTCGTTCAGATATTCACTTATTCGTTTTGTGGTCGGGTGTGTTGGTTGCTTCGGTGGGTCTTGGCTTGTATGCCAATGTGTTTCGTGTTCCGAAGTATTGGTTGGATTGGACGGTTTTGTGAGTGAATTGCCTTGTACCTTTTTAACTTTTACGTTCGTCATGGTTGTCGAAGTAAGTCGTCTTGGCTCTAGTTTTTGCTTTTTGGTCCGATACTTTGATAAGCCAGAAGGCCTCTAAGATTACATCTTGATTTATATGTCTGGACTTTCTGATTCGATATATAGGCCAGAACAATTTGACATGCTCGTCCCAACTTCGTTGGTATGGCGTATTAGTCGACCCAAATTTTTTTCAAGTAAGTGGACTCGATCATCCCAACTTTTACTTTGTTGGTCTGACGCGTTAGTCGACCTTAAGTTTATTCGAGTAAATGGATTTGTTTGTCCCATCCTTTACTTCGTTGGTCTGACATATTAGTCGACCCGAAGTTTATTCGAGTAAGTGGACTTGTTCGTCCCAACTTTTACTTCGTTGGTCTCACGAGTTAGTCACCCCAAGTTTATTTTAGTAAGTTGACTTGTTCGTCCCAACTTTTACTTCGTTGGTCTGACGTATTAGTCAACCTGAAGTTTATTTTGAGTAAGTTGACTCGCTCGTCCTAACTTTTACTTCGTTGGTCTGACGTATTAGTCGACCTGAAGTTTATTTTGAGTAAGTTTACTTGTTCGTCCCAACTTTTACTTCGTTGGTCTAACGCGTTAGTCAACCCGAAGTTTATTCGAGTAAGTGGACTTGTTCGTCCCACTTTTACTTCGTTGGTTTGACGTATTAGTCGACCCAAAGTTTATTTTGAGTAAGTTGACTTGTTTGTACCAACTTTTACTTTGTTGGTTTGTCGCGTTAGTCGACCCGAAGTTTATTTTAGTAAGTTGGCCTGTTCGTCCCAACTTTTACTTTGTTGGTTTGATGTATTAGTCGACCCGAAGTTTATTTTGAGTAAGTTGACTTGTTGGTCCCAATTTTTACTTCGTGGTTGATTAGACCATAAAATTTTCATTTGACTTATGCGTCCTAGCCCTTTGTTTGTGGCTTGATATGCCAATTGCTTCTCATTCTCTGACTTTAATGCCTCAATTTTATTGCTTGGGCATAAGATGGAGAGTTTTGAACTCGGAGTTTTATTGATAAGCCCCTTTCAGGTGTTTAATAACTTTTTTTTGGAAGGCAAGCAGGGTTTTTATAGGATCCCAGAACCCATAAAGATGCCGCAAGCTGGGTTTGAACCCATGACCTAGTGGTACCATCCGCCAAGCTCTAACCGTTGAGTTGTCATGCCATTGGCTTGTTTAATAACTTATAGTAGTAGTAGTCATTCTTTTCTCATAAAGTTACATTATGTTGTAGAGTCTGCACTGCATTTTTCTTACTGCTGCTCATTTTGTTCTGCCTTGAGTCGTCTTAACTTGTTCGTTGTAACTTCTTCCTTCATGATTCTCTGTAGTTTTGCTATTCGTATATTGTTGTCGCGAGATAGCTAATAAACTCGGAATGCTTCTTGATCGGATCACTAGCTGTGTGCCTTTGACAGGTTGGTTCGGATGAACATAATAGAATGTAGATCCGAATTGTCCAATCATGCTTACATCAGTACCTACTGCCAAGGCTTCATTTGTCGAATCAAATTTGTTTGCGTCAATTTCGTTGTGGGTAATGTAGGTGTTGTTGGCCTTGTCATGGAAAATGTGGGTCAAGCTTGTATTTGTCAGTAAGGTCTTCGGACTATGTCAGTTGGTTGGCCCCCATTTGAAGTGCAAATTTCTCTGCGCTGCTCGTTGTGAGTTGTCGTATTGGTTTTTCTAGTCTTGTTTGATGGCATTGGTGCTCCTACTTCGATATAGATCAGCTCGAATAGGCAATGTTATTGGTTGTTTCTTCGGTTGGCTTGACTGTTTGCTTCATTCAGGTGTGCAGTGTAGGGTGTATATCAGTTATCTGGGTTGTTCTTTTGATCCCGCAGTGTTGTCGGCATTTTTCTCCCTTGGGCTATTTATCAGACAGGCCGATGAATTCGTCAAGTCGTCCTTTTTGAACCCAGTGCTCAATTTCATCTTTCAGGTTGTAGTAGTCTTCGGTGTCGTGCCCATGATCCTTATGGAAAGAACAATATTTGTTTTTGTCTCGCCTTTCTGGGTCTCCTCTCATTTCGAGTGGCCAATTGACATCTTCTCATTTTGCCATGGATTTCAGTATGTTTTCTCGGCTAGTCTTCAAGGCCATGTATGGTTTGTACGTCTTTTTCACCACGCTTGTTACCTGCTCATGCATGGGCCTTGCCGATTGTAGTTTTTCGAATTCTTGCTGGTTGAATTGGGGCCTCCCACTGGTCTGGTGCCATTTTTACTAAATTTTTCCTCCCAGGGTTTGTTGTCATCTATCCTTTTTTCTTCCCTTCTTTATCACTCTTCGAGTGGGCTTCCCTATCGGATTTGTTTTTCTTTCTGGCGGCTATCATCTCCTCGAGAGTGATGTGCTTTTGAGCGGTCTTCAATAGATTTGCCATGCTTTTTGGGGGTTCTAGGTTCAGAGCATAAAAAAAGGTTCCTTTTTCAGTCCGGTGGTGAAAGTAGCGATGGTCGTGTCGTCGCTGCATCCGAGCTTTAGTTTGATATGAAGCAAGTAGATTGCCCCCTTCCTCATCCGTTGACTGCCGATAAGCCTCGTGATGAAGGTGGTAGCTAGCGCCTGAAATGAGTCTATTGACCTTAGTGGTAGGCTATTGAACCAATTCATCGTTGTGGAGGTGAGACTGGTTGGAAACGTTCTGCATAAGATGAATTCTCTATTGTCCTTCAATGCCACCAAGTGGTTAAAGTGTCACATATGGTTTGTCGGATCGATTGTGCCATCATACGCTTCAAATTTTGGTGGGGTGAACTTTTTTGGCGTAGGAGTCACTATGAGTGCGTGGGAAAATGGAAGTCTGGCTAGTTTGTACAGTACATTAGGATCTGTGACTTCAATCCTGAATGGGATTTCAACAGAGTTTTGTTGGGGTGGCGCTTGGACGGGGTCGGCGGATTGAGCACGCTCTTGGGTGAATTTTCCACCATTTTGATCATATAATCCATCTGGGCCGTGAGTAGGTCTACATGAGGGTACGTGGCAGCATCGCCAAACGTCTGGGATGATTTGGCTATCGCGTGTTGTGGCTCTCCGTTGTCGGGCATGATTGACTCGATGTTTATCGTTGGGTTTGAAATGTGCACTACCGGCAGAGCAGCTTTGCCAGTGGGGAGATTGTTTTAATTGTTGTTTGGTTGAGGGTCTATAGAGTGTTCCATTTGTTCTGAGAGTTTTTTAATCTTCGATTAGAGTTGAGGAAGTTTGTTACTATAGATTCTCTTTTTGAAAGGAAAACTTGTCGATCCCCACAGACGGCGCCAAACTGATGCGTCCAAAATCCGTATCCTGTAAGTATGACTTGCAAAACAAATGTTAGATTGTCAAAGACCACCTTTTTGGTGGCCAAAGACACTCCGATGCTTTAGTCAGTAACTCAGTTGGAAATGGAGATAAATCTGGATAGAACTCGGTTAAAGTTGCATACCTTTGTCGAATAATCCCTTTACCTTATATAATGGTCGTTGTTAATTCCCTGCGTGACTTAAACATGTGAGGCACACCGAGAGGAGATGTTCCTCGTAACAGTCTCCTTCTTTATGAAGATATGTCCTCGGAAGCGTAACTCCCTCCACGACTCTTTTTCTCTGTAATGTTCCTCCTCTTTAAGGGAGAACTTTATCAGGTCTGGATTTGGGCCTTTAACTATGGTTTATTCTGGCGGGCCCTGTTTGGGCTTTTATGACTAGATTCGCCTTTTTTGGGCTTTATGATTAGCCTGGTTTTGGGATACTTGATCCTCGTGATGGATGATTCCTGCTAGGAGTACGGCTGCGATATCAGTTTTATTTGATGTATCATCAAGTTCAATGATTATAATGATTCTCAAATTGACATCATTAAAGTATTTTCCCAAATTGATCTTTTTACTCATAATGCAAGTGGAATTTCCATTGATGGTGAATCTGACACGTGTCTAATCTCAGGTCAAAATCACCATAATGAATGTTATTGAGATGATGACTTAACTACTCTATGAGCAAGATTGCTAAGTATAAACACCAAATTGTGCAAGCAAGTTAAATTGCTCAATACACAAGTTAATATATTGAATGAGCAACTCATGGCACAAAAGGAGACCAATGTGTTGAAACTCTCTTCTATCAAACTTGAAAAGAAATCTCTTCTATCAAACTTGAAAAGAAAGAATTACTTACTTTGAACAAAATTCTAGAGGTTAATAATAAAGTTTTCATTTCTATGGAAAAGTTGTTGGAACTATGATTTAATGAATTAGAGTCGATCTATAAGTTTACAATGGAAGAGTTTTCCAAAATTAAAAATGACTTATTCTCAACTCAAATTCAACTTCAAACCTTTGCATGAAGCAAAACCTCTATGTAAGATCATTAGTATTGGCAAACACAACAATGACAAACAAGGTTTAGGATATGTAGAAAGTTATTAAGCATCTAAACCTTTCTCATCGGCCATTAAGTTTATTAAGGCTTTTCATATGTCAGAAGTAGCCCTTCCACAAAATGATCACTCAAAAATTTCTACTTTTGATACGTGTGCTAATAAAGTAAAAGAAATTTCTTCAAGACAATATGTGCTCACGAAGTTCAATACTTTGGCCAACATGAATAAATTGTGGGAAAAGAAGTTCAGCGCTATGAAGAACAAGGTTAAATTGTTAGACAAGACAGACTAACCTTCACAGAAACATAAGTCTAATAAAGCTAAAGTTTAAAAGACAAAGGCACACTCTGTACAACCAAAGGTTCGATATCAAAAGAAGGTTCAAGTTAAACCTCATCAAGCTCAAACTGAAGTTAAAACTAAAGTGGCTATGATTCAACAACCATCTCCTTGTAAACTTCCCCATACACTGCAATGCACATATGGTGGAAGACATGGACATCAGTGGCCAAAATCTTATTTTGCCCCATGGCATGTTGTTGTCGTAGAGGACACACTAAACCTTACTATGCCTATAGTGGCTATGTCCAAAATCTTCATTCTCATTTTAGAACTATCAAAGTACTCCGTCAACGACAACATAATCATGTGGATAATAATAAAACGAAAATGATTAATGATGTATTAGACTCTCAAGTTTCCTATTCTACCAAGTACTAGGTTTGAAAAAGACTAGAGATATATGGTTGAGAAAATATGACTTATTTCATCAATCTCGACGACCAAGTTTGTTTCAATTACAACCTTTGAATTCAATGTAATATCTTTTGACTGGTCAAGTGATATTATACTCAGGTCCTTTGATTGAAAACATTATGAAATTCATAAAGCAAACACAACCATCTTATATGATAAACAAAAGTTTCATCATCATAATCAGTCAAGTGTCTACGAATATATTTTATCAATTTTGGGTTAGCGACATAATGGAATTGGAGTTTGTGAAAATTGATGGCCAATTAGCATACATTCTCACTAAAACCTATAAATTCTCTCATTTCAAAAAATCTCAAGTCTATTGGTGTATGTCCACTTCTTAATTTGATCATTCTCACTTGTTTATGAATTTTATTATTATTATTATTATTATTATTATTATTATTATTATTATTATTATTATTATTATTATTATTATTATTATTATTATTATTATTATTATTATTATTATTATTATTATTATTATTATTATTATTTTGGACTCACATTTCTAAGAAAATGAATTTCATACATATTTATCGAACAATAATTCTAGTTGAAATTCTTTTGCGAAAATTGTTCTATCTAGATTTTCTTATGCGAATTGTTTCTGTCCATGTGAAACACGGTTTCCATTTAAGGTTGAGATTTATTGCTAAGTCGTGAATTGTACTTCAATATTGCTGATTTCTTTTGAATGTATTTCTAGCATGGTGAAGAATCCAAATTGTTCTTGAAAATTCATTATTTGGACATACTTTATGAGAAGTATGAAAATTATATATATCTTAGCATTTGAGAAATGTGAGGGAAATCTATACTACTTTTTCAATATGGAACGTTCGGGCTTAGTAATCGGGCTTGCCACCTCAACAAGTGGCTATGGTTTGCGTAAAAGGACATGTTCGTATATTAAGAAAGTGTAAGATGGAAATAATAGAAGTTTTCGTTTAATGTGTGAGATCCGCGGGGTTGTCAAGCCTATCACCCTAAGCCAAATGGTCTCGGTAATGTTGGTTTAAGATCATTTTTATGGAAATAAATTATATCGATATATTACCCAATGAAAAATTAGGGTGCAAATCTCTAGTATGAGATCTTTGGGATTTTCAAGTCTGGTACCCTAAAACCAACTGGTTTAGGAGTTGTCGGTCACGTGAGTCCTAGAAGGTTAACATCCCTATCAATGCCAATTTGTTTGAAAAATACAATTAAGAGCACTTTATTTCTCTATCAAGACATTGAACGAATTTTGATTTGATAGCGTTATTTGCGATTTTTCACCATTTTCAAATATTTTTTTGTGAAATTAACTTAAGATTGTATTACACTGGCCTTAGCAAGGCCATATGATCTCACTCACTCATGAAATATTCTAACATTACTAAAAAGACGTGAGGAGATTTCATGATATCTGAATCTTTGCAAACTATTTTCTTCATGAAAATTGTTTGAGAACAATTTGTCAAAAAATCAAAGTTTCAAAATTTTCATCTTGTGAGTGTAGAATCTTGATTTCATATGAGAATTAATACAAACAAAAATCAAAGTCTTTTGAATATCATAATTTTGTTGGACAATCAGTTTTTGTCTCCATTAACTTTTTAAATGGTCCAAATTACAAAGAATTTATCAAAGGGGATTTAAGTGAGAATTTTATAAATAAGTGACATTACACAACACACAACTTGCTCTTGTTGGGTGTACAAAAAACTAAACACATTTGTCAAGTTCGTATACTATACAAAGTTAAGAGTTAAGCTTGTTTGAGAGTCTTGAAATCTTATGGAATACAACATAATCTTTGAGCGGTTCAAACATGTGGGTTTCACCTTATTGAATGATGCATGTCTTTGAGGACTTTAGAGCGTGGGATTTTTTATCTTGAGGGTACAACATAATGTGAATTTTGGTATGCTATGTTTGGTAACAATTTCTATATCGTTTTACAGAGAAACCATACAAGTTTTTGAAAATAGAATTATATTCTTTTAAAAACTTCTACTTGTTTTGGTTGCTAAAGGTTTCCTAGTCCTATAAATCTCCTCATTATTTTAATATTTTATTTTCTCAAAACTTTAAAAAAAAATCCACCAAAATCTATCCTCTTTGAGCTCCATAAAACACACAATTTTGTATTTGGTGTGTGATTTCCAAACTCTTAAAGTATATTGATTGGTAGTTTTGTTTCTTCTGATCAGGGACATTCCACAAATTCTAAAAATTTATAGATTTACACATTTGTGGGGAATAGGGATAACACGAGGTCAACGTTTGTGATATTCAAACTTTTTGAAAGTATTGTGTACACATCACTTTTTAACATTTCCATGAGTCTCATTAGATTTGGAAACCACAATTATAATGACTAAAACTCTTGGTATTGTATCATATTTATCTTGGAATTTTTAAGGAATTAAAAAATAAATATTTTGTTTTCACATGGTTTGAACTTGTTGTCACAATTTTGTAAAACCAAATATTACCTTCCAAGATCACATAATGCGTTAGGCTCATAATTGAGGAAAATAAGGTTGTCAATTTTTTTAATATAATTTCAAATTGTACACCTTGTGCAGCTAATATGATAAACATAAAAACATGACATTTTACGCTCCTAAATATACATTTGCTAAGTCCAACTATCTAATAAAAAAATCTCATTGCGAATACTTTATGTATTTTGTAGAAATTTAAGCAATAATCTTAAATCATACTCAAAGTCGCACAATAAGGTTAAATTCAACAGCTAGAAAGCAAATTAGAAGTTCACACAAACATTGCCAAAGACCAAAGATTTTCAAGTCCAAGACCTGTGAAGTCAAGCCTACATAGCACTACCATCTATTGATCTTGAGAATATCAACATGAAGATTTGGAAATCCATATAGCTACAAACTCTAAAAATATATGGTCAAACTTCACTATCCATTCTCACATTTTAACTCATTCCCTTACTTGCATAATAAAAAAAGTCAATTTTCCTTATTTCACTCCATCACTTTTACCATTTTCCATATTTTACTCCACTTTCCACATGCACATTTGCTATTCTCATTCATAAACAACTCCTCATAATTTTATCAAGCCCATTTGCATGCTCAAAATACAAACACTACAAGAAATCTGGCATTAGGTGGCAAATTTATATGTGACGCTTTTAAATTTCTCACCGTTTTCCCATTTAGGCGAGGAATTTTGACGAATTGTCACCTATTTGTTCAAGTAAAAATTTGGTTCCCACTTCCTTACATAAAAGTTTCAAAATCGTCACACTATAAAGATAAGGAAACTTGACGCCTAAATAAAATATCTTTGGTGAGAAAAGTTAACACCTCGTCACATTTAATCAACCCACAATTGAGAAAATAGAAACCCAAGAGTTATAAAATTATATATATATATTAGGGCTGGGCAAGTCCGGGTAATCGACCCGAAAACCAAAAACCGAAGCCCGGACCTAATTTTTTAAAATCGAAATTTGAAAACCGAGACCGGACCGGATAAGGTCGGTTAACCGGATCTCGGTTAACCGAATTTTCGGCTCGGGTCGGGCCGGTCTCGGTTCAGATGTGATCATCGCATCAGCATCATCCAAATCTTTTGATCATCATCAATCATCATCAGCATCATCAAAATCTTTTGATCATCATCAATCAATCATCATCATCAGCATCAGCATCATCAAAATCAGTATGAACTCGCAGATCAGAATCAGTATGAACTCGTAGATCTCGCATATCAGTATGAACTCGCAGATCAGAATCAGTATGAACTCGCAGAATGAACTCGCAGATCAGTATGAACTCGCAAGATCAGAATGAACTCGTAGATCTCGCAGATCAGTATGAACTTACAGAATGAACTCGCAGATCAGTATGAGCTTGCAGAATGAACTCGCAGAATCAGTATGAACAACCACTAACCCTTCGGGTTTAAGTGTCCGTCCAACCTCTGTGGCGAATTCCACCAGCCTATTCGACCTCTCAATCTCTCCACCACCTAAGAACACGAAATCAAACGAATCATACACAAGCTTCAACATTTGAGAATAAAGAAACGAAAAGACAGAGGGGAAGACAACTCACACAAGCTTCAAGAGCTGACCAAATTGAATTTTATTCAGCCCAAATTCATACTCGGGCCGGGCCGGTTACCCGACGGGCTTCAGAATTGAAAACCGAGGCCCGGACCAGAAATTTTGGGTCGGCCGGGCTTTTACAACCGAAAACTTTTTTAATTAATTAAAACCGATCCGAACCGACCCGATCGATCCGATTGTCGGTTCGGTCCGGGTTTTCTGTCCTAAATGCCCACCCCTAAATTATATATACCTATAGCCCAAATCGTTGAAGATAGTATCACGATCTCTCCTCCTCTAAACTCCTCCAAACTCCTCCTCCTCTCAAGGGCTGTGTGAGCCAACGAGTGAAGAAGGTGTGAAACGTTAGCAAGGTACTGTTCTTCTTCTTCTTGCAATGGTTTCTGCAACTTGTAAACACAATCAGGCAGTGAGGGTTCTTCATACCCAGGCGGTGAATCGCCTTCTTGAAGAAAAGAAACGGGCTGAATTGGCTGCTAGAATCGCCTCAGAGGAGTTCACTGTTGAATCTGGGTAAACAAAAACAGTTTTTTTTTTTTTTTGGGGGGGGGGGGGGGGGGGGGGGGGGGGTGGGTTGTACATAAATTTGGTTGATTTTGATTTTTTTTTTTTTGTTGAATTTGGTGAAGTTTTTTGCCTAAAGTACGGTGTATTTTGACCAAAGTTGGAGTTCATGAAGAGTTTTTGGATTCTATATCCAAATGGAATGCTAGAGAGGATCGGCCGGACATATCGCAAACAAAGGGGTCAATTAGTGCTGTGAGAGGGCAAGCAATATTCCTTTGTATGAATTGTGTCTCACTTATGGTGGGATATTCAGATTGACATTTGGTCCAAAGGTCAGATTTTTCATTTCGTTCATGACTTGTTTATTTTCTTTACTTTTGTAAGTAACTGTGTTTGTTTGATTATTGATGTTTGATGAAGAGTTGGTTGTTGATGATTTTTGCAGTTATTTCTGATAGTTTCTGATCCTGCCATTGCTAAGCATATCATCATCATCATCATCAAAGCCCATTCCCGAGATTTTCGGGGTCGGCTACATGGATTTTGGTTCTCCAAGCAATGCGATCTTCCCACATTTCCTCGCCTAATTCAAGCTCAATGATATCTTCATTCACCGTCTTCATCAAAGCTCAATGATATATTGCTAAGCATATATTGAGAGAAAATTCAAAGGCGTATTCTAAGGTACATTGGTCTATCTAAAACTATTTCTGTTCAGAGTCTCGAACTAATTGCAGGAAACAGACTATAAACATATATGACACTGGGTTTGGTTTAAAATGTTTCATACCTGACATAACCTTGTGTCCCATATGTCGCGTGATAAAAAGAAAGCATTAGCCTAATTAAAAAATAATTTAGGTTGATTGTAAAAGAACTTTAGTATATTTATATTTTGTATGAATGAAGAAGTGAGTAGAAAGAGGAAGATGAAGGAATTTGGAATTTAATTTTTTTTGGCAGGGGGACAAACGTTTGGCCTGATGCAAAGATATGATTAAAAAAAAAACTCTTTAAAATCAAGGACACAGAAATGGGTATCCTAACATTGTATAGTATAGCCAACTTAACCTCCTCATAAATACTTGTGTTATTCTTCATTGATAAGTTCTAAAGAACTAATGAAATATTTGTTAGTACATTTCCATGCAACAATGTATACAAACACGTGTCATACTATTTCCTTCGAGTATCTGGGATTTATCATCTTTGACATGATATTTAGGCAAAAGGAATTATCGGAGTATAGTTGGTTTTAACAAACTAGTATACAAGACTCGGCTGCCGTTGATTTCCCCCATAATCCAACATTAAATATAGAACTAAACTACAATTTTAGCTGTACACCAAAAGATTTGCCACAATCAACTTGGCATGTGTTGAGCTGAGTTAAGCCTAATTCAGGATTTGCTATCATCTCTTTTTCTGTTTAAGGAAGGTTTTACAAAAAGTCATCACTTTTCTGATTTCTCCGATAATGGCCAATGACCAAGTAAGCACAGGGCCAACAAAGAGGTTCTGCACCTTTTTCAACTCGTAATTCAACTCATCTTTTATCAAGTGTTATCACTACTAAGTGATTCCAATCCATGAAAATAAAAAAAAAATTCAAGCAAGCCCGCCCTCTGATTTAAAATTAATCTTTGAAGCACATTGCGTTTCCGAAAAAGATTCAAGTTTAGGACCAAAATGCAATATTAAGAACTTCAGTTAACACCATAACAAAGCTTAGAAGAGTTATCAGGGGCAACTACTCAGGCAATGAACCTCAAAAAACTGCAGTCACAATGGAAGTTGCTTTGATATTTATGGAATTAATTTAAGGCTGAACTCAGAAGACAAAGCTCTGTCTTATTTTCTTCTCAGGGAATAGATATCTCCGTTGGTTTCCATTTCCCTAGTCTATCTATTTATTTATTTATTGAAGGGTGAGCAGGGTATTTAGTGGACCCCATAACCATTTAAAGCTTTTGGTAGGGTTTGAACCTTGGAATTGTGATCCGATAGCCATTTCCCTAGATTAGTATATTGTTTCACCTATTTGGGTACCATTGTCGCACAGGAATTTGGAGATGAAAGCAAAGTCGAAATTGGACTGTTTATTGTTTAAACTAATGTCTGATTTGAAGAAGTTGAAGGTAACTTGGTATCCAAATTTAAAAAATTTCTAACTGAAGCTGCAACACACTCTAGTTTAGAAGTGTAATGTCTTGGGCTGGCTTGTTCCCAAGTCCTAAGTGATCTTTGGAAACAAACAACTAACACCTTATTTAATGTTCCTTAATGAAGATCATTCTCAAATCTAGGGGAAACAAATGTCATCCAATATTCTATATTTGTTAGCCGAAACTAGGTTTTTTTTCACCCAAAAACCTATCAATTTCACATTGCACTTTTGCCATACGGTTGCAATCTGCATAAAAAATGGTAGTGATTGTGCAATAAAGACAATGATAGTCTTAGCTATAGATCCACTTACTTATAGTTTGTAGCTTGGTTTCCTCTAACTCTTTGCATATACAGGACATCCTGGCAGAAATTTTAGAATTTTTCATGGGGATGGGACTAATTCCAGCAGATGGTGAAATGTGGCGAGTCGGAAGAAGGGCCATTGTCCCAGCATTACATCAGAAGGTAATCTATGGTTCTTGGAATTCTTCCAATTTCATCAATTTGACTTTATTTGATAAGTGACTGACAGAGATGCAAGACTAAGTTGCATACTATATATGCTTTTGTTTCGGTTTTGTATATATTTGAGATTAATTTAAAAAATAGGTTGCTACAGTATTTTATTTGAATCTCACTTGTAGTATGTTTCAGCTATGATTAACCTATTTGGCGAAGCTAGGGATAGGCTCTGCCAAAAGCTAGATGCTGCAGCATCTGTGGTAGGTTGGGTTAGTGTCAAATAAATAGCAAATCTCATTGAGACTGATAAAGAGATTAAAGTGATAAAGAGATTAAAGCGTCATTTCATATTAAAATGTTATAGTTTCTAGTTTTCTTCTGGTTGTTGTGGGGTCATGATCTCTTGTCGCTTTCATTTGTAGTTAACTAAAAGCAGTAAGCCCAAGTTACGAGAGTATAACTAATTATTTTGAGTTTAGATATATACTGATTTTTTTACTTGATATCAT
Source organism: Berberis vulgaris (assembly GCA_963556465.1). NCBI lineage: Eukaryota > Viridiplantae > Streptophyta > Magnoliopsida > Ranunculales > Berberidaceae > Berberis > Berberis vulgaris. The sequence goes on from OY747126.1 coordinate 51,956,963, forward strand.
TTCTTGTATCCTACCCTTTTTGTTCAACATAGTGAAATAACATTTGTAGTTTCATTTACATCTTTAGCTTATTCTTATAAAATTAAATTTTACTAACATTTATACTTGTTAATGTCAAATGCAGGCTTTTTTGGCAACTACAATGCAATTAGGTCGTATCAACAGTGTTTCCTACCGCCATGATCCAAACAATTCTAATGGTAGTGATGTACATTCAAATGATCCTTATTTTGATGAGCTTGATGACCATGATGGTGATGAAGAATGATTCAAGGAGGTTGTGGGTATGAATAGATGATGAGTTAAGGAACTTAGTGTTACTAGAGTAGACTCGGTTATTTTTTTTGGACATCAACATGGTGTAACTTGATATCATTATTGTATTCAGTTATGTGACTTTGCATATGCATTGAAATAATGCAATATTTTTTTATGAATGCAAATTCTACTATTTAATTTTAGATTGTGCATTACACAAAAAATAGGTGGCGTTATTTAAGAGTACGTGCTAGTAGACAACTACAATAAATGGGTGAAGAATGAGTTGTCACAAATATAATGAAAGTGTGACGAAAATTTCGTCACAGGTAGATAATTTTAATGTATGAAATCACTACTGTGATAAACTGTTATTAACGTATAAATTATATAAGTGAGGAAATATTTCTCACAGAAAGTTCATAGTTGATATTTAAATCACTATCGTGATAAATTGTTCCTTACATATAAATCACATAAGTGAATAACGATTCATCACAGAAAGTTACCACACATGACGCCAGATTTTTGTTACGCATTACACTTTACAGTGACGAAATTTTCGTCACCCATGTTGTAATTGTATATTCGCACGCTAAGTTTATGTGAGGAACCACTCGCCACATAAGCGGATTGTCCGTGACGAGTATGGAATTCGTCACCTAATATTTTCCTTAACGCCCCTTATGTGAGGGACGCTGTGACAACTGAAATTCGTCATCGTTGCTGAACGATGACGAATTAACATGTATCAGTGAGGAACAACGTTCTTCACCAAAGTCCAAATTTCTTGTAGTGAAACCGCCTTATTATCCCTACATATCTTCACATTATCCATATAATAATCTCACCATTCTTCACCTATAAATACTCCATGCTTGGTGTCCATACAAGACACTTTGGTTACAATATTTTAGAGAATAGTTGTAGAGCTTTTGAGAGTTTATTGAGAGTTTAGTTTTATTTAAGGCCTCTACCATGAGTGGGCAAACCGACCTTAGGGTGTGATGAACCCATGGGATGATGACTCCATTATGACTATTTTTTTTATTCTATTTCTTATGCACTTAATTTGAGACAAATGTTGTAGTTAAATTGCTTTAGTATTTGGTTCTTTAATGTTATATGAAACTTTTAGATAAGTTGTGTTTCAATTAGTTGGATTCGTCTCATGCTTTATGGTCCTAAAGAAAATATGTTTCTCTTCATATGTTCTTAACAAGCCTACATTATCATGATTATTCTAAGGCTTGAAATAAGTGATTTAAAAGTTCAATCATCCATCGAAGGAGATGCTGAAATTCCCTCCTAGGTATGTTTAGCATGAAATAGAGTGAGTAGCTTAAGAGTAGTTTTTTTGGTGCCATCAATCCATGATGGCGAGCTCAAAACCCTGAACTCTTTACATTACCTTGGTTTCCTTTATTTTTTATTTTTTATTTATCTTTTCATCAACGACTTCTTTATTTTATTATGTTAAGTGTTATAAGTTGATTTATAAAATTGGTTTTCAAATATTAGCCCTCTTTGTGGGATTCAACCTGTACTTGTCGTTTTCTAACTCAATAGACAACCGTGCACTTGCGGTAAGATTTAAGATCAATCAAGTTTGTGACGCGGTTGGGGAAAGCATTGGAAAATAAGTTTTCAGAATAAAGTGTTAATGCTTATCACTAGTGAAATTTAGGTGCATGTTCATCATTTAAGTGTATTTTGATCATTTAGGAACTAATCTTAAGTCTAGAAATTCATAAACATAAGCATGCACGGTGAATATACATCGTCTGGACTTAATTGGGGAGATATGAATGTTGTGAAGTTGGGTTACTTGTCTTGGAATTTGAACTGCTGTAGATGATTGATGTTTGAATGGATTTTTCTACCAATTGAGAATTCTATTTTGAGTGTCCAAATGCTAACATGTAACCCATTGAATCTAGTTTATGAATCATCTTTTGGTTTTTCATTTGGATTCCTAATTCAGACTTTCAATTCTTGTGACATCTATACATCCTGGAATCTACACTATTTTCCTCAGTTCAAGTCTCTGATTGTGAAATAATTTTTCAAAAATTTGTTTAGAGAACTTTGCTCTATTAGGAATCTGAAACAATTTTCAAAGTCAATTTACTTGTTATGAATTTTTTTTGCATTGCGTTATTTTATCTAGAACTTGTGTGGACATGAGTCTTGATTAGCTACTTTGTTTTAAAGGCTACTAATCACTCTCCAAGGTGTAATTTTTTTTTATTTTTCTTTGAGTGTTTGGAGGACTTAAATTTATGCTATTAAATTATAATAAATAAAACAAAGTCCAAGATACATCTAGAAGTCAATGGGGATAAAAGCTTACAAGAAGGAAGTAATCAAACCCCTTGTCACACTGGGTACTCACCGAGACGACTGAAGTATAGGAGGCACTTCCCTTGGGTCAACTCAATTGATTCATTCCCAACATCTAAGTGAGAAATAACTTTCTCAACCCATTTCAAATCCCTTGCAAGAAGTATTTCTGGACTACATTTAGGTGTTTATTCTGCAACATATCAAACTGTGCTAAAATACGTAAAAATAGACCTGGCTATTCGCAACTAAGTGGAATTTGATCACCTACTTCATCACTCCAATTTGTTCAGACTTGGCCAAATTTACTAAAATGAACTCAGATAACTAGATCCAATTAGAACGGAGTTCATAGGACCTCACAAAATGAATAGACTGTGTTGAACTCTTTCGAAGCAAGGCTGCTCTATTGCCAGTTAGTATGCGCCAGTAAAGACCATTGTGACTGCACTGTCATTTCTGACATTTTTGCATAGAGAGTGGTGCTTCAACGAAGTTTCTCGCAAGTCTAATCTTGTCGTAAATAGGAACAGAGGGGTGCTTGAAAGTGTGTAAGTGGTAGATAAATATAGTAAGAAATCATTGGATCTTAAAGACGCCATTGAAAGGCTTAGACTGTTCTAGTATACCAAACAAAGTAAAATTTGGTTAAGACAAACCTATTCCTAGCGTGGAGGTCTAAGGAGTTTTTACGTAATAAATTATCCCTTACTTACAAAACATATGGGAAAATCTAATTATGTGTGAGAATTTACTTTTTGCATCTTCAAGAGTTTGATCACTTGCAATATTATTTTTGGTTCCGAATTGGCCATCATTAGCGTAATATGTTGACACCATGTAGGGGTGTATAGCTACCATTGATATTTATTCTTCACTATCTCTGTACTTGCACGTTTTGAAGGTAGAGAAGGAGAGGTCCGTGACTCGAGCTGAGTGGATTTTGGGGTTTCTAAAGTGGATTTTAATCGTTTAGTGGGGTTTCAGCATGAAGTTTTGTGGTAGAGCTTGGGGTTAGCTGATCTTAGTGTGGCAGCGCTTTGGGAGCTATTGTCTGAGAAGAAAAAAAAAACGTGAGGGTCACATCAAAACTTGAGATTGCTTTTGTGAGCTAGGGCTCATGTGTGTTGAAATGCCTCAGCAGCTAAGAGAAGAGATTCCTCAGCAAGAAATACTATGAAAATAAGAGATTTTATGAATCTTCCAGAATATTGAACAATAGTATAGAACTCAACTGAAGATTCTAAAGCAGCTTCCTTAAGACACTTGTTCGCCAAGACCTTCAACTCCTGGACAACATGTAGATGGGGATTTCTATGTCAATGTAGAGAACAGGTTTACGAATCCCTTGTTTGATCATGGTGTAAGGGATGGTATCCTAGAGAGTATCACTATGTTAATTGGAATACAAACTAGTATTCCGCAGACGAATGGCGACGAATTCTTTTTTTTTTTTTTTTTTTTTTTTTTTTTTTTTTGAAAGGCAAGCCGGTTTTTTAGCCTAGGATCCGTAACCTAGTCCCGAGATGCGACCTACGGGTCGAACACCACCCCGAGATTCTGGAACAAACAACTAAAAGTCTTGACGCTCAAAGGGATTTTTTAGATAGGCATCGTTCTCCAGGAAGGGCTATGGCATGGCAGACCAAAATATAAATAACATAGAGAGGAAGGGAAAATTGAAACTTGAAAGATGGACCAAGATGAAGAAGCATGTGAAAGTTGCCTTAAGACGGCGGAATCATGCTAACTGCCAAGCTACTCTACCAACACAACAAAACCGTTGGCAAAAATTGAAGATACCCATGGAACTTGACTATTTGCTTGCTTGTAAGGAATGACTATTAGCAGCTAGACAAATGGCAGAATTGTTCACAAAGGGGTTTAACTGTTAGAATGTGAAGATTGTGATATATTAACAATGAAGGCATCAGTGATGAAGACTGTGGACTGCATACATTGTTCATCAAGAAAGATAATACATAGCATAAAGAGGATATAGTAATAAACTGACAATATGTACATTATCTTCCACACTCAGATTGCAGAAGGTTGGTAGTGACTGTGCTACATTATCTTCCACACCACTAGCCCATTGTAGGTAAGATCTCCAAACATTATAGTTGCAAAACTAGAAGTAGTAGTCAAAAAGTAAAGTAAAAAAATAAAAATAAAAAGAAGGAAAAAAGTCATCCCAAATGGATCTAGCTAGCATAGCTCGAGAATGGTATTAAAATTATCAAAAGATGTTTAATGGACTTCTCAATGGGATCAAAATACACTGATAAGTTTGCTGCAAAATGGTGTTAGCTGCTTGTCATCCACTCTTGCTTAGGCCATGGCAATATGATTAACGTGTGCATCATGATCAGAGGAACGTCAAATGGAACAATAAATGGGACTCTTTTGATAATAGTGTCTCTTTTGGCCAATGATATGTTTCTTTGCTTCACACTATAATTAATTGCACCTATTTTTCAAATCAACATAAACAAGGGCGAAAAAATGACAAGATGAGGAATATAGCTAAGACATGTAAAAGAAATCTTATAAAGATAAGTAAAATGTAATTTTTGAATATGAAGATTGTAGGAAAGGGTGAAATATCACCCAATCAACTGTTGGAAATGAAGCAGAAACTTACTAGAGTAACTGCAATACACTTGATGTTGAACTGATATTGTTAACAAAACAGAGAAATAGGAAGAGAAGAATGCACTTACAATGTATGATCCACTATAAACTGCATTCAACTCTCTCTCTCCCCGGTAGCAATGCACTCAAAGCCTTGACATATGAACAACCAAGCCACGAACAGAATACAACACACCACCAAGTCAATTAGCAACATTGTCCTAACATGCTTCCGCCACATCTTCTTCTGAGCATAATATCGCGCACTAGGTCCTAAAGAATGACAATTTTTCTGCGACGAAGATCTGAATTCACGAGTATTATTATCATTGGCTATACCATTCTCAATATCTTCGAATTCCTTATTGTGGCCTTCATTTACAACTGTCTCATCACTAAGGACATTCTTCTTCTTTTTCTTCTCAAGCGATGATGACACAGATCTCACCGACACAATAACTTCATTGCTGCTGCAAGGGGCATCCAAGTGTCGTTGCTGGTGATCACCCTGATTCTGATTATGGATGGAAGTGGAAGAGGAGGACGAGGATGAAGAGAGTGTTCGGTCGAACAAACGGTGAAAAACAGGAGCAAATTCTTCCTGAAGGCAATGAGATGTGAGATTGGATTTGAATTTGTTCAAGAAAACGTTCTTAAGTCGTTCCAAGAATTGAAAGCCGTGATGTAAGGCATGTCGTTGGTCGAAAATGGCGAAGTAAACGAAGGGATCCTCCATCAAGAAACTGTAAGTCTTGTTTCTAACCGTGTGAGAGAAGGTGGTGTGGAACGGAGGAGCGCTTTGAAGGCATTGTGAGGCTACATTTTGCAAATCAGCGTCATCTACAGTATTGAACTCTGCAATTACCGTATTATTCCCTTTAGAAATGCAAGCGTAGTAGAGGAGGATCGAAGAAGAAGAAGAAGGAGACGAGTTCATCAGATCAGATCAGATTAGATCGATTGATTCTTTCAAATCCTTATAGAAGACTAACCTTCCCCTTCTTACTCTTACTCCTCAATCTAAATGAATGAAAACAATCCATCCGTACTAGTTTGTTCCCTCTCCTCTCAATCAAACTGATGAGAATAAGGAAGGAACACGAATTTTAATCAAATATCTTCTAATCCAAATTCAGATTTGAAAACGAAGAAGAAGAAGACAGAGTAGAAAAAAAAAAAATTTTAAACTGAAAAGAGATGCGTTGGTTTGTGTTGATTGTGATTAACTGCATACTAACAACATAATGCTATGCACCAACCTAGATCTACCCCTACATTTTACTAGTTACCCCTGTTGGTTGAAAGTTGAAACATTGAAAGGCAGCCACTATGTGCATCCTCATTACATGCTCTCACGGGATGGATACGGGTTTGGATACTCGAATAACCTTATTTGGATCCCAACAACTATTATTATATATCTATATTACAAATTAGAATGGTGTTTGGGATCGAAGATAAAAGACGGCTAAGATTTATCCAAATCTAAGAATCTAACATATCACATAGAACTTAAAGCACAAAGAGTGCATGGATTCGATCCTCATACCTAACATTTTGATATTTATTTATCTTGATAATTAAAGTAGAATAAACTCTATTTATCATGTTAAACTTTTATCGTGCAAGACTATAAGTTTATTTTTGACTCTTAGATTTCTTAAATTGGAGTGCAACTTTTGAAATCATATTGATGCGTTCAAATCCGTCCCTGTTGATTATGATTTGCATAAAGAGCGTGGTGAACCATAAACTACCCTTATTGCGGCCAAAGGCATTCCAATGGTAAAGTCTGGCACTTGAACAAGGATAAAAATAAACTGATAAAATTATGATTGCACGTGTGTACCTTCTCATCCGTTTTGTTCACCTTATATAATGAGAGTGTTTTATTCCTTCATTGATTCTACCTTTGAATGTGTGATGGATGGAGGAGCTCTCGCTTAGGATCTTCCCTCATCAAGTTATGTCCATGTAGGGTTCTTTATTCGTCCATGACTAATCTTCTTTGACATTTGGCTCTCTTTAGGACTCAATGCTTGATTGGACCAAGAGTAGCCTAAATGGACCTTAGGCCTGCTATAGTCCAGAGGTCTATATTTGAGCCTTATTGTTCTGGGGCAAACTTCGGGATTCTTACCGCATTATGACCGCATAATCTAGGTTTGGGCGCCTGACTTACGAGTTGAATAGAAATCCAACTTGGGCCTGGTCTGTTCGAGCATTCTCCCATTAGGGTTGACCTATGCCACGTGTTTGGGTGTGGTTGGATGACTATTTTGATGTCTCACCAGTTACTCTCCCTAGCTAGTGAGGTTGGGTATATGGTCACTAACTCGCTATACGTGGGGGCCTGTGCAATGCCATGATCGCATATTTCGGAATCTCTTCGATTTCTGCACAACAGTTAATGCTAATGCAGCTGTTGGGTGATTTCTTTTCCCACTCTTGAAGCCTATATAAGCCTGGCTTTGGGGGAGTTTGATCTTTTTACTTCCCTGAGCTTTAAACTGTGTTTCATTGCCAACTTTCCAAATCGGATCAGGTGCAAACCTTCATTTTCTCCAATCATGTTTAAAAAGGCAGCTTTCCATTTATCGATATACAATACGTCTCGACTTCTTTAAGGAGTCGTTAATGATGGAGGACCTAGTCGAACTCCATTGACAATGTCAGATTCATGATAATCTGAAGTTGCCACTTCTTGTGGAAGGTAAATTTCAAACTCGACCGAGGGAGGGGTATGTATGTCTGTACAATGCCATTTCAAAGCTGGGCTGCACTTCCCCGTCCCTGATGCCATTAGTCATTTTCTGTCATATCATGGTATCCCACTGACCCAATTGATGCCGAATGGGTGGAAGACTTTGATTGCAATTCTAATCAAGGCGAATGAGGTTGGGCTTCATTTGTCGACGAAGGTGCTACATTCGTTGGCTTCTATCACAATGAATCTGAACAGGATCTGCGCCTTGAAAAAGCCTTCCTATCTAGGTGAACTTCTAGACGATTCAAGAATTGGCAGAAGTATTGCTTGTTTGCTTTGTGGACTCCGGGTACTTCTTTTCTGATGACCAATTGATAGTTCGCAGTTTCAAAACTTTTGAGTAAGTTCCTATTTTCCCTTTGCTTTTGATTTTAATATAATTTTTGTTGTTGTTTGACTTGTTGATTGTTCATCATCATGGGTGCCTGACCATGTTACCCTCTCTCCTGATGAAGAAATGGTGAAGGTTGAATTTCTCACTCCGTCAGTGATGCCTATTTTGGATGTCCTAGACTGGAGAACATCAAGTGGAGCGACCTGTTCTCCATTGGGACTAGTAGTGAGGAACAAACTCTGACTGCTCCGGTGGGCTCATCTTCTGGGACCAAGGTCCGAGAATCTGAACCGAAGAAGAGGAAGCTGGTGAAGATGCCTAGCCCTTTAAAGAGGAAAGTTCTAGAGGGACTGGTTTCTCCAGTCTGTCAGTATAAAAAGATAAGGACTTGAGTTTCCTAGACTGCTCATCCCGTCTTGCTGACTAGCCATGAGAGTGAGTTTTCCGTAGTTAATGTTCCTAGTTAGACGAATGAATAAGTGATGACTGAGACGGATTGTCTTATTCAGAGGCTCTAAAAGCTTCTGTTGAGCAGGATCTTCCCACTCTTCTTGCTCCCTTGACCGCCATGGAGGAGAATATATCTCGCTAGGTGGGGATAGACGATCCCAGCAAGATGAGAGCGGAACATGCTGATATTGCTTTGAACAAACTTCTCCAGACTGCACTTAAAGCTTCTGCCAATTTCAGAGTAGAGCGGTTTGCTTTGGGAGATATTTCCTATGATCCATCTGTGGATCTAGAGGTTGGCGAGCCGGGGTGGAGTTCGTCGTCCCCGGTGTTAAGGACGGTTGATCCGCGGACTGAGCATCTGTTCGTATCTCCATCCTTTCATCTTGATCCGCAAGACTTGCCTCGCCCAAGTCCCCCACCTTTTGTTGCTGACAAGGTAAAAGGTGTTGTTGAGTTTCCACCTCTTCATACATTGCAAGAAGAGGAGCTGAACTGATCCATGATCCCAAGGTCCTCTATACTGATGCTCGAGTCAATTTTCTTACTCTGGGCACTCTCCATATTGGCTCTGATGGCAAGTATGTTTGACATCATGAGGTGGATCACAAAGTGGGTTCCATCCAGCACATGAAGGATTGGTTCTGCTAGTTGGTCAACTGAGCACTGCTGGCGGAGAGGACTGTAGAGGATCATCTTGATCAGGCACAAAAATACCTAATGCTGGTAAGTTAGCGATTGTCTTTTGGTCTTTTTGTTTTCTACTTATTGTTCATAGCTTCACATGTGTTTTCTGATTAGAGAATGACCCACTTGAGCTATGCGGGCATGGTGGTAACTGAGATAAAAACTGCCAAAAACAGAGTTTATGCCTTAGATAAGGTGTTTGTTGAGCAGCAGTTAAAGCTCTCAAACACTCTCTTCAATGTGGACTATCTGGAAAAGCAGTTGGCTATCCAGCCCAACCCGGGGACTCAACTGAAAGAGGCTCAAGAGAATTTGGACAAGGCGGTGGCTGAGTCGACCTTGATGGTTGACCAACAATAGTCTGCATTGAAAACCACTGCTGATGCTCAGGGTGCTTTGGAAGGGGAACATACTGAGGTTGTATGTCAGACACGTCTTCATGATGAGTCTAAGGTGCAAATGTTCCATGTCACTGAGAAGTTGGATTCTGAGCAGCCAAGTGGTAGTGAGCTGATCGTAGGCTGGCTGATTGTGAAGACAAACTAGTCAGGGCCAATATGGACTAACCAGCTCGAAGGCATAGTAGGAAGCTCGGAGAAGGAGCTCATCGAGTATGCCAATATTGTTCAATTTAGTCAGGTTGTTCTAGGGATACAAGAGTTGCTTGTTCTAATTGAGCAGGATCATGAATATTGAGACATTTATGTTTATAGGGCACTGGCTTACGAACATTTTGAGAAAGTCAACAAATCTTCCCCTTTTTCGGGTGGCCCTGATGCGGACCCAAATGTCACAGAATTAGCCGTTGATCCTGATGTCGACCCTGTTTAGTCTGCCCCTGCCAGATGTGGTTCGCTGAGTTTGGTCTTGCACCTTGAGTGGAGTTATTATAGTGAACTTTCTTTTCATTGATGACACTGACATTTTCTTCATCTCATATTGCCATCATGTGTTCGTACTTGTTGAGAATTTCGTTAGCAGCCACAGAACTGCTAAATCCTTCATGAGACTCCAGTTATGGTAAATCACGTTTGTGTCATTTTCGTACGTGCCATCTTGATCTCTATTCAGAATAGGATGTGTAAATGAATAAGTCACCAAGACTTTTCATTTATGACTAGACTTAGATAATTGAGGCCACCTTAATCCGGAGCGAGAGTTAGGTTGGATTGAAATCCCCTTGGTCTGAACGAACTAGGCCTTGATAATAAAGTTAACTTAATCTTGAAGAGGACTTGAGCTAAATAAGTCATCTTGGTCCGAACGGACAAAACTTCTATAATAAAGTAAACTTAATCCTGAAGATGACTTAAGTTGTAGATAAGTCATCTTGGTCCGAACGGACGAGACTTCTATAATAAAGTAAACTTAATCCTTAAGATGACTTAAGCTATAGAGAAGTCGTTCTGGTCCGAACGGACTAGACTTCTATAATAGAGTTAACTTAATACTGAAGAGGACTTAAGCTGTAGAGAAGTCGTGTCCAAAAAGACTAGACTTCTATAGTAAAGTTAACATAATCTTAAAGAGGGCTTAAGTTATAGAGAAGTCGTCTTGGTCCTAACGGACTAGACTTTTATAATAGAGTTAACTTAATCCTAAAGAGGACTTGAGCTGTAGAGAAGTCATCTTGGTCTGAACGGACTAGACTTCTATAATAAAGCGAATTTAATCCTGAAGAGAACTTAAGTTGTAAGAAGTCATTTTTGTCCGACAAACTAGACTTCTATAATAGAGTTAACTTAATCCTAAAGAGGACTGAACTTGTAGAAAAGTCGTCTTGGTCCAAACGGACTAGACTTCTATAATAAAGTTAACTCAATTCTGAAGAAGGCTTAAGTTGTAAAGAAGGCGTCTTCGTCCGAAATGAATAGACTTCTATAATAAAATGAACTTAATAAAACAAAGAGGACTTAAGTTGTAGAGAATTCATCTTGGTCCGAGCGAACACTAGATTTCTATAATAAAACTAACTTAATCCCGAAAAGAACTTAAGTTGTAGAGAAGTTATCTTGGTTCAAATGGACTAGACTTTTATAATAAAGCAAACCTAATCCCAAAGAAGACTTAAGCTGTAGAGAAGTCATCTTGGTCCAAATGGATTAGACTTCTATAATTAAGTTAGATGTGGATAAAGTCACTTAGATGTGGCAAGTCGTCGTCATTCTGAATAGGACTAGACTCGGCCGTTGTGCGCCATCGTGATCCTTTAGACGGACTAGGCCACTTAGATGCGGCAAGTCTTCATCACCCTGAATAGAACTAGACTCGTTGTGCACCATCGTGATCCTTTAGACGGACTAGGTCACTTATGTGTAGCGAGTCATCGTCATCCTGAATAGGAGTATACTCCACCGTTGTGCGCCATCGTGGCCCTTTAGACGGACAAGGTCACTTAGATGCAGCAAGTCATAGTCATCCTGAATAGGACTTGACTCAGCCGCTATGCACCATCATGGCCCTTTAGTCGGGCTAGGTCACTTAGATATGACAAGCCATTGTCATCATGAATAAGACTAGACTCGGCCGTTGTAAGTCATCGTGGTCCTCTATATGGAGTAGCCTGTATGTAGAGTTGTATATGAAATAAATTTTTCTAAAGACAATACCTTATTGATAATACTTATTTAAGTGCTTATACATTCCATGGTCTTTTTTTTTTTAAAGACTCTCTCCACTCAGGCTCTCTGACTAGTACGCCCGTGGCCCGTTGGTTTTTTCTCTAAGGCTCGGGCTGCAATAACTGATTGCCTGATTGTTTCATTGTCGTGTAATGACTTCCCTTGCTGTAGACTGAATTTCCCCTGATCATCCCCACTCTATCATTGGTGGGGTATTTAAGGCATTGATGCTGAGTATAGGCCACTACTCCTATTTAATGAGGCCAAGGTCTGCTCAGGATTACGTTGTACATAGGGGGCGTCTATGATTACGAAATTTTTTATTAGGACTTTTTGTAGGCCAGACTCCCTCCCTACTAACATGGGCAGTTTGATGCTCCTGACCGGATAACATCACTCACCACTGAAGCCGATCTAGCCTGCTCGTGCGGCTTCAACTCTTTTCCCTTCAGTTGCATCTTGTGGAATGCTTCCATGAATGGGACATTACCTGAGCTCCTCGTGTCCACCAATGATCTTTTGACATTCGACCTTGTTTTCCCGATTGATATAACTAGGGCATTGTTATGTGGGAGTGGACTCCCTGCATGTCTTGTGTCGTGAACGTTAGATTCGGGTTGAGTGCTCTATTAGGGCATAATGGATAGGGCGGTTTTTGTAGTGAGAACTGGTCTGCAATTCTCAGATCGCTATCTTCCTTGATAGTTTGGACCGTTTTGGTTCGCCACATGCACTGTGCAAGACGTATTATGTCCGTAATCTTTTTTTTTTTTTACCTCATGCACAGACTCTTCCCTTTCTTTCCCTTGGGATTGCTTTTCACTAAAGCACACGAATTCCTTGAGCCTCCATTTCTGGACCCAATATTCGATCTCATTCTTGAGGCTTTGGCAATTCTGAGTATTATGATCACGGTCTTTCTAGTAATCGTAGTACTTGTTCTTAGCACACTTAGACGACCCACTCTTGAGCTTAGAAGGCCATTTGATATCCTCTCAATTCTTCATGGTGGAGAGGATTTTGGACAGACTGGCGTTGAACGGAGTGTAGGCGTGGTACTTTGAGTTGACATAGTTTACGGCTTTGTCGGGTTTTGCCATGCCAGACCCAAGCCTACTGTCACTCCGCCTTCTTTTGGATTTGTCTTCCTCTTCAATTTTTTTTTCTTCTCCCCGTGCCTGGTCTTGGAGGAGTGTTTGGTTTCATTCTCACTCCTTTTTTTGGACGCTAACATCTACTCAAGGCTGATGTAGTTTTGTTCACTTTTCAAAAATTTCGCCATGTCTTTTCGAGGCTCCAAGGTGAGGAAATCATACAAGTTCGCCATGTCTTTTCGACCTCATCTGAGGCTGGAAGTAAAGGTAGTGAAAGATGTGTTATCATTGCAGCCGGTGATCAAAATCAACTCATCATTGAACCGAATCACATACTCCCCGAGGGTCTATGCTTCTGTTTGAGGCTGAGTAGATAATGGGGCCCTTTTTTGAACTGTTGGCTTCCCATGACTCGACTGATGAAAGCCTTCACCAACGCCTGGAATGAATTGATGGACCTTGGCTAGATGATGTAGAACTTGGTCAGTGCAACCTTCTTCAGGCTGGTAGGGAAGGTCTAGCACAAGACGACTTCTGAATCTTTTTTTAGCGCCATCACATGGTGGTAATAGCGTAGGTAATCATATGGATCCATAGTTCTATAATAGAACTCAAGCTTTGGGGGGCTGAACTTTTTTGGCAAAGGCATGTTAATGATCTACTAAGAGAATAGAGGGACTGTGAGATTGTACATGATGTCTGAATTGGTAGCCCCCAGTCGGAGTGGATTCTAGACAACAATCTTGTCAGCCCTTGCCGCGTAGTCAACTTGGACTTCTTCATCTCTTAGGTTTCCCTCGTGATTGGCTTTTTGTTCCTTGATAGAGATGTTGTCGCTTTCATGAACACGTTCCATGTCATCCACTTCGCCAGAAACCTGTCTGGGTTCCCATCATTCTCTGATGGCGGTTGTCGTTCTTGGGAAAGTCTCTCCACCACTCGAGTGAGGTGATTCATGTGGACCATAATTTGATCTATACGGGGTCCGTCGTGGCCACTTCAAGAACATGCCCCTGTGGTTGTCCCACTTTCGCGGATGGATCGTTTCGGTCTTGCGCTAGGACTCCTTCGACCGAAGCATTGGTAGGCTCGATCTTATTGTTATTAGCACGAGATTTGGTGTTAGTAACCATGTTTCAGGACTCTATCAGTTTAACATAGTTTGCTTTGGTTTGAGGAAAACTATCTTCCCCACAGACGGTGCCAAACCGATGCGTCCAAATTCGTCCTTGTTAATTTTGACCTGCAAAAAAGAGTAGCGGTGAACCAGATAACTCAGTTGTGGTGGCTAAAAGCACTCCAATGGTAAAGTCAGGCACTTGAATAAGGATGGAGATAGACTGATAAATGTAGGTTGCATGTTTGTACCTTTATCATCCGTTTTGCTCACCTTATATAATCAGAGTGTTTTATTCCTTTATTGACTAACTTTGAATGCATGATGAAGGGAGGAGATCTCGCTTAGGGTCTTCCCTCATCAAGTTATGTCCATGTAGGATTCTTCACCCGTCCATGATTGATCTTCTTTGGTACTTCGCTCTCTTTAGGACTCAATGCTTCATTGGACCATGAGTAGCCTAAATGGACGTTGGGTTTGCTATAGTTCAGAGGTTTGTATTTCGACCTTATAGTCCTAGTCCAAATTTTGAGATTCTTACTGCATTGGGCTCGCATAATCTGGGTTTGGGTGCCTGACTTACAGGTTGAATAGAAATTAACTGAGACCTAACTTGGGCCAGGCTTGAGTTTGGTCTATCCGGGCCTACTCCCATTAGGGTTGATCTGTGCCACGTGTTTGGTTGTGGTTGGAGGACTGTTTTGATGTCTCATCAATAACCAAATCACATTTACTTTGTTTTTTCAAACAAAAGTTAACAATAGTTGGAAGACAATAATAAAACAAGGGGTAAACCCGAGGTAGAGATTGAGTTGGCGAACAAAAATGAACAACAGTTCGAGGAAGACAAGAATAAAACAAGGGTTAAACCTGTTGAGGTCGAGGTAGAGGTTGTCTACTTGCAATAGGCGAGTTATGACTGTCTTAATGAAGTCATTGCACCAAACCAAGGAATGAGATTTTGTGAAATCTCACGAAATTTTGTTTTTTTGGAATTCTGAAAAGAAAAATGGCGAATTGTAACTTTAAATTTTTTGGGGAATTTTCGAAAAATTTTCAGGTTTTTTGTAAATTTTGTAAAAAAAATATAAAACCCAACTACCAAAAATAACATCTTTCGAGGATTTTTTTCAAACAATTTTGAGATTTTTTTTCAAAAAATTTAGGAGTTTTTTCGTAAATTTCAAGGTTTTTTCTAATTATCATTTCTTCTAATTATTTTTTGATTTTTGAAACCACCCCCCTGATTTTCTAATTATCATTTCTTCTATTCATATATTGATTTTGAAAGCACCCCATGATTTTCTAATTATATATAAATTTCATGTTTCTTTCATTTCTTGGTATTTAGGCTTCACTTAATGTGTTTAATAGATTTATTTACTTGTATCTTATTTTTTTCACATATTTCCTATACCTTCGAAATTCATTAAATATATTTCATGTATCCTTGAAAGTTTTATATTTTTTTCTTTACACGCCGAAATATTTCTCAAAATATTCTTAAAATCAAGAGACCGAAATTAACTTGAAAAACGAAATCACAATCCTTGCACCAAACAAGCAGTCAAGGGAAACCTAAAGTCTGGACGATAATCAATCATTTGCAGGAGAAGTTTGGATGATAATCAATCATTTGGAGTTTTTTCTCCTTACTTTTGCTTATCACTTATTCCCAATGACTTTCATTTTCTGGTTCATCATCATCATCAAAGCCCATTCCCGATATTTTCGGGGTCGGCTACATGGATTTTGGTTCTTCAAGCAATGAGGTCTTCCCACATATCCAAGCTCAATGATATCTTCATTCACCGCCTTAATCCAAGTTTTCAACGGTTGTCCCCTCCGTCTACACCCTTCATTAACTTGTCAATCTAGACATTTTCTAATTGGCGCCATGCTTAATGGTCTCCTTCGCACATGACCAAACCAAGTTAAACGTCTTTCAAAGGAAAAGGTCCTGCGGGACATTCCAAATCAGTGGTAGTCGGGGATGGCAAGAAGAGAGTTGGTGCAGGTGGGCCGGTTAAATCAATCTTCAAGCAGGGAAGCACAAAGAGTGCTAAAACACAAGCAAACTTCAATACTATGCTGAGTCGAGGGAACCCCTTTGGAGCGTTACAGACAGTAGATACTGAGGAGCTAGAACCACGAGGAGGTCTGCTAGTACAACAGGTTCCACATCACCTGGACGAGGGAGGTAACACTCTTACATATAAGAATTTATGATTAAGGCAGCTTGTTGGAATGTGAGGGGTCTTAATGACTCTCTAAAGCAAAATGAGGTGAGGAACCTTATAAATAAGCAAAAAGTTAGCATTATAGGACTTGTAGAAACAAAGATCAGTATTGATAAAAAAGACAGAATTCAGAGTGAGTTGATGAGGGGCTGGATGGCTACTGATAATAATGACATAGTTCATGGCGGAAGAATCTGGGTCATGTGGGATCCTGTAGCAGTTACGGTTAATGTGATATCCAAGTCAGATCAGGCGATTTTTGTTCACACGACATGGCCGAATGGATTTTCATGTATGATTACTTTTGTCTACGGAAGTACTGCTCACTCTAACAGGAAGAAACTATGGCTCGAGCTTCAAAACTTTGCAGAGACTAACCAGGCCCCTTGGACAGTTATGGGAGACTTTAACTCAATCTTGAATTCACAGTAACGTATAGGAGGGGAGGATGTTAGGCCAGCTCACTTTATTGATCTATTTCAGTGTACTCAGAAGGCGAAAATATTTGATTGTCAGTATAAGGGTTGTTTTTTGACTTGGAGTAATAAGCAGCTCGGTAATGCGCGTATCATGTCCAAGTTGGATAGAGTTATGATTAACCAGGAGTGGTTGATTGACATGCCTGACTCAGAGGTAGAGTTTCTTAACCCTGGTATCTCAGATCATTCCCCAGCTATTCTTACTATCTACGAGCACAGGAATATGGGCCCGATCCCTTTTCGCTTTTTTAATTTCTGGATACATGAGCACGGTTATATGGAGGTGATCAAGAATGCATGGGAACCCAATGTGGAGGGAAATGACATGTACGTGGTGGTCAAGAAGCTAAAACACGTCAAGGCTACTTTGATAGAATGGAGAAAGAACAGTTTTGTGAATGCAAAGTCTAATGTTTTCATTGCTAAGCAACAAATGGAGACTTTGCAGACTTCATTACAGTTGAACCCCCTTAACACAGTGATTGCAAATCAGGAAAAACAGGCTGTTAGAACATATGCATTGGCTGCAAAAAGTGAAGAGGCAGAAGTGGCTCAGAAAGCTAGAGCGCAACATATGCTTGCGGGGGACGAGAATGTCGCATATTTTCATAGCTTTTTGAAAGAAAGACGGTCGAAAAACAAGATTTTGTCTCTCTATACTGCTGCGAATGAGAAACTGGATGATCCGCAGGACATTGAATCTGAATGTATCAGTTACTTTGAAGGAGTTTTTGGAGCCCCCCAGGAGCTCTATGACACTTCCATCATTGATGGGTTGCAGCTTGAAAATACCATTACCGCTGATGAGGCACATGACTTATCTAAGCAGGTGACCAGGGACGAAATAACTGAGGCCTTGTCTTCTATTGATTCTAATAAGGCCCCGGGGCCAGATGGTTTCTCGTCTCTATTCTTTAAATCAGCCTGGCGCGTGATAGGCGATGATTTTGTCAAAGTTGTTCTGAACTTCTTCCGGAGCAAACGTCTTTTGAGAGAGGTAAATGCTACCACTGTCACTTTAATTCCTAAAGTTACTAATGCATCTTATCTTAAGGATTTTAGGCCTATTTCTTGCTGTAATGTTCTATATAAATGTATCACAAAGATTATGATGCACAGAATGCAAAAAGTAATGCATAAGATGGTTAGCTTGAACCAATCAGCATTTATAAAAGGCAGATATATTCATGACAACGTCATGTTAGCTCATGAGCTGGTAAGGAACTACCACCGTGACCAAGGACCACCGAGGGGTGCCGCAAAGATTGACCTTACGAAAGCTTATGATACGGTACGGTGGGAAGCAATTGTGCATATGA
Organism: Berberis vulgaris; assembly: GCA_963556465.1. Lineage (NCBI taxonomy): Eukaryota > Viridiplantae > Streptophyta > Magnoliopsida > Ranunculales > Berberidaceae > Berberis > Berberis vulgaris. Next base: position 51,975,306 of record OY747126.1, read on the forward strand.
TGCGAAGGATGCTCTTTCCAGATCTGTTCATAGATTGGGTGCATACATGTATCTCGACGCCTTGCTTCTCTATTTCATTGAATGGATCCCCGAAGGGATTTATTAAGGCAACGAGAGGCATTAGACAAGGGTGCCCTATGTCCCCATACATATTTGTGATTATTATGGAGGTATTTCACTTGTTGCTTAAGCAAAAGGTTGACGATGGGGAATACAAGCTTCATCACAGGTGTGCATCTCCTCAGGTAACACACTTAAGCTTTGCGGATGATCTTATCGCGTTCTTCCACGGTAATATTCGATCAGCCACCGCCCTTGCTCACGTATTGCTCAACTTCAAAGCATGTACTGGTCTGGATGTCAACTGCTCAAAGAGTAGATTATTCACTGCGGGTATTCCTAGTGATGAGCTTCACCTTATTGCTAATTGTCTCACATTCAGCCAGGCAGAATTGCCAGTTCGCTATCTTGGCCTACCCCTTATCTCATCTCGTTTGAGTTACCACCACTGCTTACCGCTTATTGATCGCATCAGGAAGAAAGTCCTCTCATGGAAGAACAAAACCCTTTCCTTTGCAGGCCGGGTGACGCTCATCAAATCAGTCCTGAATAGTCTTCATATCTACTGGACCTCATGTTATGCCTTGCCTCAGACTGTTACAAATGAGATTACAGGTATATTGCGCAATTTTCTGTGGTCAACATCAGACACCTACATCAAGTCACCACTGATTAGTTGGACTCAAGTTTGCAAGCCTTACAATGAAGGGGGCCTTGGCATTCGATGTATCCAGGCTTCTAACAAAGCTGCAATGCTTAGACATATATGGAACATTGTTTCCAATAAAGACAACTTATGGGTCCGATGGATTAAGAGTAACATGATCAAAGACAAGGCCTTCTGGCTCATGGACATACCACGTGAGGCGTCCTGGTGTTGGAGGAACATTCTCGGCTGTAGGCCAGCAGCTTGTTATCTGATTACACACTCAATAGGCGATGGGAATGACACCTTTCTATGGAAAGATCCTTGGCACCCCCAGGGAATTTTAATGAATAAGTTCCCACAACATCTCCTTTATCATTCTCAATTACATAAGAAGGCCAGAGTCAAAGCTCTTATCAGAGACAACAGCTGGGATTCAAGGTCTCATGTTAGGTCTGCAGTTGAGGGGCTCTATGAAGACATGCACTTGGTGGAAATAGATAGTAGATTCAAGGATGAGGTGGTATGGAATGGTGGCTATGATGCTGTTTTCACAAATAAGAGTGCTTACCATGCTATTAGACTTCACTCTAATCCTGTACCGTGGGCCAGATTAGTGTGGTTCAAGGGTCGAGTCCCTCGACACAATTTCATTGCTTGGTTAGCTCTACACCGGGCTATGAAAACACAAGACAAATTGGTGAAGTGGAAAAAGCTTGATCGATCTCTATGCATATTGTGTAGTGATGATCTTGAAAATGAGGAACATATGTTCTTCGAGTGCCGGTATTCTCGGTTTATATGGTCATACATGCTTCATTATATGGGGTATAACCATCAGCCTTTGGGGTTGACTGATGAATGCAACTGGTGCCTAACACACTTTGCAGGCAAGGCCCCTAGTACTATGGTTAAGAAGATTGCATTGAATGCAACTATATATCATATTTGGGCAGAGCGTAATAGGAGAAGATTTCAGCAAAAACATATGTCTACAACTGAAGTTATCGCCAAGATCATCGCAGATGTAAGACTGCGTGCATCAGTTCTTGATCTACTAGTTGACGACAATGCGGACAGCAGAAGGTTTTTCGAACAATGGCGCATTGATGTCCGATTCTGTTTTAACACTGGAACGTTCCACCAATGGATAAAACCAGAGTCTGGCTGGGTCAAAATAAACTCTGATGGTTCATTCGTCGGCAACCGAGGCGGGTATGGTGCGATCATTCGAGATCATAATGGGGAGGTAGTAGCAGCTGCTGTTGGCTCGCAAGTGGGATGCTCGGTCACTCTTCATGAGCTGCAGGGCGTGGAACTGGGTCTCAAGTTAGCTCAGCAGTGTGGGCTCCAAAAAATCGAACTTTGCATGGATTCCAAGAACGTGTTCATCTATCTCACTACCACTAGAGTAGCTCCCAGAGAAGCAAGACACACCACTAGGCGGATTAAAAGAGCAATAACTCAATTTGCTGACTGTTAGATTATGCACACATTCAGGGAAACAAATCAAGTGGCGGACAAATTAGCCAAACTAATGCCTAGTCATGTTTTTCTTGAGATTACGCCGAGTTCGTTTGCGGAAGATGTAAAGAAAATCATTTTTGATGATGCTCGCGGTAGGAAATATAAACGCATGTAACTGAAAAGATCTTTTTTTCTGTGGTCTGGGGAGCCCATTTACACCCCGCGCTTGCCTTTTAAAAAAAAAAAAAAAAAAAAAAAGTTAAACGTCTTTCTCTAATTTTGTCCTCTATGGGCGTTACACCTAAGTATCTCCTAATTCTTTCATTTCTAATTTTATCCTTACGAGTTTTACCACACATCCACCTTAACATACGCATTTCTGCTACTGCAATCCGATGTGTATGTTGTCCTATAGTAGCCCAACATTCTGAACCGTATAGCATGACTGGTCGAACAATTGTCTTATAGCATTTCCCTTTTAGCCTTGCAGGCATCCTTCTATCGCATAATACTCCTGACATCATTTTCCATTTCAACCAACCAGCTTTAATCCTATGGTCTACATCTTCTCCAATAGCCCCATTCTTTTGAATTATAGATCCTAGATATCAAAAAGCCTTACACTCTTGGGACTTCTACACCTTCGATCTCAATTTCATTACTTCTCCTTGAACCAAATTCCATGAAAATGGATGTGATGGGGTTTTTACGGTTGGCTATCACAAGCCTAACACCAACTCTCCTCCTTTATCCGGGCTTGGGACCGACCATTGCAACGGGCAAATCATACATTTAAGTGGTTGATAAAACAAATTTTAGTGCCAACCAAATCGTGCATTTAAGTCTTATATGTTTGATCTAACCACAACACACTATTTTATAGGGTTGAAAACCGAACCGACTTAGGTCAGTTTTAAAATTTTCAAACCGAACCGACCATTAACAAAACCTATCCGAAACCGAACTGATTCTAATTTATGCAAATCGTAACTGAACCGACTAAAATCGAACCAAAACCGAAATAAAACCGAACCGACCAACTATTTTAAGCATATTATATTATTTATATATAAAATATATATTATTTATTATATATATTCGGTCGGTTCGGTTTGGTCAATTAAAATCACATAGAAACCGAAAATCGAACCGACCACTTCGATTTAAAATTTTTTAAAACCGAAACCGATCCGAACTGAATTTAAACCGAACCGATTTTAATCGGTTCGGTCAATTTAATCGGTTTGATCGGTTTTTTGTTCAGCCCTACTATTTTGATGGCTGATATATCTTTTTGATGAAATATAAATACAGGTAAACTAATTCTGTAATCAGGCAAAAAGATTTTTTAAGTTTGATAACAGCAAACAGTCATCAAATTTGAATTGATTCAACTATGAAATCAAACAATATATTACAACCCTCGTGTACATTGGGTATCAAATAAATCAAACTAATGTACTTTGAGAAGATGCCAATGGCGCTGTAAATTGTATGAACATCCCTGGATAAAGGAAAGAAACAAGGACCAATCATTGACTGTTGTATTGCTGCATCTCCTGCTCACCTGTTCATAAGCCTCACTGTTATTCTATCTTTGGTCGTCCCCTTCTCGTGCAACATTGCAGCCAAAGCCTGTAACTGGTTTTTCCTGTTATGCTTACGCCCATTCCCAAATGTCACTCCTTTTGTTCCTTCCCCCAGAAATGCAGAACCTGAAGTCGACGCAATACCAGAATCGCGTAAACACACATTGTTATGTTCAGTTACCCTTGCACGCTTCAACTGAAGCTTATTATTCTTTTTCTTGTTGGCCTCATCTCGGTCTCTTTCCCGCACATTCTTTACCACCTGTTTTGCTAATTCCTCAGCAGTCATATCTCTAGGTGGGGGTAGATCAGTAGAAGGTCCTTCAGCAGCTCTTCTCGAGGGAGCAGGGCAGGTCCGTATGTTGACATTCTCATCTTTGTATTGATTTTCCTTGACATTCAACTCTGCTGTTTCTGCTGCCGGAATTACTCTGTCACAGTCTACCCTACCCCAACTTCTCACCAGTCCTTTCAATTTCTCCCTATTTTCGCTAGAAGTTCTAGCCTTGCAAGGAATTTTATTATTTTCTTCTTCAACAATAACAGTATTTGGAAGAACTTCACCAGGCTTAACCACACCATTAAATGGTTCTATCTCACCTTCTACCCAAAAATCTCCATCCTCTTCTTGATCTGTCACAGCATTTGTAAGAGAACATCCCGATTGCTCACACATCTGCTTCAGTGATTGAATACGATTACGAACATCAATGAATTCTTTAAGTGTACGATCTCTGAAACAGGTGTCTTCTGAATCAACCCTCACAAGCACATCCATCGATTCTTGCACAGTAACCAAATGCTTATTAACCAAAAGCTTGTAAAGTTCCATCAATGTATCCATTATTCCTTTGTTCTCATTGCTCTCACGAATCCTTCCCTCTTCTTCCAATGACACGAGACGGATTTGCTTTAAGGCAGAAGAAGACGGCACAAATTCTTCAACTTCATCTTCTTGTGCACGGATATCACGAAACATCTCATGCTTCTTAAAACACATAATTTCCAGACATTCAGACACCTCATTAACTGTCGACTGTATTTGACTCCTAATGGAGGAGATATTGATTCTTAGATTCTCGAACTTATCCCTCAAAATCTCCTTAGACCTCATTTCCCTTTGCCTTCTCTCCAATTCTAAACGAACTAGATTTTGTTGAGTGTTAGGGAACCTCATACGTAGAGTATTCTTCAAGTAATTAAACCCTAGTCTGAGTTGTCTGTAATGAACCCCAAAGGTATAGTACCACTTCTCCAAAAACTCAATAGATTTTGCACGTAAACGGGTTGCAATAGATGGAGGATTAGGAAGCGGATGATTCCTTCTGAATCCAACACTTAAGCTCAAGAATTGATCGAATTTGGCAACGAGGAGAGATCTAAAGAGCTTGGACCGCATGAAGAGTTGATCAATTATGACAAGTGCGAGGTACCTCACCTGCAAAATACATTATAAACAAACAAACAAACATAGTTTTGCTATCTTTCTTTAGAAATCAGTAGCAGATTTGTTTAAATGGTTTTGAATTGGTAAGTTTGCGATCCTAAATAGTTGGATTTGTAGAGGTGAAGAATGACTACAGAGTAAAGCAGGAAGAAGAAATAGGTAGGTACCTGAGAGTGTTCTGTCTTCATGGTGCAGATTAGGGTTTCGTGGGCAATTTGAATATGAGAGTCGGAAGAACGGAGGAGAGATTTGATGGGTTTGAGAAGGCGAGGGTCAACCTCAGATGCAGTCGACTCGGTCGCCATGTCTATCAATTCCCTCACCTTTCTTCCACCATCTTCATCGTATTTCTCCTGCTGCTCCATCTCAATCTCAATCACCATCTCCATCTCAATCAACAATATAATTTCTGGAGGCAAAGGGATGGATGACCTTTTCTTGTTATGTTATGCTGTGTGGCTGTTGTTTTTTTTTTTTTTTTTTTTTTGTTAAAGCACAGAGCCATAACATATATTAACGGTGATTCTAAATGGCGAGGAAACGAGCAAGGAAACGGGCGACGGAGGGGGTTCAAACCCCCCATCCCCTTCCTCCCTCGCCCGTTTCCTCACTCGTTTCTTCGCCGCCTAGCATCACTCATATATTAAATACGAAAACAAGACATCCGTTCAACAATAATAGCAAACTCATGTGCCTCGATATTGAGTTCATGAGCAATAGTAGCTAACCACTCTTTATGCTAGGTCCACCAAGTGTTCTCGAAAGAGCTAAGAAACTGAGGTGTGGTGAATCAGATTTTGTGAAAGATGATGTTGTTGGTTATATGCCAGATTGTCTGAATCACCGCTATCAACTCAGACAACATTTCATTTTTGGTGAGGGGATGGGCTTTAGCCATTTCCCACATGAAATTAAAAAAAAGTTGGTGATTGTATGTGCTGGGAAGTTGGCATTGAGCCAATTGATAGGTATGGGGAGAGTTACTAAAAGGCGAGAAATAATCGGGCAAAGGAATAAGAGGTTGGTGCCTTCCTTCGAATGATTGCGACAAAACTCACAACAGTTCTCAATAGGCATATGAATCCTAGTCAAGTTAGTCTTTGTGGGAAGCAAGTCTTAAGCTACTTTCCAGAGGAGAGTGCAAGTTGGAGCTTTAATCCTTCTTCAAAGCTCACGATAGAGTTTCGCCGGAAGCGGAGGGTTTTAGCAAAAAAAGGTGGAGGTTTTGAGATATTCAACTAAAAATGCTTTGGTCACACTCTTAGTTGAGAAAATATCCCCTTTATAAAATTTCAAGATAAGTTTGTTGGGGTGTTGGACGACCTAATGGTAATTCGAGGATATCCATGGCCACGGGGTGGGGGAATAGGGACAGAATGAGATCAAAGTTCCATTGCAGGTATTGTTCTTAGGAGAGGATCTAGAGATCAATGATTTTGGTCAGGGAGGCATTGGGACTATGGGGAGAGAGACAACGGGTCAGAATAAGGTCTGGTTTGACCCCCAACAGTCCTTCCACAAGTCAATGTTGTCACTAGACATAATTTGCCAACAAAGATGGCGTTTCATCTTGGCGATAATTATGAGATTTCCTCGCCAAGCAGAGGCCGGAGATCGAGAAAGCTGGAAGATGCTTTTGTTGTTGCAATAGATGGCCTTGAGTTGGATGGTACGAGGATTTAGCAGCGAAGAAATTGCCTACCAAATATTTTTTTGCCATTAAGGCAAGATTCTTGATTCTAGCGGCCAGAATATTAAGGCCCCCTATGTGTCGGGGAAGGGAAATGCAATCCCAAAAGCAAAAGTGTTTTGCCTTACTATTTTTCGTTCCATTCCACCAGAAGTTTCTGGCTGGCGTATCCAATTTAGAGGTGACTAAACAAGGAAAGATGAAGGTTTGCATAGTGTAGACCGGGATAGAGTTGATGACAGCTTTGATCATGACCGTGCGCCCTGCCTGAGACAAGACTTTGACTTTCCAGGAAAATGTTTGGTATTGATTTTATCAACAAGGAATTCAAAGTCCGAAACTTTGAACCGAAAATTCTATTGATCATTTTGGCATGTCTTGGGTGAATATTTGAGCTGTAGAAGACCGAGGATTTGTCATAATTAACGCTTGTCCTAAGGTCGAGCAGTAATTAGAAAATATGTTTTTTATTATTTTTATAGCATGAGCTTTTGACAGTGAGGATCGATAGAACATCATAAGATTATTAGCATATAACACATGACTGATGGAGGGAAAGTGTCGCCTGATATGATTGCCTTTGATCAAGTTTCTACTTTCAGCATGCGCAAGCATTCTATATAGGGCCTCAACAACCAGAATGAAGAGGTAAGGGGATAAAATGTCCCCTTATTTGATACCTCGAAAGGGTGAGATGCTTGGGGGAGGAAACCCATTGCGCAGAATCCGGAGGGAGGAGGTGGATATACATTGTTCTATCTTTTGTATCCAACCATCCGCAAAACCCAGCAGTTTCATAATTTGGAGAAGAAATGACCATTCTACCCTATCGTAAGCTTTGGCCCTTGTTTCTTTTTTCGGCAATGCTTAATTTGGAAGAAGATTTCATGGGCTAAGCTTACATTGTCCGTGATTGAACAACTCTTGAGGAAAACACCTTGATTGGGGGAAATGATGTTATCCAAAAGGGTTTCAATTTGTTGGCAAGGATTTTAGAGATGATTTTGTAGATCACATTGCAAAGACCAATGGGTCTGAATTTATTCGGAGTGGTTGGATTGAAGAATTTAGGGATAAGGGCGAGAAAAGTCTCATTAAGCTTAGGGTCCATATTACGGGTGGTGAAGAAGTTCACCACAACTTCAATCACATCATGTTTGATCGTGTCCCAGTAATGTTGGAATAACAAATCATGGAAGCCATCTGATTCAGGAGCCTTGTGACTACCCATAGCAAAGATGGTAGTCTTAATTTCCTTTTCCGTAAGGATTGCTAAAAGAGCTTCATTGTCTAAAGCAATAATCGTGGGAAAAAACAGGGACACGACTTTCGAGCGAGGTTCAGGATGAGAGAAGTGAAAAGTATATTCAAAATAATCATTGAGAACCTGAACTAGCGAGGATTCCGTAAAGAGCCAATTATTCGAGTCATCGCGAAGACGCAAAATGAGATTTTTTTTTTCCTGCAAAGCAAGGAGGTTAAATGGAAGAGTTCTGGTGTTTCTATTTCCATCTTTGAGCCATGATTCTCTGGTTTTGTTACACCAGACAAGTTCTTCACGATGATAGAGTTCAGTGAGGCGGTCTTCTAAAAAAGAAGTAGCATTAGCATTTTCCAGAGAGGGAGAGTCGTTTTGAACTTTGTCCAGAGTGGCGAGGGTTTCTGTAATATTGTTGTGAATATTACGGAAGTCTCGTTTATTCCATCCAATAAGGGAATGACTCAGTTTTTTTGTTTTTAAATGGAAATTGAGGCCCGGAAGGGGGTGTTGGCGGGAAGACCATGAAGAATTGACAACCTAGTGACAACATGGGTCCCTAGTCCACACGTGAAAGAACCTAAAAGGTTTGGGTCCCTTATGAGGATTTGAAACAAGCTGAAGAGTAATGGTTCGATGATCAGAAGAGGAAGTGTGGATAGTGCGGGCTACGATTGAGGGGAAGAGTTTTATCCATTCAGTAGGTACTAGCACACGGTCATGTTTTGCTTTGATGCCATTGTGATAATTTCTTTTGTTATTCCATGTAAACTAGGAATCATTTAGCATGAAGTCCAGCAGATTGTAACTGTCCATAAAAGTTTTAAGATGTCGTAAATGGGAGGGAGTGGTACGTCTAACTCCAAGTTTGCTTTCTGGATGTAAGATAATATTGAGGTCTCCCATGATAAGGGTAGGGGCAGACTGAATAACATACATTTGGGAAAAAGTTGTCCAAAAATGGGTACGAAGGGACGGGTTTGGTTCACCATTAACAAAAATAATAGACCAAGTAGTAGAAGCAAAATTGCTATCAATAGTGTAGTTGAAAAAGTATTTACTGAAAGAAATAATAGTAAGATTAATACCTTCTCTCCATAATAGAGAGAGTCCGCTTGAAAAACCAGAAGCCGGTGGCTTTGATTATGTGGCTGAGTTGAATTGAATGATTCTTTCACTCCTTGGTCCCCAAACCAAGATAACCACCACCACAACCTCTTAAGCCCGCTCACATTAATTTGGCAACTACCCCCAAGAGCTAAGAGCACCCACACATAGTCCTCAAGTCACACGCATGCATGCACACACAAAATTAAAGGGGGAAATTTGATTAATTCGATGAATAAAATTATTTTCCAAATTCAACTATATGTTTGACTATATATCTTTTACTATCGAATAAATTTAAAATATAAGAAGAAAAGTGGAGTATATTCAAAGGGAGTGAACAAAAGTTTTATCATAACAATATCATAATATCTCTATTTACTTCTTCTTTTTTTAACAAAAAATGGGTAAAGAGAGTACTTATTGAGGTAAATCCAATAACTCCCTTACACATATTGCCTCTATCATTTTCATCTATAGCCCCAAAGAGTTGAAAATTATTTGCCAAGTCCAAAAGATCTAAATCTACACAAAAGATAATACACTCGCTCGGCACGGCCGACAAGATTGTCTCCACCGATAGCACTCTAATCAAAGTACACCATACACATGCCACAGAAAAGCCACGTGGGTCAGCTAACACTAGTATGAACAAGTATAATAAAGCACAACTAAAGAATAAGATAAACGAGTGATAAACACCCAAAACATTGAATTTTACTCCCCATTTAGCTATTTATTAGTCTATAAATGTGCTTAAAAATAATTAAATGCGTATAAATATCTCAAATTTGGTTATTGTCATATTCTTCAAAAAATTGAGAAATGCACGAAATTTGAGACAATTCACCCATTTAATTTGCATGTCGATGAGCAGATCAAGAAGTTGTGTACGAAGAAGTTCAAGCTAACCAAGCCAAAAAATCTAACCCAATTCTAAGTACTCATTAATGACTCATCCAATGTTTTGAGTCTAAAATCACTTCTTCTTTTTTTACCTATCCACATCCGATTAATTTTCATTTGATACCCAAATGTACCACTAGCATTTTCTATCAATATCCTTATAAAAATCCCTCCAAAACCACTCTTAGAAATTTTGAATTATTTAATTTGAATTTTAGAAGATTTTATTTATTTATTCTCATACAATCTATTTAAACTCTAACCATAATAAATTTCAATCATTCACTTTATCAAACAAATGAACTAGGACAATCAAACACAAGGAGTTAATTCAAAGCTAGTAGGTTTTCAAGTTACATCTCAATCATCCAAGCACATGTCATGAGTCTATAAATATAGTCTAATTTCCCTTCAAGGAAACATTTTCTTTGAGGTTTTATTTCTTGGAGAGAAGTTGTATAAAAGTTACAAGATTTTAATTTGTGTTACAATTTTTATTTATTTATTTATTGAAGTAGAAGTAAATTTCATTTTTATTTTAAACATTTTATTTCCTTTTCTTTCATTTGAGCATTAATTTATTCTTCGCCATATTTTTCTTTGGATTTGCCAAGATTTTTGGAATTCATTTATTTCAATCAGGGTTAGCTTGCTTTGGGTTTGGTGCATTTCATCTAACATGCTTGTATGGTCCTGAAATATGGGTGTCCTCCCTTCCTAAGGTGAAGATATTGAGCCCCATGAAGATGTAATGGTAGTTAAAATGTATTTTGAATATTTATGAAGTAAACTATAATAATTAGTAGTAAGAAGTACTTCGAAAGAAGACTTCATTTGTTTCAAAAGAATAAAATATTTCCCAAGTCTTCTTGGATTTTTTCAATGGAAAACAAAACCAAAATCTAATGATGTTTCATAAATGAAATAGTGGATTTAATTAAAGTTTGAGAAAAATGAAAAGACCTTTAATCCTTAAAATCCCACAACTCAAGTTATGTAGGTTGAAAAACCATGTGACTTGAGTAGTTTGGGAGATATTGGAAATACATTTTAAACATATCATTACATTGAAATGGAGTGATTATCATAACCTTGAGATTTCTCTACATTTCAATTTTTATTTACAAATCAATCAAACATTTAATTATTTTGTTTCAACTCACCATGAATCACATATCTTGTTATTCCATGAATATTCTTTTAGGGTTAGTTTGGTTGCACGAAAATTAGACATAGAAATTGAAATCGTTTTCGTGAATTCGATTCCGAGGTCCCCCCCCCCGGACTTGGATTCTCATGAGTAGTGGGAAAATAGTCTTATAAATAATCGATTTCCTGTCAGTAAATAGACAACCAAACAACGAAAAATCTGCATAACTAGGGAAATGAAATCCATTTCACAGGAAAAATGGCTAACCAAACATACCCATAATTAAATTTCTTTCTTTAGATTTTAAATTTTTAATCAAGTATTGGCTTCTTATCCATGTATTGCATGTTGAAGGATAAAGAAACAATTTTTTTTTATTGATTGATGTTGAAAATATTGCAATGACATTAATGTTGATTTTTAGCATCAATTAAATGGTGTTGTTGCCTACCGGTGATTGAAGGAAAACTTCTCGAGTTCTAACAGGACAAAAGAAAATAAAAATTTCCAATCTTTATTTTTGCATTTTTTTAGTTTTAATTACTACCATTTTTTTGTTCACGCATTTTTTTGGGTGATTTATCAACACATAATGAGAACACAACAAGATACGGATCAAACGGTGTTCGTTCAACTTGAAAATTTTACAGTAAATTTAGTGATGAGTCACTCATTTTCTTTAATTGTTCTAGCTTTTTTCAAGGTTGTTTGCTTATTGAGCGAATTTATTTGGACTAGTGTGTGTGAATAATGCATAATTGGCTAGGACCTACTTGAAGACTTTTTTTTTCTTATTTAAAATTTAGGTGAGAAAGAGAGTTTACTCTATTTAAAAAATGCCTCGAATGATCGAATGCAATGTATTAATTGGACATTATTTTTATTTTGGCAGTTTGTTAGCTTTAGCTTATATTTAGTTTACTTGCACAAAAAAATCAATTAAAAATAATGTGGAAGTCGTATTTATTTGATTTACAATTTGCACAATAGTTTTAATTGATTTAGCTGAAAAAAATGACTTTTGTACGAAGACCAGTAAACTATCTTTATATCTGTAATTGATTGATTATGTGTTTTATTATTTAGACACACATTGAAGTCAAAGGAAAAAGAAAATGTAGGATTGTTTTATTTATTTATTGACACTAACATTTTTTGTTGCTGTGGACAACCAGTAGTGTTATGGGGGAGAGAAAAAATTTCTTGAACCAAGGGGAAGTAACTCTTAAAGAACACTTCTCTCTATCCCTACGGTGGAGACCTTGTGTCTAAGCTTATAAGTTAGTAGGTATTCATTTAAGACATAGTGTTTTAGTGGCTTGGGTGCTAAGTAAAACTTGATTGGACATGTTTGGTATTTGCTTACGTTTCCACATCTTAACAAACTGCATGATTTCCTATGTTAATAAAATACCATAAACAGAAAGGGCAAGCCTAGCCGTATTTTTGAAACTAGTGGTATTTCATAACTCCAGCTGTGTGAAACCAATGCACTTAATAAAATCAACCAAGATTAGAGCCAATTAGAACTATGTTCATAAGATAACCATGATGAATGTGAATCTGCTAAATTTTGTGTTGACCAAGGCTAAAGGTGTGACGTTTGGTTTAACCATTAAATGAACTCTGTGAGGCAGCTAACACATGGGTAACTCATTTGGTACTCCAAATCACAAGTAAGATACAAACTATTGAAGAACGTGGTGGAATTAATAGTCTAGGGTTAAGGGTTAGGAGCACAAAATTTAAGTGCTTAACTAATAGTCTAGGGTTAGGAACACAAACTTTAAGTGCTTATTTTACACCATATCGTCCTCATATCAGTCGGTCTACAGGGCAGTTGCACAGTTTTCCCATGAGAAGGACCCTAGAAATTAAAAGAAAAATTGAGGAGTTTTCTCAAACACGTGATGAACATTTTTATGAAGCATGAGACCACTTTCAAGATTTACTCATTAAGTGTCCCCGTCATGGCTTTGAAAAATAAGTGTTAGTGCAAAGTTTCTAAATGGGTTGACTATCGAGTCTTGAAATATGATCGAGTCCGTGCACCAAAGGAAATTCATGCGTAAGATTGGTATTGATACTTATACATTTCTAGGTGAAGTTTCTGATGATTCTAGGCAGTGGACTGCCCATAGAGACTTGAAACCTAGTACTTCTTGAAAATCACGTCTGTTTAAAACAAAGGAAGATTCAAAACCATACATCAAAACCTTCCTCAAGGACTTTGCTATAGAACTTATATCTATTTTACGAAGTCTGTCTCCCAGGCCAAAGGGCAAACTTCCAAGCCTTATACATTTTGCCTCAAGAGGAGGTGTACGTGTGTTTAACGGTGAATGTAAATCCAACATGTTCAGTCAAATCTACACAAATGCACCATATTTCATTAGAAAAGACTTCAAAAGTCGCGCCTTGATCAATTTAGGAGCTAGTTTGAACCACCAACCTTATCATATCTATTTGGAACTTGGATTGAAGGAGATGCAACCAACAAAGGTAGTTCGCTAATAGATGAGTCAAAATGATACTCGAGAGGAATAGTTGTGGATGGTAATTGTTCAAATTGCATATTTCTATTATCCAGTTGATTTTACATCCTAGACACTAGCCCAGGTTGAGATAATCAAATTGTTGTAATATTAGGGTGATCTTTCCTAGTAACCGCGGAGGCCAACATCAATTATAGAAATGAGACCATGTTTGTTTCCTTTGGAATCCTTAAAGCTGGATTGAATATTTTTAAGAACATGCAATGGAGAAATGAGCTTGATATGATTAAAGACGAAGAAGAAGAAAAAATATGTGGTATTCAATCTTTTGAGTCTTTGACTCATTCCACCAATTCTCTTCAACCAGTAGAACTTAAGCCTCTGCTAGATGAAGTAAGAAAAGCATTTCTAGGTTCCGAGGAAAATTATCCAGTGATTATTGCCTCAGATCTCATTAAGGAACATAGTAACAAGTTGTTAGGTGTCCTTAAGGCCTACAAGTCTGTTATTGCTTGGAATATTCATGACATCAAAGAGTGAAAAGGGATGGAGAATATATATTGATTATCATAAGTTGAACTCTAGTACTTGAAAAGATTCACTACAAGAAAAATTGTGATCAATAGCGTTTAAAAACCGCTATAACAGCCGGCGCTATAATAGACCCAGGGGATATTATAGCGGTTTTAAAACGCTATGGTAAGTTTGGCTTTTATAGCGTTTCAAAACCGCTATGGTAGCCTCTTCCATAGCGTTTTAAAAATGCTATAGTAGACTCTAAAACCGCTATGGTAGACTTTACCATAGCGTTTTAAAAACGCTATGGTAAGTATACATAGCAAATTTTTTTTTTTTTTTTTTTTTTACTATCAAATGACTTTTTATTACATCTTATCATGTATGCATTAGCCTGAGCACTCGAAATTCATTGTGACAAAGACAAGAAACACCATGTTGGTGATCAAGCAAAAGAAAATAAAATGTATTATTTTCACTTCCTTTTGCTAAAAGAAATGTTGAATGATCTAAACATTTTTGTGATGATGAATGTACATAATGTTTCAAGGGAAAAAAGGGAACGAAAGCAACGACATAATTTTTGTGATGATGAATGTACATAATGTACAAACTCTTATTAATCTACACCTGCAACAACAACAACGACAGCAGAAACAACAACATCAACAGCAACAGCAACAGCAACAGGGGCTATCGACAGCAACAACAGCAACGATAGCAATGACAGCAACAGCAACAGCAGCAGCAGCAGCAGCAGCAGCAGCCATACTAGAGTTTCTCCTAATACACACCCCTTCCTTTTCTTCTTCATGTTATGAAATTGAAATCCCCTACCAAAAAGCCAAGGGGAGTCTACCCCAACCTGCTGAATCAATCAACTCAGATCAGAATTACTCATGGGTGGAAAGGATTTTCTTCTCAGCAACGTGGTAGCTGCAGTAAAATGCATGCACATATTATATAAATGAAAAGGGACAGGGATACACGTCAACAAAGTAAAAATCTTGATTTTTAATAGGAATTATGTCGATATTCGGCTAACAAATTTTAATCTCAAAGTTGATGAAACTCTGAAATTAAGTAAACTAAATGGATGATAACAATAACAAAATAGGAGGCATGCACTTCCACACCAAAAAAAATTGATTTTCTAAGTTGATGAAACTCTCAAAGTTGATCTATCATGTAATACAGTTAATATCTGCATCAAACATGAGTAGGGGCCTTGCACTTCCACACCAAAAAAACATGAAAGCTGATTTGGTTGATGAGGATTCCTCTGACCATTTTCAATCAGGAAACTGGTGAAAATTTTATAATGGATCTACCAGTGAATCTAATTAAAAATACGAACAATAATAAAATGGAAGAGACATGAGAAATAAGATAAAGTAAGAGAATACTAACATGCTGTCTCTCTCAAGGCCATTAGCCACTTGATTCAAGAAATCCAAAGTGAACATATGCAAGCAAACCTGAACCATACAAAACATATAGTCAGGGAAAGAAGTACGAAAACGTAAGCAGGGGAGGAAATGTTAGGGATTATTGCCAATGCTGGATTACAGTTTCACATACAAAAAAAAGAAAGAAAAAAGAAACCTTTAGTTAATTTAGTAGTTCCTGCTACACACCCCAAAGCATGTTTACTAGTTTACGTTGAGACAAGGAATCAAAATTTTCCACGCCTACGACAAGTTCAGTTTGTTAGTTTCATTACACCAACCATTGTTATATTTGTTCCACAAGTGTCTTTACAGGATCACCAGAAATTTTAAAAGGTCATTGTGAAAGATCCATACTTTTTGTCCATAAACAGACAATTAGAAGAGTAAACAGACATGTTCATATCTTGAAGATCACCCACAGCCTATGATGTTTCGGTCTCACGCCATCATTTTCATTAAGAAGTGTAAATGCTACTGCTCATTCACTAATATAGGTCATACAGGGTTGTGAGATCAGACATCACATTATTATTGTTCTACAATTACGGTAAGCAAGTATGAAACTAAACATGTCTCAAGAATATGCAAGTGTAGAAGTAGAAAGATGTGATCTTATCCAAACTATCCTGTAAGAATAACTAATAATATATGGAGCATATAGATCACACACTTTGACATGCTAGCATTCCTCTAATTTCACAGATAAATCATAAAGGTTTGTGTTCCTTTGTACCATATTTTCCACTTTGAAACTAATCCTCACAAAGGTTTTTCAAAACAATTTCACATTCCTATGGAACAACTAAAAATATTTCACTGAATTGACCTTGACTGGAGCTATAGAAGAAGTGGCAAAGATTTATACATTGCTCCAGCAATAGTAAGTCTTCCATGGTAATTCGAGTCAGGAAAATACGCTGGATGAGATTTGAGATATGACACAAAGATAGAAGATATGTTCAAATTAGAAAATTAGAGTGGCAAAATTACTTCTTGATAAATGAGCAAAGTCTTCCATGGTATTTTTGCTATATAAGTGACCTCTAGAAAGTGTCTTTCAGAATGAAACCACAAAAACTAGTTGAAACTGTGTAGTATTGAGCTGTAGGGTTGATTTTGATTTATACCTCTTGACATGATATATCCACCAAGTGCCAGTACCATTAGCAACACGAAGGATCCAAATGCGTTAGCTATAACCATGTCCCTCGACAATGCAGCAACCACTCGAAAGAGCCCAGATGCCATCTGGTCAATCATTAGGAGTAGAAAGTAGTGTCTAAACAACCTGCAGCAAAACAAATTCTATGTCATTGAATTCTTAAAAGGAGAGTCAGTCCAATGTGCAATGACATCAATACAACTGGATTCATAAAGGAGAAGATAGTTGTAATGTAGGTGGAAAACTTTGGATCATTGTAGAAGTCGATCTTAATAAAAAAGATTGCAGTAAAAGATTGTTTAGTGGATGTATTAGGATGGCTATTGGAGCATTTTTTACTGTCATAAACTACCAATTTAGAAGGCAGTGTTGTTTAATTAAGCCACTCATCTCTTAGACTGTGACCTCCTCATGGTGTTTAAGAGGGAATGGAGGAAAGGATATGTACGAGGAAATATGGATTGGTTCAATGTTAAAACATCGAAAACGTTGAGTTTATAAACATAATCCCAAGTAGAGAGCCTGGGCTTAATGATGACTACCTACCTCATATGGCCCTTTGTATGCCCTAGTTGGCCACCATCTCTCTCGTTGTTTGTTTAAGTCGATCGATTACAGAGTGAACAAGCAAGCCAAGTTTATGCATGGGAGAGTTCATGTCTACCTACTCTTTCAAAGATTCATCTATTTCTTTCTTTTGTGTTTATGTTTAGAGGTGAAAGTAGCCAGAAGTTGTTTTTGCATTCACAGGGACCTTCACCAAATAAATTGCAGCCACAACATTTATTATAAGAGCTGCAACTTAACTGTGAGCTGGAACCGGATAAAACTTCTGAATATTGGCATGTACAGAACGACCCCAGCGTACAATTTAGAAGAACAAATCCATAATGAAGAAAATGGTAAAGTACCTAAATAGGATTTTCAGTAACACCATGTATATCAAACAATAAGAATATTAAAACTTGCGTAAAATGCAGCATGCATAAAATGAGCTCTTTTAGGATTTATTCAATACAATGAGCAATCACGTCAAATTTGAACTGTCTTGAAAAATCAAAATAGTAACATGACATTATAATCTTCAGACTGACCTTAACAACTGAAGCAAAGTTGTCATCCACGACAATGATGTCTTGAGCTTTCCTTAGCAACTTCAGTTCCAGCAATGCCCATGGCAAGACCTACATCTGCCTAAAATCCATGATAAAGTAGAACATAGTAAAGTTAGTAACAACTAGAGATGTATATGAATGCCTCAATGCAAAATTTTGCACCCTCATTTGGTGTAACAACAGTTACAATGCCTCCTACAAGTTCACATTTGGAAATTATTTTTGGGTTTTTTCTTTCCTCCCTTTTTGTTTCTGGTATTTTGATAATGTTTCGGGTACAATTTCAGAATTCAAAATGTCTACCATTTTGAGGGCTTTTAGTTCTAGAAAACTATCCTTATTATGGAATTACATAATTAATGATAAAATATAAGGATTTCAAACCTCATGCAATGTGGGATCATCATTCGTTCCATCTCCAGTCACAGCTACAACATGACCTCTGAGCCAATCTTCCCATCACCTAAACAAACATCAAACTTCATTGGATATATCTATGGTACTTAAGAACATAGTATCAAGTTATGATTATTATTCAATAGCACAGTTAAACATACATTGTCAGTCCATTTTCTCGTAAGATAAGGTGTCAAATTGATTGCAATTATGTGGATACTTACGTGAGAAATGAGACTCAAATGAAGCAGATATACACCTTGATTCCCACAATGGCAAGCAAAATCATGTCATCCTCCTCAGGTAAAACCCGTTGTTCCAGCTGCTTTAGTACAAGATTTACATCAAGAGATCTGTATGCAATTACAACACAGCACAAACTGCTGGTACCATAACATCAATAGCTTCTCTGCATGCATTGTTTCAACCTTATTCGGGTATGTCGAATTGTGTCTAGGTATATCATAGTTGTAGGCTTGCAGCTACAAACTTAATATTGATCCCATTCCATTCTACCAGACATGTTGAGCATATACCATTTCTAGAAATGACTCTAACTATTTCAACTATAATCATTTGTTGCCCGACAATTCAGGAGACTGCCATTGAACATAGTCACTCCATACGATAAAGTATTCGTAAAAATTACTGATCGGATTATCAAGTGATTAGCAAATTGCAGTATACTGGTTAACAATTGCAGTATTCCAGTCAATGCTCCAAATTAGTACAGCGCACTCATTCGAAACAAAGACACAAACTGATCATTTTTCTTTTAAACTAGCAACCCTAACTTCACCAAGGATAAGGCCTAAAACAAAAATAAGTTTAGACCTTAAAAGACCTTTATCATGAACTAGGCCAACCAAACTTTCAAAACCCAAATTGCAACCATAAACTTGTAAGCAATAAAAACACC
Organism: Berberis vulgaris; assembly: GCA_963556465.1. Lineage (NCBI taxonomy): Eukaryota > Viridiplantae > Streptophyta > Magnoliopsida > Ranunculales > Berberidaceae > Berberis > Berberis vulgaris. Next base: position 51,994,680 of record OY747126.1, read on the forward strand.
ATACCAGGCTGACTCTAGCCCAATCCCCTGCTGAATTCCAGCACACCATCACGCTAACAGCAGAAAAAAAAACCAAGCAACCGAGTGCATGCATCAGGACAGAGCACTCTGTCAAAACAGAGCGTGCTGTTCAGTGTATTGCAGCACCGAAAAAAACTGGACAGAGCAGCTCCAATTCTCGGCAGACCAGCCCTGCAAGCAAACTTCGCTGCTCCGAGTCCACGACACTTCAAGTTAACGTCAAAACCCTGCATATTAACATCAAAACGACACACAAGAAAACATAACACAAACTTGATCAATCTCTTCACTTCGAAATCGTACTCATGACTATGTGATTCCTAAACAACATGATTTCATCTACAAACACATTGCAACAAACAAGTGAAACTTCACTTGGATTTACCAATATTAACAAAAGATCAATGTCAGGATTGCGAGCTGCTATGGCCATTGCAAGACATCCTCCAATGGATTCACCAATGAGATATATGGGTCTACCAGGTGAACGGGAATTTTCTGCCTTGACTTTCATTTCAACTAATTCCACCATATCTGCAGAGATAAAATTATGGAATTTCCCATTAAGAAAGAAATAACTGACAGTTTTTATTTCAGTACTCATGTTCCATAACCAATTATGAAGAGATTTATGTATATTCTGACACTTATCCTCTTATGGATATTCTCAATGAATCTTGTAATTCATTTGCTAAGTGCATATCTTTTTCTTTTTTGATAGGAAAAACATAAACTCTATTGTGTGAAATATATACCAAAAAAGTCCAAAAAAAAAAAAAAAACCACCAAGGGACACTTCACCATTGGAGAACCCTATCCCATTCATACTCGCAAATATAGAATGGAGTCTCCCGAAGAATATCCCATGTGTATCCCCATGTCCATAACATATTTGATAATATAACAACTAAGTCCTCCCTAGATGTTTCATTCCCCTAAATATTTCTTGACTTCCTCTATTTCCCTAATGTCCACACCATAGCTTGCACAAACATTTCCTATGCCCATTTTCCTTTAGCAGAAATGATGATACCATATGGGATGTTATTTCCCTTAGTATTTTGAACATGTGAAAATTAGAGTGTTACAACAACTCATGCAAACAATCAAACATATTGAAAACAGAAAACAAACAAAGTCTTGGAGAAGGAGATCTTCAAGGCAAGAACCAGAAAAGAAATTTTGTAACAGAAGTACAGAACACTCAGATAAGTAATAAAAGTCCTACATCAGACAACTGGTAAATTTCCATATGGTATTGTGATGTAGATGATAAATTAGGGGACTCGGGGTGGGAACAGTAGGTACCTCTGATGGCCAGTCCTTTTGCTGTTTCATACTCAGCTGTAGTTTTCTTCATCGCTTTGAGGTCAATTTCCTTGCCCTGACAACACAGGAGTTCAGCAATTGAACTAGGTACTGTAAAAAATGTGAAGTCCTAGAGCAACTAATGCAGTGTTGCTACTCCATATCCACCAAGTTCACTAGTATATCATAACTCATGGATGTGTTATGCTCTACTTTGAATTATTACGATGAAATTCCTTCCTATATCAGTCATTGCACACTCACCAAATCCATGTGTAGAACCTTTTTAATTGGTGTCTTTGCTAACAACCTGTATGATCAAAGAGAAATTAAGATGCTGGAGTAATTTACCAATATGCTTTAGTAACAGTCACTAATGATGGGGACAAACGACGACATAATTTAGGGAAAATTACTTGTCATATGCAACTTTCATATGGGCATTCTGTGATCTGTCAATTTGAGCAACCCTCTCCGTTACTGAGCGGTCATTGATTTCAACAGATCCAAACAGAAACACGTTCTTTTCAAGCACCTTGTTGACAATGGCAGCCATTACTAGTATATTTGCTTTTTTCGCTTCAACAACAAGGCTTTTGAGTTTCTTCAACTCTCCTATTGAAACCAGAAAGGTGGAAAAGAGGAAATACTCAGTATTTTGCACAAAGAGTATTTTGAACACAAATAGATTTCATTCAGTATTAACTTTATATACAGGATGAAAGGACTATCACTAGTTTTTTCAGTCAAGAACTTTGGACAAGCTCAAAATCACATTCACAATATCAGACTATCTGTAGAACTTGTCGAGTAAGCATGCACCGCTTTATTATAAACTACATCAGAATATCAGATGAATAAATGTATCAACTTGTATATGACAGTTAGATTTTGACTTCGGCAATATTTTAAGAATAATAATGCAATAATTTACTTATATAATTTTGCAGTTAATGCAATACTATTTTTGTCTTTTATTTTTAATAAATAACAAAGTGTATGATCATACAGACCAAAACATGAAGAAATATCATGACTTTCATTTCAGCCAGGTGGATTGATCATTGATGTACTAATTAAGCATCAAGGTGTCCACATTATTGTACTTAGTTGATGAATTGCTAGGCATAATGATGGACCTAACAAATAATCCTCATCAAACGGGAAGCCTCCATTCAGAAGTGCAAAAGCCTCATCTTTCTACTTTCTTATAGAAGATTTCACCTGAACAATCACTACTGGATGTCATACATTTACCTCACTTTTGAACATCATTGTAAAACAAAGATACTCTGATCACAATGTTTTAAGGCGAGGCTTAATGATACATTAATGTTATGTGCTTTACAAATCATTAGCAATCGGATTTACAACAATAATGAATGTTGTTAAGTATAGTGGTAGAACGCCAACTATACTAAAAGTATCCCAAAGATCAATTTTATAGCCTTCTGTTCTTAAATTTCAAGCAAAGGCAAAAGAATGGATCACCAAAGGCAACAGTAGAGAGATTTGAAGAATGTAGGCTAGCTGCCAAGAACACATACAAGCTTTCAATTGTGAAAATACCCTTCAGATCAGAAGTGCTTATCTAAACCTAGATGTTTTGTGCCCCCAAAAAAATTTGCAGGTTAAAAAATAGATCTTAATGATTCCTTTTGCAGGGGAAACAACTATGAATGAATGAGCAAAAGGTTTGTAGTATCATTCTACTACCCTTGACATCCAACATCCTTTATTGATCTAAGCATGCTTCAAATATGTATATTAGGCAATATACCTCACATATCTTAAATTTCTTCATTTGTAGTATCATTAAACAAGGGCAACAATGATAAATCAATCAAATTATCCCTTGAAGTGAAAATTTTCCACTAAACCACAGATATGTACTTCACTTCAACACTAAACTTTAGTATCTAGTATCTACATCAATTCACAAAGTAGTACTTGGATGATAGACAACATAAGGATCACGCCAAAGGGGTCGTGGTCGAGTGGTTAAGGACGTGTGGATTTGATCCCCACGTCCTTGCTTCAAGACCCGCCGGCTGCGGCATTTGTTTCGGGGTGATGTTAGACCCGTTAGGTCGCATCTCGGACGCAGGTTACGGACCCTGTGCTAAAAAACACCGGCTCAATTTCCAAAAAAAAAAAAAAAAAAAAAAAAGGATCACTTCAAAACTCTATACTAATTACCCCAAAATTAGTAGAAAACATACAAACAAGGAAAGAGACCACAAACCTAAAAAATTCCATGGAGTTGGTGAGTGGTGTAGTTGTAAAGGAAAAGAGGCAATCCTGGTGTTATTTGCCTCACTGAATCCCTGTACCTTGGAGGGAGCCCTGAAAAATCAAAATCACAAACAACACAATATCAGATCAGATGTATCCACAAATCATGCCTACCCATTAATCAATAAAACCCAATTTCCAAAATTCAATAAAACCCATCAATACCCATGGATCAAAACATCAAATTAAATTCAAATGATCACTCAAATCAATTAACAAAGATCAATAAAGTTTTTTAAAATAAAAAAAATTTGAACTTGAACAACAAAAGGCAAAGGAAATTGGGGGAAAGCTTACCAAAGAGTTGCCTCTACAAGTTCTCTTGCATGGTATCATTATTGCAAACAAAGATATACCCACCAACTGGTTCACTCCTTGGAAGTGACTCTGATGGTGGAAGAGTCTTAAACCTCTTATCAACACTGTACAATATTCATTTAGAATTTCAGCTTTCAACAATCTAGAATCCTAATATTCACCTATCAGGGGGCAAATCTACTGATTGTAGCACCAATCACTACAAAAAATTTATATTCTTCTGAAAAAACCATTGCTTCCCAAGTGAAAAACAAGAGCTACTTGTTCCAATAAATACAATGACATAAGTTTCTCTCAATTCAAATTAGACAAAGATCTCTATTGCACCGAAATAGGTTCATCTAACATGTGACATTAGAAATCAAGACAAAAGAGCAAAAAATTCAAGAGTTTCCTCCAATCAATTTTTCCACTTCAACAGAACATCTTTTAATCTAGTTCAAGCACCAAAAATTACTAGAACCTACGAATCGCTTCTTCACAGTAAATATACGGAAGTTTTGGTAATATTGATAAGCTCAATCTCAGTGAAAAGAAGAATTACGTTAATTACACTTTACCTTCTTCCATATTATCAAATTTTACGACTTCTTTCGACTTAACTTGTTCAGATTTCACTTCATCCATCGAAACCACACCGTTGTTCTCTTCTACAAAACTCAACCGAAACCTTACGTTTAGTACATCATCGAATACAGTAGTGATAGAGAACGAACGAACGGTAAAGGATGAGATTCAGCGAATTCTTACCTGCTGAGTCGAGCTGCAACGAACGGATGCTGGATTGGATCTCATCCTCGATATCTGCAACAACAACAACAAATCAGGCAAATGGTGAGAGAAAGAGATTGGGAGAGGAAACCCTAAATTTTCAACTTTGCAAATGGGGAGAGGAAACCCTAACTTTTCAACTTTGCAAATGGGGAGAGGAAGAGATGAGAACAATAGACTATTCTGCTTGAAGAAATCATGTTTGGGGTGCCATGAAAGATGAAGAAGAGAGGAGCTTTTGAGAGAGATTTGTGAAGAGGGAGAGAATGCGCCAAGGAAGAAGAGAGAAAGAGAGGGGACAAAGAGGAGGAGAGGTCAGGGGAGAGCATTCGATCTGCTGTGAATGAGGGGGGAAAGAGAGCGAGACTAAGAGGGAAGCAAATGTAGAAATGGGAGGGAATCGAGCGGGGTTAATTTTAGTTTTTCCCGCTTCGACTTTTATGCGTTTTATTCTTAAAATGCTATTAAATTTTGGGCTTTTATAGCATGAGCGTAAAAAACGCTATGCTCAAATGCTATTAAAAGCCAATTGTGTTGTAGTGATTACTTTCCCCTTTACTTTCTTGAGAGATTAGCTGGTCATTGACACTATTGTTTCTTGGATGGACATTTTGGATACAATTGGATACCGATTGCATGTGAAGATAAAAAGAAATCCACATTTACTTGCCCCTTCGATACCTACCCTTATCGTGGCATGCCTTTTGGGTTATGCAATGCACCTGCGTCATTTCAAAGCGTATGACTAGCATATTAAATGATATGGTGGAAAACTTTCTTGAGATCTTTATGGATGATGTTTTCCATATTACACTTATCTTTTGACCAATGTCTGCATCACCTCTCATTTGTCTTAGAGCGTTCTGAAGAAAAACATCTCATTCTAAATTGGGAAAAGTGTCACTTCATTGTGAAGTAGGGCATTTTCTAGTGCACGTTGTCTTTTCTAAAGGCATTCAAGTAGACAAGGCTAAAATCAATGTCATTTTATCTCTTTTGATTCCCAAATCTATTAAAGACGTGTGATCTTTTTACGGAATGTTGGGTTCTGTCGTCGTCTCATCAAGGATTTTTTCAAGATAGTACACCCATTGAGCAATCTCTTAGCTAAGGATGTTTTCTTTCTTTTTTATGACAATTGCAGTTATGCATATGTTCATCTTACGTCTGATCTAGTCTCAGCTTCTATCATTCAAGTTCCTAATTGGATGATACCTTTTGAGATTATGTGTGATGCATCTGATTACGTTGTAGGCTCAATTTTATGTCAGAGGGTTAACAACCTCCCTCATGTCATCTACTATGCTAGTAAGACTCTGAATGAGGTTCAATTCAGTTACTCGACCACTGAAAAAGGGATGTTAGCCATTATTTATGCCTTTGAAAAATTTCGTTCCTATCTCATTGAAGCTAAAGTCATTGTGTATAGTGACCATACAAGCCTTAGATACTTTCTCAATAAAAAGGACATCGAACCTCGTTTGATTCGATGAGTGATTTTGCTACAAAAATTTGATCTTGAAATACGAGATAAGTTAGGTACAGAAAATGCGATCGCTGATACTTGTCTAGGCTAATATCAAAGCTCTCTACTAGTAACTTGCCCATTCATGAGAACTTTCATGATGTAGAACTTCTTTAAGCTGAGCAAGAGCTTCTGGGAACACAAATATTGTCAATGTTTTTTGTTACTAAGGAGTTACCTTTGTATTGGTGCAAACAAGAGTGTGATGTGTTTTTGGCTAGGGTCATGTATTGTTCTTGAGATGAGCCATACTTGTACAAATATTGCCTTGAACAACTTATTTCGTAGATGTGCTCCTGAAGCTAAGAAATTAAGCATGTTGTGGGATTTTTTGTTCTAAGTAAAACGCGGATAAAAGGTTCGCCAATCAGGTCTTTATTAGCCCTTTTTTAGATGCATAAAGGTTGTTACCGATGTCAACAATTTGGGGGAATATCTCGTCGATACATAATGTTTCTAAATCTTAGTTTAGTGGTTGAAGTCTTTGATATTTGGTGATGATACATCGAAATAGACCAATCATCACGGCCGTACACGTGGCATAAGGAATCATCACGAGAATACATCGCCCAATCTATTGGACCAGCTTATAAAGCCCAGGAAAAATTAGGCCAATTATAGAGGCCCAAACATGACCCACCACTGAGGAGACATAAACAGGGCTCGAATCCAGGCCCAAACAAATTGGAGCCCGAGTCCAGGCTCGATAGAGTTATCTCATAAAGAAGATGAACGTTGCACCAAAAAGATCCGTGGAGGGAGTTACGCCTCCAAGAACACATCTCCATTAAGGAGGAGACTGTTGCAAGAAACATTTCATTCTATTGCACCTCACATGCTTTAGTCACGCAGAGAGTTAACCGCGACCATTATAAAAGGTAATGAGAACATTCGACACATGTATACAACTTTAATTGATTTTTGTCCAGTTTTACATCCTTCTTCCAACAGAGTTACTGACTTAAGCATCGGAGTGCATTCGTCCACCAAAAAGGTGGTCCTTGGCAGTTTAACAATTATTTTGCAGGTCAAACTCATAGGAGGACAGCTTTTGGACGCATCAGTTTGGCACCGTCAGTTGGGAATGACGAGTTTTCCTTTAAAAAATAAGATTCACAATAACAAAGCTCATGCAACCCGATAGAATATCAATGGAATACTCCACAAATCTTCAACCTGATTATAAAAGATACAACATGCTGCTCAATACTGATCGACCTTCGAAACAACCATGCCTACTAGAAGTGCGCTCCAACAGGTAACGTTTTAGACATCTCTGACATCGTTGGGAATCCCCTCGGATCACCGAGAAGAGATGCTTATGACTCAAATGAACAACGTGATCGAGACGATAGACATGAGCATCCAAGACCTGCAGGGCAGCAACTTTCGAGAAGAAACCACCCAGCTTAAGAGACACCGGGCTAACAATAGCTCCAACTGCAATCAGGGGACGTTTGAAACTCTACAAGTGAAGAAGTCCAAGTACGGAAGAACATTCTCAACTCTGATAGCAAGTCGGAGCGAGATTCTTGAAGCTATGGCAGGAGGAAAAGATGTCAAATGACTGCCAAAAATGAGAGAAGATCCGAAAAAGTGGAGCAAGAGCAGATACTACCTCTTCCACAATGACTACGACCACGATATCGAAGATTGTCGTAGCCTAAGAGACGAAATTGATCGCCATATTAAAAAAGGACGACTCAGAGAGTTCATCGAACTTGAGGGAGAAACAATCATTTCAAAGGAGCAAGCAAAAGAAACAATTTATGTCTTGCATGGCACGAGCTGGGAAAAAGAGCAATCCAATCGATCCAGGAAGCGTATAGTCAAAGAATTACGCACAAAAATCAAATTCCAAGAACCATCCACACAGCCGAAAAACAAACTCTTCCTCTCGAAAACAAGCTAGCATAGACCACTTGCTTCAAAGCTCAAGGTTCTTATATAGAAAATATATAGAAAGGTCGGTTGTTTCACTCTCAGCGAGTCGGGATATATTTGTGGTCATTACATCAGGAACGATTCTTATTAGGTATAGGTGTTTTTCTTCTAGTACTCAAGGCTCTTTATTTTGGGGGCGCTAGCTAGCAGATGGAGAAATGGATAATCCAGAAGACAGATGACCAAGCCGATGATGTCATAGATTATCCAAAGAAGAAGAGGAAGACACACCACACAAGCAAATTCAGTAGCAGAAGAAGGCAGATGGAGACAGTCCATGTAATTGAGCAAAAACAATGCAAATGAACCTAACCTTTTCAAACAAAGATGTTGATGGGGTTAATTTCCCACACAATGATGTTTTAGTGATTTCGGTCATGATAGCTAAATGGGAGATCAAAAGAGTATTGATCGACACTGGCAGCTCGGCCAACCTCTTATACCTAATAACTTTTCGAAGGATGTGGTTCACAACTGAGATGCTCTCACCAAGCGATCAGTTTATGGTAGGTTTCAGTGGAGAACAATGTAAGCCACTGGGAGTGATTCAACTACTAGTTGAAACGGGAGAGCCAGAGAAGCAGCGAGTATTAATGACAGACTTTTTCATCGTTGACGCTCCTGCTACATACAACATGCTACTTGGAAGATCGTGGATACACAAGATGGCACAGTATCCTGCGCTATGCACCAATGTGTGAAGTACCATACCGACAATGGCATTGGAAGAATAAAAAAAGACCAACTAGCAGCCCGGGAGTGTCATTTTCATGCTATAAAGACTCCCCACAAATAACAATTACCACAACGACTGGAAGAGTCTTCACAACAACTCGATGAAATGAGTTCGAACTCCACGAACAATAATATGGCTCCAACCAGTCCACGAGATCGACCCACCACCGACAACCGAAAGAAGAAATGGTCGAGGTTTACTTAGACAACAAAGCAGTGAAGGCAGTCCGAATCGACACAAACATCCAACCTGAATTCGCCAAGAAGCTGATCCAACTGCTGAAAGATAACCAAGATGTTTTCCCATGGACAATGAAAGACATGGTGGGAATAGATCAATCCATCATTTCCCACAAATTACAAGTGAATCTGGATAGGAAACCGGTTCGACAAAAAAGAAGACCGGATGCCTCGAACACAATTAGGCGATAAACGAAGAAATGCACTGACTGCTTAGCACAGGAATGATAAGAGAAGCCCATTACTCGGATTTTTTGGCGAACACGGTACTAGTAAATAAGAAGAACGGGAAATAGAGGGCGTGGATGGATTACACCGACTTAAATAAAGCCTGCCCCAAAGACAACTTTCCACTTCCAATATAGATCAAATAGTGGATGCAACTGCCGGGCACGAAATGTTGAGCTTCATGGACGCGTACTTCGGGTATAATCAAATACAAATGTACTCCCCAACCAAGAAAAAACATCATTCATAACGGAAAGGGGTACATAATGTTATCGAGTAATGTTGTTCGGATTGAAGAACGTGGGAACAAAATATCAACAGCTAGTAAACAAGATGTTTAGAGATCAGATCGGTAAAACAATGGAGGTTTAGATTGACTATATGCTCGTCAAAAGCTAATGCAGAACAGACCATGTCACGGATCTCGAACAGGCTTTCTCCCAGCTTTGGAAGTACAAGATGAAGCTAAACCTAGAGAAATGCACATTTGGAGTGGAGTCAAGGAAGTTCCTTGGGTACATGGTCAACTAGCGAGGAATTGAATCAAATACAAGCTCTTCTCAACATGCAATTGCCGAAAAACATAAAAGGTGTTCAAAGTCTCAACAACAAGATAGCAGTTTTGAATGGATTTATCTCCATATCATCAGACAAGTGTCTGTCCTTCTTCAAAATCTTGAAGGGGAACAAGACATTCGAATGGAATGACGAATGCAAGAGAGCCTTTCAAAGCCTTAAGACATACATGGGAAACACGAAGCTGCTAACAAAACCAAATACAGGAAAAACAATGTATCTGTACTTATCTGTATCCAACCACACGATGAGTTCATCACTGATATGAAATGAAAAGGGGGTGCAAAAACCAATGTACTACATCAGCAAAACACTCGCAGATGCAGAAATCAATTATCCTTCCCTAGAAAAACTGGTGTTCGCTCTAATCGTGTCATCAAGAAAATTGTGACCATACTTCCAAGCTTACCCGATCATGGTTATGGCCGAACGACCATTTCGATCGGTGTTACACAAATTGGACCTGTCGGGAAGAATGGTAAAATGGGCGATAGAGCTCGGAAAATTTGACATCAACTATGCCCCTAGAACCGCTATCAAAGCTCGGGCATTAGCGGATTTCATCGCTGAGTTCACAAGAAGCAACAACCAACAACCAACACAAGGATAAGGAAAGTAAAATAGAACAACCCGAAGCAATCACTGAAAGATGGATCCTTCGCTGTGATGGAATGTCCAACGAGGCAGGAAGCAGAGCTAGATTAGTCCTGTACAACTCAGAAGGCATTGCATTAGAAAATGTGATAAAATTCAGTTTTAAAGCCTTCAATAACGAAGCCGAGTTTGAAGCTATGATAACAGGGTTGCAGTTAGCAAAACACCTGGGGATAAAGGACATTAGTGACCTTACTGATTCCAAACTGGTGGTCAGTCAACTAAATGGCGAGTTCCAAGTAAAATACACCCGAATGAATGCTTACCACCAGAAAATTAAAGAGCTAATAAAAGCTTTCTGAAATGCTACCATTCAACAATGCGCATGAACATAAAACAAAAGAGCTAACGAGCTAGCAAAATAAGCCTCAACAACGAAGGATAATGACAACCCACTCGTCATGACATAAGGAAGCTCCATACTTGAAAATCAATCGGAGGAAGCATGCGTTGTAAACCAAGGAACCAACTGGACAACTCCAATCCCGACGTATATTTTAAATAGAGAACTCCCAACAGATAAGATGGAAGCCAGGAAACACTACAACACAAGTGATTAACAATAACACAAGTCCATAGCGTTTTTTGGACTCGTGCTATCAAAACCAATGTAAATTCAGAAGATAGCGTTTTGATTACATAGTGAAACAGAGCGGGAGATCGAAAATTTTGTACGCGCGTTTTTTATCGATTTCATCTCCTCCCTCACGACTCTCCCTCTCAAGAACTCCCTCACAGACGCACCTCTCCCTCCCGACTCTCCCTCCCTCACAAGAACTCCCTCACAGACGCACCTCTCCCTCACGACTCTCCCTCACAGACGCACCTCTCCCTCGCGACCAAGGCTTTCATCTCCTCCCTCGCGACTCTCCCTCGCAACGCACCTCTCCCTCACAAATGCAGCTTTCCCACCTTGACTCTCCTCTCGCCGTCACCTCGCCTCGCCTGATCTCTCTCGCTCTTCTCTCGCCATTACCTCTCGTCTTACCATCACCCGATCTCTCTCGCTCTCTGCTGCATCGCCTGAGCTCTCTCGCTCTCTGTCACTTCGTCACTTCGCCTCCACTTCACTCTACCTCTGCTACTCACTACTCCTTTACTATTTCATCCTCTTCATTTTGCACAAATTAGGGTTTCTGATTGAAGGTAAGTTGGATTCTGTGATTTCATTTCATTTTGTAGTCTGTTCAATAATTTATTGAGATGTTGATTTTTGGGTCTATTTAATTACTGACAATGTGTTTGTATATTCAGAAAGAGAGATGAAATAGATTTCAGAGTCTCCATTGGGGAAGAAATACCAAGATTCTCTCCAGCGGATTTCGAGTCATCTAGAGGCAATTTTGAGGTACGAATCTTGGATTGATTTATGTTCTAATGGTTTTTAGTATGGGATTGCTTTGTGAGATTGGTGGTTGTTTGGTTCCCATTTAGTTTGCTTTGTTCTAATGGTTTTTATTATGTCATTTGTGTTCCCATTTGGTTTCCTAGTATTTTAATTTATTCTTTCTAAAAAAATACATGAAAATTGAAATAATACAAGCACCTGAAATAAAGAAATGCATGCCTGAGACACCCATCTCAGTTTATTTGCATCATAGAAATGTGAACTGTAAAGAAAACATGACTTGATTCCAAAGGAACATCCCAAGATTGCATATTTTTCAGCATGAATACTTGTGGAATTCTATTTGTACTTAAGTTGTTAATGGGCAAGTGATTCAAGGAGGGGTTTGATCCCACGGCTAAGAAAATGTTTCTCGTCTCAATGAGATGGATAATGATTTAATTATGTTTATTTGCTTACATTATTAGTTTTGGCTTGGACACTTGGACTACCTTGTTTAGAGGCAGTTTTATCTGCACATGGTTTTGTTAAGAAGCCACTTAGGTGTTTAGAGTTTCTATTTTGTTTTACAAAGTAGGATGCTTGTCTAGCAAGCCAACTTTGTTATTTAAAGGGCATTAAGCCTTCATGAATCAAACTTGAGTAATGAAGATTAAGTCTTGAGATAAGAGAGTTAGCAGACTTGAGTATTGAAGATTAAATCTCGATCCTAAGATGAATCACTTAACTGAAAATAGTAGAAAAGAATAATTTAGTCTAGCTGAGAAACTAAGTAAAGTGGGTTTAAAGTATCAAAACCATTCCAAAATCACCATATAAACCAGTGAGTGAAAATTTTAGAGAAAATTACATTTGAAATATGAAAACAATTCAGATATGGGATAACATATCTTGACATTTATTATTTTATTAGTTTTAACATGTTGCCTTTTGAATATACTTCTTGAGAGTGTTTTAGATATGATGTGATTCATATTAACTATATTGTAATGTTTTCTTGTGGTTATGAAGGAACTGGTCGCTCCTTATCACTAAAGCTTCTGCAGCAGTTGGAAGAGCAGAGTCAGCTGGCAAAAACGAGTGTGGATGGTGCCCTTTCTGGTAAGAAAATTGTGTTTGCTTTTCAGTTTTTCAGGTCCATAAATTTTTGGGCATTGGGCTAGAGTATTGTGTATGCCTTTTCTGTAGGTGCACTCAAAATATATAGATGCATTAGAAATGCTAGAGTATTTTGCCATCGCTGTTACTATTGTTGTGGTTGCAGTCCCTGAGGAGCTTCCATTGGCGGTGACTCTGAGCCTTGCCTTTGCCATGAAGAAGATGATGAATGATAAGGCACTTGTCCGCCATCTTGCTGCTTGTGAAACTATGGGGTCTGCCACGAGCATCTGCAGCGACAAAACTGGAACACTGACTACAAACCACATGGCTGTTGTGAAAGTTTGCGTGTGTGAGACTATTAAGGAAATCAATAGCTCCTCCGATGTTACAAGTCTGTTCTCAGAAATCCCGGATTCTACTGTGAAAGTTCTTGTTCAATCAATATTCAATAACACCGGGGGAGAGATTGTCGTTAACAAAGATGGAAAAACGAAAATTCTGGGAACACCAATTGAGACTGCTCTGCTGGAATTTGGCTTGTCACTTGGTGGAGATTTTACGACTGTACGTCAAGCATCTAAACTTGTAAAATTCGAGCCATTCAATTATGAGAAGAAAAGAATGGGTGTAGTGCTTGAGCTTCCTGAAGGAGGTTTTCGTGCTCATTGTAAATGTGCTTCGGAAATAATTTTAGGTGCTTGTGAAAAGTTTGTGAACTCAAAAGGTGAGGTTGCTCACTTGATGAAGAATCTATCAAATATCTCCAAGATACAATTAAAAATTTTGCTCATGAAGTACTTCGGACTTTATGCCTTGGTTATATGGAAACAGAGAAAGAGTTCTCTGAAGCCAATCCTATACCACACCCAAGTTCCATAGCTTTACGTCCGCTATTCTGATCATGATTTTCCTACCCCCAGAAGGGAAGGTCCTTCCCTTTTGGGAAGGTTGTGGGCGAGGAGTGATTCGAACCCCCGACACCGTGGTTCGTAGCCACGTGCTCTAATCCTCTGAGCTACGGGCCCCACCCCGTCTCCACTGGATATGTTCTCGGGAGTACCCTAAAAAAGGAACCTTTATTCTCCTCAGCCATTTCGGGTTAAGTTAAGAAGATGTGAAAGCGCGTTTCTCTCTTCTCTATAAGAACGATGCCTTCCGAGGTGTGAAGTGGGAGAGAAGGGATGTCATAATTGTGGTTTTGAATAAGACGACCCTTTCTTTTCATTTTGAATTTTTTTCTTTTTCATATTGAATTCTTTTTCATATTGAATAAGTAATAAGAATGAGAGGTGTTAAGCTTTTTATCATCCTGGCGTCGAGCTATTTTTCCGCAGGACCTCCCCTATAGTATCGTCACCGCAGTAGAGTTTAACCACCAAGTTCGGGATGGATTGGTGTGGTTCCTCTACACCTAGGACACCAGAATATTGAACCATGAACGAAGAAAGGCATGAGAGAAAAGCATATTGGCTAGTGATTGTGATGCCCCAAATTCTTGACTGGAGGGGACACCAAAGGCCTCTGCCCTTCCATCCCTTGGATAGATAGAGAGGGAGGGCAAAGCTTTTGGTTTTTTCATGTTGTCAAAGAGTTGAACAATGAAAATAGATGGCGAGTGCCTGATCGAATTGATCGGGTCATGTAGGAACAAGGTTCAAGTCTGGCGGTCTGTTAGGATGCCTCAGCTGCATACATCACTGCACTTCCACTTGACACCTATCGTAATAATAAATGGCTCGTCTCGCCGTGACCTTCTCTTGGATTCTCAAAACTTCTGTCGCTTCATCCCCGCAGGGGCAGAGAACCCGTCGTTGTCCCGGTTGTGCTACCGGAGGCTCTGAGGAAGTCGGAATAGGAGAGCACTCATCTTGGGGTGGGCTTACTACTTAGATGCTTTCAAAAGTTATCTGCTCCGCACTTGGCTACCCAGCGTTTACCGTGGGCACGATAACTGGTACACCAGAGGTGCGTCCTTCCCGGTCCTCTCGTACTAGGGAAAGGTCGTACCGTCACCAGTCACTGCAAAAACTTCCCCATACATGGTTTTCAAGTGTCTTACCAAAGTATGTTTATCTAGTAGTGAAGATCGAGCCATCACCTGAAGCAACAAAAATTATCATCGAAAAAAAAATAAGAATATGTCAGCTGACAGGATTTTTCCCAGTAGCCAGTATATTGTAGATAGAAGATAATGCCATTCATTAGGAAAACCCAACCTGTAATTTTGGAATGATTTCTTGCAATTCTTCCAAACTCTTTGCTCGAAACACAGGACCTTCAGAGGCTATACCGTCATCAGTAAGGATACCACATTCCCTAGCAATTGCCTTTGCAGTGTTTATGTTGTCTCTTGTAACCATCCGCACGGTAATTCCAGCTGATCTACAGACTGCAACAGCAGCACAGTTGCCTGGTGATTTGGTTTCAATTGGTCACAGCTCACAGTGGCTATGGTATTCCGTTTATGCAAGGTAACCTTACGATTTAACTACTGTTTATTCGCTATCACAATTATGAATTTTATTGAAATGTTTCATCTTTACCTTGAATGAACATAATATTTATTCTTTTTGATTGTCTTGCATCTTTTGCAGTAAGCAAGTCAGCTGGCGCACAAGGATGTTGGTGGTTACATACTGGACTAGGAAATTTATTTTCGGGAGAGACTCAAGTAGGATTTAAAACAACCATTGAGTTGTAGACGACATCAGAACAGGAGATCATTTGACTATCACACTAGTTAGATTTCTTGTATGCTTACCAATATTTTTTCATACTTGGAAGACCACTTCTTGATCATTTAGTGTGGTCATAGCGATTTCTTTTTCATATATCCCTTTCATAGTGGGTATCGATTCTTCAATAATGAGTGGTTGTAATGGGTTTTTTCCCATATGATACTATTTTCTATAATGCGGCGAATAAATGATTCTTCATTAGTTTGCTAGCATCCGCATGTTCCCCCATTGAAATTCGGTTGATTGGCTGCATAAACATCCGAATATAATTTTCTAGAAATAAAACTTATAAGATGTAATAAAAAGTCATTTGATAGCAAATGAAATTAAAAAAAAAAAAATTTGCTATGTATACCTACCATAGTCCCAACCATGACAGAAGAAACAGTAAGCTTGTGATCTTGAGCCCGAGCAACAACTTGATCCTCTACTGACAAATCATACTTGAAGTCATCCAAGGTCTTAGTACCATTTGGATTCTTCGACAGCCAAACACCTAGCTGAAGCATTTTGTTATCAACTTAGCGAGTCATCAATTGAGAGGTCGGCGGACTCCAACAAGCCATAAGAAGCAACAAGCTTTTTCTCATGGTCATCTAGAGGGCGAGAAACTGTCTTTTTACTTATCTCTAGAACTCGGTTTACCTCCAATTTGCTATCTGAGATGGGGTAGATAATGCCCACATCCAACAACTTCAGTACTTCTGCTCTGACAACATCCTTTATGTGTGGGTTGAGTATTCTTTGTGCATCTCTTGTAGGCTTTGCATTGTCTTCCAAAAGGATCCTATGCATGCACTTAGATGGACTTATTCCTTTGATGTCAACAATGGTCTACCCTATTGCAGCTTTGTGCTTTCTGAGAACTCTCAAGAGCTTATCTTCTTCCCCCAAACTCAAGTCTGCAGCTACTATCACTGGTAGTGTCTGGTCCTCTCCTAGGTACGTATATTTCAAGTGGTGAGGAAGTTGCTTCAATTCCACATTTGGTGCCCTGAGAATGGAAGGGACAAAAGTAGTATTAGTAGGGATAAGAGTTTCAAATGGAGGTGTGTACTTACTTGAATGAGACTTAAAAGCCTCAAAAGAGTGTACGGCTTCAATGATGTCCCTCATCACATTGTCATCTCCATGTTCAAGATTCAACCTTGTGAAATTATGAGTGATGGTAGCCTCCAATGGATCAACGCTATGTACCTGATAAACATGCTCAACGACACTTTGAACTACATCAATATTAAAACAATCACGTTCATCTTGTGGTAATTTTAAGTTGTGATTATGGATGAGAGCCATTCTGCTAGTGATCATCGTCGGGTTTAGATGGGTCGGTAGCCGGGTGAGAAAGACTCGGGTCCTGGGTATCCAAGTAAGAGTTGGAATTACTTGGAAGAGATGGTTTATGGTTAGCCCGAGCTGGCAAGTAAGGAATTGACAGGAGTTGCTGGCTGTCATTGATGGCTAGTGGCAGAGAAGTGTATTGATGAGATATTTGAGGTTGTGGAATGTTGGTGTGGGGCTCGATTATGAGAAAGACAAATTGAGAGTTGTGGGAGTTAATGTTTGGGTGCGGAATTGACTGCAAACGTGCAATGGTGGGGCCAGTTGTAAGAGGTTGGGCAGTTGTGAGTATTGCTGTAGATAAATGTTGGTTGTTGGGAGAAAATTGGGTTGGACCTCCGGTTTGTTGGTGAGTGAGTGTAGAGAGAAGGCTAGGGGACTGAGTAGTGAGTGACTCAAGTTGGGGATTTGGGTATGGTTGTGTGAGGAGACTCTGAGTAGGGGCAGAGAGAAGACCTTCCCCTGAGTCATGATCAAATCGGCATGGTACCAGCTCTGGAGTTGATTCAGTACTTTGCAAACCCATCTCAGAAAGTCCAAGTGGACTCAGTGAGTGACTGCGAGTTGCATGCAAACTAGCTTGCATTCGACTTGCCGGGCGGCGAGAGTGCGAACCAAGACTTTGTCGGTTGAGAGAAATTGATTGGGTACCATATCCGCCTCTGGTGATCCCACTCTCCCTGGGCCCATGTCGAACTATGATTTTGGAGCTCCGTTTGAATGGTAAAGCTTGATTGAGCAACATCGCTCAGTATGGAATTGGAGGCAATGAATTCGAGAGCTGAACATATTTCGGGCAGGATTGGCCTGAAGTGTGGCTTACTAGACCACAACAAAAATAAAATACCGACATGTTCTCATAAACAAACTGGATCGAGAATTGGCGGCCATTGACATTGGCAAATTCAGTGGTCATGGTACTAGGCAATGGCTTGATTATATCAATCCAAAGCTTGAAACGTATGTATGGAACTGTGAGATCTTCCAAGGAGCACATGTCTACTTCGATAAACTCACCAAAGCTGTCTGCCGACATTTTCACATTGGCGAGGGAGAGTTTGCAAGTGGGAAACTCATTGAAACGAACCCATACTGGGATGAGATCGAAATTAATATCCAGATTGTCCATGGCCCAGTTTTTGACAGAAATGAGTTTCCCGAATAAGGATCGAGTCCCTTTATGTGTCACTGAAAATTTGTCTTCCATCGATTTAAATTGGAGAAGATAGTATGTGTTCCTTTTGTCCCTATACTATTCAAGTTTTTGGACATGAAAGTTTTGGTTAAGGTTCCACAGAGAAGACACATTCGAGGTAAATAATTCATAGCGAAAGCCAGAAAAATATTAGTATTTGGCGATCGTTCTGAGGTCAAGACTATCACTATCGACCTCGTAACGAATGGCAAAAGAAGGTGAGGGGATGGGTTGGTGAAGGGAGAATTATTGTTCAAGGTGTTCAATGAGTTGTTGTTCGAGTAGGGATGAAGGGGAAGCGTGAAACTGAGGTTGAGTACTGGGAGGCGAAAGATCTTGCATGATGGGGGGTTGGGTAGTGGGAGACATAATATCTTGCATGATGGGAGGAATGTGAGTGTGGTTTGATGATGGTGGAAAGGAGTGTAGAGAGGTTGTGGAGGTGGTAATATTGTTTTGAAGGTCAAGTTGCATGGGGGAAGAGCTTTGAGTTAGGGTGTTGGAGGCGAGAGGGATATTATGAAAAACTTTTAAGGGATTAAATGAGATGTGACGAGGTAAAGTAGGAGAAGAGTGATCAAGTATGGGTCGATCTAAGGGAGTTGGTGATAATCTAAGATTTAGTGAAAAAAGTGGTGATAAATTTAGATTGATGTCAGATGGTGTGATAGATCGTGGAGGTTGCGAGCTATGAGATGAGTCCATAGTTAGAGCGTGGTAACAAGGATGGATTTGAAAAAGAAAAGTTGTAATTACTCGGTTCGGTGAAGAGCTGGAGATATGCAGCAAGTTATCTGCATATCTATGTGATAAGCGAGATGTACAGGGTGTGATATCATGAATAGGTATGGGAGGTGTGCGAGAGTGATTCCTCATAATAAGGGTTACTGAAGTGAAGATAATAAGCGTAGAAGATGTGCTATTGAATGGATCTCGCTGACGCCGAAGACCTGCAAAAAACACAAACAAACATAAACCAACAAAGGGATAGAACAGGAAGATCCAAACCCTGGATCGAAGGAGAAGAAGGAGCAGTGGGTTAATTTGAAATTATCAGTGTTCTAAAAATCGGCCTAGGCGCTAGAAGGTGGAAAACCGCCCAGATTAATGGCTGGGCGGGCTATCTGGGCGGTTCTGGGCAGTCTGGGCGGGTCTGGGCGAGTCTAGGCGGGTCTGGGTGGGATCTAGGCTGCCTAGGCGGGGTTTAGGCGGCCTAGGCGGGGTCTAGGCGGTCTGGGCGATTTTTTTTTTTTTTTTTAATTTTTTAATTTTTAATAAGGCTGATTGTGTTCCTATTTTTTAGAAATAAACTATTTAATTGTTTTTTATTCAGTATATGTCTAAATGTAGCAAATGATGATTACTTAATGAAATTCTCAAAGGATCTGCCGGTACCAATTTTACTAATGTAGATTTTATTAAACATAACTGAGGTTATTCATGCAATTTGAAGAAAAATAAAAGAGTACACAAATTCAAATTTATATAAAGTACCCATCATGACCAACTTCAGTCATTTGAGTTTTAATAAATTTTGTTCACGATTGTTAATTTTTCATGTTTTTAAATTTTGCATATGTATATTGGCATTAAATTGGATGTAATTGATAATGTATTATGCTTAACTTTTGTAAATTATTAAAGTAATAATACAAAACCTAAGACCGCCTAGGTGCCGCCTAGGCGCCCGCCTAGGCCCCTGGGCGCTAGGCACCTGCTCGCCGCCCGCCCAGCGCCTAGCGATTTTTAGAACACTGAAAATTATAGGAAAAAGACTAGCTGAGGATAAGAGATAGGAAAGGAAAGGAGGTAAGATGAGCAAAGGGATCAAGTTCCTTGGTCTTGGAAAAACTCCGGTAGAAGTTTTATCAAGAGAATGGAAATAAGAGAAGAGTATACCTCTTAGTTACATTATCAAATAACATTTCCACCTCACTTGCAAATTCAAATTCAAAGTTGTCTACTTTCTCTTTATGAGGAATGAAGACACAAAAACTATAATAATTGTGATACTCACTTTCACGACTTGAACGTTGTTTCAATAAATTGAAGAAGTTGGTAACAACGGTAAGGGAAATAATTTCTGTCTTACTATGTACACCCAAGCCCCAACCCATACTAGAACTAACTAGTGTAACTGTCTACTTCTTGAAACTAGCCCTTAGTCATTCGCCCTGGCCTCTCCCTCTCTCAGCATTGCTCAATCAGATAGATGCGTCTTAAACACACTCCATTTGTCCATATGATCGTAAGAAGAACACCAGATAGATACTAGCAGTAGAGAGAGAGGGAGACACCCAAAACCAAAACCTTCTTTTCATGAAACCCAAACCCAAACCCTCTTCCTCTTCCTCCTATATAAACCCCCCACCAAGCCTAAGCCTAAGCCTAGGGTTTCATGTTGTGCAAAGCTTTGATGTCTTGCAAATGGAGACGACTTGCGACTCGTCTTTGCTCCCTAATAATGCCTTCTCTCTTTCCTTGTGCATAGCACTTGTTTCCACCGCATTCTCTGGCTTTCTGCTTCTCTGGGTACTCTTTGGATCATTCAAGAAACCAAAATCTGCCAAAAATGTCAAGTCTTGCAATTGCGTTTGTTCTTGCAGCGGTGAAGGAGAAAGAGGCACAAGTTCCGAATCGTTTCCTAACGGCAGGGAAGAAGAAGAAGAAGAAGAAGAAGTGACGCAAGTAGAGGGAACTTCTATGATGGAGCAGTTGGTTCCAGAGATAACAACCCATACACTCAGTTACTTGGATTACCCAAGCCTTTGCCGCCTCTCCATGACTAATTCATTGATGAGAAGGGCAGCTAATGATGATACTGCATGGAAAGCTTTGTATCACAAGGTTTACTTCCCTTCCCTTTCACTCATTTTATCTATTTTCTTCAATTTTCCATTTTGCATGTTAGTTTATATTGTGTTAATGGGAAAGATTCAATTTTAGTTCATTTGAAACTTTGTCTCAATTTTGCGAAAATTGAAATGATTGCTTATTAAGCACACAATCTTCTTGTATAGAATATATTGGTATTTCCCCCAAACATAATATTAGGGGGAACAGTGAAAAATACAAGGGAGAGGAGAGAAAAATGGAGAAAAGGGAGCAATTGAGGCTGGTGAGGATGATCATGTCCCCATTGCCCTCAACTACTTTATTTCCCAATTTTTAGGGAGACATTAGGTTAGAGGTTATCAAACTCACCCTTCCCTTCCTCCCTAAGAGTTATTTTCTCTCAATACCAAACACAGCCTGATTGTTAGTAGCAAAAAAGTATAGTCATTGGATTCTAGCATATTCAACTACTTAAATGCAAAAAGAATATAATTTTAGGTTGTTCCTTACAGATAGAATCTGAAATCTTTATTTATCAGCTGAAGTTACAATGTGGAGACTGTCACAGTTTGAATTATCTTGTAATATGGGTGTGACACTTGTTCTTAAACATTTTGATTGCAAATTCTGTATCTTCTTCCGAGCTTGAAGAGGTCAAGTTCAAAAACTGCAGTCGTATCTAGTTATTAGATTCACAATTCATTTTTGGTTGAATATCCATGATTTGCTGGGTATCCTGACATATATGGTGAATTTTGTTTACACGACATATATGAGCTAAAACAGTTTGATCCGTCAAGGTTTGTTCGTTATTGAAGTAAGAAACAAAGTCTTCAATGTGTCTCCAACTTTTTCTTTGGTAGCTCAATAACTGCTATTTGTCAATTTACTTTCTGGAATCTTTCTTTCTAGGCAACACCTCGATCCACTCTTTATTTAAAGATGAAGATGCTTCAAACGAGGATATATTAAATTTTTTTATCAGCATTCCTGAAATTAGCTTTTTTTTATACTAAATTAGCCTTTTTTTGTAGGCAACTGAATGTAGAAAACAGGAAGATTTAATCCAATGTGATTGCATTGAGAACCTGGATTTTCCATGGATAATCGGCCGACAGTGATCCATTATTTATTTGAGCAATGATGAAAGTTACATCCCTGTCTGTGAGATTCTTTTCAAGATTGTTGAAGTCTGTCAACTGAAGATGAATTATAAGAGTCTTGAAGGGTGCAAGTTGGAGTAGTTATTATTTTAATCTGCCTGGATAGGATTAATGGATGATGTTTAGTCCAGTAGATGGAATGGTTATTAGGAATTGCAGTTGCCATTCTGTGGAAATTGTTGGGATCCACTCATGACAAGAGAGCACTTTACTCTTTTCTTTAATCAAAATGTTGTTTTTAAAAACGGTGGTCAAAAGCAATATTCTAATTGATTATGCTCATCATGTTGACTTCGGGAGATAAGTTTCATGCCTGGAGTTGTATATTCAAGGTGTTTTAGTTCCTACAAATATTCTCACACGTGGAGCCATGACGTAACGTATCATGTGTAGCTGGTATGTGGATTTTGGAAAAGAGATGTTCCATATAATGTGTTTATTGGACTGGTACATTGATTTTGGAATATAGTATTGATGAGAAGTTTTTGACACCAAAGACTTGAGATAGTTACTGGTTGAAGACAACAGATTCTGAAATAATTGCCTTTATAACTGCAATGTATCCTAGAGAAAATCCACTCTGTAAAAGTCGCCAATTAAGGATGCAGTTTAGAAGCCTCATATGTTGGGGGGGAGGAAAAAAACTTGAATTTGGAGAAAATGGAATAATTGGAGAAAAATACATCGTTCATATCGACTAGTGAGGCATGCCCCCTCATGCATTTTTCTTTCTATATAGATCAAGAGACAATTTTTGACAAAATATGGGACAACCAAAATTGGCATGGGTGAAATATTGTGGAATGGGTTGATCTTTTATGTGGACGATCTCTATGTTTAAGAAAACCTTCTAATATTTTCAAATAATTCTAACATGTGTAGTTTGGTTTCATCATCATCAAAGCCTATTTCTGATATTTTTGGGGTCGGCTATTTTGGTTCTTCAAGCAATGCGGTCTTCCCACATATCATCACCTAATCCAAACTCAATGATGTCTTCATTCACCGCCTTCATCGAAGTTTTCAACGGTCATCCCCTCCGTCTACACCCTCTATTAACTTGCCAATCTAGACATTTTCTAATTGGCGTCGTGCTTGGTCTCCTCCGCACGTGACCAAACCAAGTTAAACGCCTTTATCAAATTTTGTCCTTTATGGGCGCTACACCTAAGTATATCTTAATTCTTTCATTCCTAATTTTATCCTTACGAGTTTACCACACATCCACCTTAACATACGCATTTCTGCTACTACCATCCTATGCGTATGTTGTCCCGTAGTAGCCCAACATTCTGAACCGTATAGCATGGCTGGTCGAACAATTGTTTTATAGCAATCCACTTTTAGCCTTGCAGACATCCATCTTCTCCAATAACCCCATTTTTTGAATTATAGATCCTAGATATCGAAAAGCCTCACACTCTGGGATCTCCACACCTTCGATCTCAATTTCATTACTCCCTCGTAATTCACAACCAAAGTTGCACACTAGATATTCCGTCTTCGAACGACTAATTCTAAAACCTTTACTCTCTAAAGCCTCCCGCCACCTATCTACTTTCTGACTTAAACCTTCACTAGTCTCATCAATTAAGACAATATTATCTGCAAATAACATGCACCAAGGTACATCTTCTTGCAGATGTCACGTCAACTCATCCATGACCAAAACAAAGAGATATGGACTTAAGGCCGACCCTTGATGTAGTCCTACTGACACTGGAAAATCACTGGACATCCCACCCACTGAGCGAGCACTTGTTACAGCCCCTTCATACATATCCTTTATGATATCGACATAACATTGATACACTTTCTTCTTTTCAAACACCCAACAAATTAACTCCCTGGGGATCCTATCGTAAGCTTTCTCCAGATTAATAAAAATCATATGCAAACTCTTACGTTCTTTTTGATATTTTTCTATAATTTGCCTAAGCAGGAAGATGACCTCCGTAGTAGACCTAACCGACATAAATCCAAATTGATTCTCCGAAACCGTGGTTAAACTCGTAAGTCTTCGTTCTATAACCCTCTCCCAAAGTTTTATCGTATGATTCATAAGCTTTATCCCTCTATAGTTCGAACAATTATGAATATCCCATTCGTTCTTATAAATTGGTACCACAATGCTATGCCTCCACGAATCTGGTTTATAAATTAAAAATCCAAAATCCTTAATTTGAAGGGGGTAAGTTCCACATCATGAGGAGATCATATACACAAATAATCTTTAATTCAACTTCTATAAGTTAAACCAAAATCGACCTTAAGTTTTTTTGGCAAAAATTTTGTCCTTTCTTCCTAATTGATTGAGTAATGGGATTTGGAGTTAAAGTTCTAAAGTATATCAATTCACACCAAATAAGCTTCCCATGTCTTGGTGCCTTTTGGGATTTTTGCATATAGGATAAGAAACTAATAAATGGGTGGTGTAGAATGTGTATCTTGAAATGGCAATTAGAGAATATGCTTCGGTTATGCAATAAAACATAAATGTTGATCATATAATTTACATAATTTAGGGTTATGGTCCTTATGGGTTTATGCAATCAAAAGAAATTTTAACTTATTGTTTCTAGTTATATTATTTATCATAACAGTTGTATTATTACTTAATTATATATAGATATATATAAAATACAAGGCCTACACCTTTGAGGCCCTAGGTAAGCCAGGGCCTCTCCCTCACCATCAAGGCATCTTGAAAGTGAATGGCATCACATCATGTCTCAATGTCAGCAACAATTGGTGTCAAATCAAATTTTAGTTTTTAAATGTAGAAACTTTCGAGGTACATTGCATGGTAAGAGTTGAACTTCACCTGTCGTACTAACAACTATTCCAAATATGATATGAATTAAATGCTCCAGTGTCTAATGAATAGTGTTCAAATAACTTGTAACGACGTTGAGAAGTACAAAGGAGTTAAGCATTTGGATGTCTACGGGAAAAAACCCATGTTACATGTTGAGAGACCTTGGGAGTTGGGATGAAAAAAACAAGAAGGTAAGGGAGGTGGAAATGGATAAAGATATAGAAAGAGAAGTGGTTCTGCTGAGGAAACCAACAATTTTGGCTTGCGATGAATAGCGAGGTGAGACGGAGATTGTAGCAGGGTTAGGCACAAATTGATTGTGGTTGATTTGTACTCCATATAGGTTAAGGTAGAATAAAGTTTTTATTTAAAACAGCGTAACCTCAATAAATTTTGTACTTGGGACTAGGTATTTAAGCGAGATTGCTATGAACTTTATTGAGATTTGTGTAATGCGATTTCAACATATTGTGATTCTCACAACTGCGGTATTGTGGAGATCAGGATATTTTAGAATGCACAAGTCCTAAACTTCTTTGAAACTCAGTTAGGCATAAACACATCCTACATGCTTTTCAACAGAATGTTTGTATGCTTTTTTATTCATTCACAAAGTTATTTATATTTTAATTACTCTAAGAAGATTGGGAAGATCTCTTGAGGCATAAGGGACTTTCCATTTGTCATTGATAGGTAAAACTCACATAGTCACACCATTTGTGATTTTTGGATAAGGTTTTTTCATGGGATGGAATCTAAAGGAAGAAATCATTATACCAATCAAGAGGGTAGTTAGTTCAATGGGAGGAAATAACTTTATGGCGGTCTATGCTTTGAAGGTTTGGTATTCAGATGGGGTGAGGTTATGGATTAGTCAGATGGGTTTGCTATTTGTTTGGAGTATGTTTTCATTTTTCATTGGCTTGCTTGGAGTGTCTTATGGAATGTTGTTTTATAGTATTTTACTATTGATTTTTTCATTTATCAGTTTCCCTTTTATAATTTGATTTTCTTCCAATGTATTATCTGCATTAATCTTTTTGAACCAAAATTCATGAAAAGAGATGGGACAAATTTTTTTACAGTTGGCTGTCACGAGCCTAATACCAACCCTCCTTTTTTCGGGATTGGGATCGGTCGTTGCAAAGGGTGGAGTTAAAATAAAGGGGGTGTGCGAGAATCGAACTCTCAACTTCTCGCACTCGAAGCTCGAAGCGAGAATCACACCACTAGACAAACACCCACGATGACGTGGAGGTTTCGGAGGCTTTTCGATATTTAGGATCTATAATTCAAAAAAATGGAGTTATTGGAGAAGATGTAGACCATAGGATTAAGGCTGGTTGGACGAAATGGAGAATGACGTTATGAGTATTATCATCAGGATGCCTGCAAGGTTAAAAGGGAAATGCTCTAAGACAATAGTTCGACCAACCATGCTCTACGGTTTAGAATGTTGGGCTATTACAAGAAAACATACGTATAGGATAGCGGCAACAGAAATGCGTATGTTAAGATTAATGTGTGATATTAAGATTGAAAGAATTAGGATATACTTTAGGTGTAGCGCCCATAGAGGAAAAAATTAAAGATAGGCGTTTAGCTTGGTTTGGTCACGTTGCGGAGGAGGCCAATACGTCGAAAATGTCTATATTGGTAAGTTAGTGGAGAGTGTAGACGGAGGGGACGACCTTTGAAAACTTGGATGAAGGAGGTGAATGAAGTAATCCTTGAGCTTGGATTAGGTGAGGATACGTGGGAAGACCGCATTGCTTGGAGAACTAAGTTACGTGTAACCGATCCCGAGAGTGTCGGGAATGGGCTTTGATGATGATGTATTCTCTCATATGCATTAGTTAAATTCTATGCAATTTACACGAACATTACTTTAGGATTTAGTAGCGTGAGTCATCACGTTACACGGTGAGAAATTGAAAATTACTCAAAGCGACCTACCCAAATAAGGTTTTTCCCAGCTCTCCTTTTAAGCAACATAATAAAATACACATTGGAGTTATGACCTATCAAAGTATCCATTTGTACATTGATACGATATTACGAATGACTGGGCATAACATTACATAAGGAGTTGCATGATTTTTGTTTAGTTCACAATTTGGATCTTGTATAATTATACCTTTTTGTTTTGAATGATTTGAAGACATTCACTAGTTGTTGGTTGTTGTATTAATTTCATTTTTTTTGTTTGAAAAGGGCAAAACGATTTCATTTCATAAGAAAAGAAAACAATGATGTACAATCCACACTAAAGCGGAATTAATGAGTAAATTAAGTACTCCGTCGATTATAATGAAGACGCATAGAGTTCATTACTTGCAGATGCCCATTGCTATACAAGGATGAGACACTTCATACAAAGCTTTCTCATATCAATGGAAACTTCTTCGAATATTCTTCAGTTTCATTCCTTCCAAATCAGCCAACAAATAGCGTAAGGGGCAGAGAGTTTCTTCATTAACCACCCCGCCCTACCAAGGCTTGGGCACATTTTTTCATGGCAACCACGCCTCCATAATGAACCCAGGCACGGTTCAAAGAACACTGAACTTGCCTAAAAAGATTCTCCATTGATACCACCCTTGAGACCAACAGACACTGAAGAAGAGCAACATTCCTCATTGATATCACACCTCACACATGAAGCGTTGATTGTTGTTTCCCTCCTTATCCCTAGTCGGTAGACGGTTCCGAAAACACTGCTACACCACGAAGCAAACTCTTGTTTGTTCCACGCAATCAAAGTTGATAAGCTATGAGGAGCTTCATTGCGAAGTATCCATCCATTCTTTTGCCAAAGAATGATATAATGGTGATCACTTTACCGTTTCCAATCATCTTCCTAACCCCCCAAATTTACCCCTTCAAACATTACCATTAATTGAGAGCTTTCTCTCGAACATGTTCTTTCTAGGATGAATAATCCATCCCACCTCTTCCACAAAGTGTCCAAGCTCAAGCTCTGAAACAAGCCATTTTTAAGAGGGAAAACAAGGAACAATCTAGGGAGCTTCTCTGTAAGGGGGTTTACCCCAACAAACATCATGCCAAAACTGGATACGATAACCCCTACTAACCTTGAACAAACTCCTTGGATGAAGTTACTTGAAATTGAGGAAATACTACCCCATATACCAAGGCCAATGAGCTATTAGGGCTTTTACGAGGCCACCCACCTTGCTCAAGCCCAACCCATATTTAGCAAGAATGACCCTCCTCCACAAAGACTCCCTTTCCTAAGCAAAACACCACAACCACTTGCAAGAAGGCTCACGTTAAAGTGTTTACTACCAACCCACCTTGCATTATTTTTCTTAAAAACTTCTACGAATATCTCAACACATTTGAGACTTTTGTTACATGGAGTCAGAAAATAGTTCTTCTTGAAAGTAATTGGAAGCTCGATTCTATATGGGCGTTAAAACTCTTAATGTCATTAAATATTGCAATATGTGTTACCACTTACCAGGATCTTCAGGTACAAGGTGTCGAATCAGAATAACAATAAGAAAGTATGAGTGTTAAGTCTAGGAAACTCATACTGCTAAAATATAGGTCTAGCTGTGCAAGGCTTTCTCAAAAGATATAACCAGTTGTTTAATTGAAGGTGAAGAAAATGAAATTTTGGTTCAAGTCACTGTTTTTTACATGGCATATTTTTTTTATGGTGTTTACCTCCTCTTAAACATGGACAGCTATGCTTCTGAGAAGTCCTTGTGTCATGCATTTTGTTACTTTTCAAGCATTTTAACTCTTATCAGGATCCAACAACTGATGACGCTGTTATTGGTAATTAGCTGTCCACCTTTAATATATATTTGGTGTCGGGATACTGTTTAACTTGTTGGTCTCCTCCAGTAAGTTATCTTCATTGGCAAGGATACCCATGTCTTTGAGCTGCTCTTTCATCTACAATTTTAGTCCTTAGCAAAAATAGTCTATCAGTTGAACTGACGAGGAGGGAAAGATTTTATTTTTAGTGATATACCATCATATGTAAATTCTTTTATGAAAGGATGGTTTCTATTTAGCATCTACATTATGGTCATTATCATCAGATACACCAACAGTATAACCAAAGGAAAAACATGTCCATGATGTATATCCCTCATCAGAACCAGTTGGGGCTTTATCTGTTCCTTTGGTAGCATGCAAAGCTTACCTTTATAACCTCTCTTGCTGTTTTACTATTCAATATAGAAGTCATCACTCATTAGCAACTTCCTGAGGTTGACATTTTTCTATTATAGTTTATCATTTAGGTTTGGTTATGCATTGGTAGGATTTCACATTGGAGCAGGATGGGGTTACCCCACCAAACGGGTGGAAAGCATACTATGCGGCAACAAGAGCTATTGTGAATGTTAATGCTGAATTCTATAACATCATCAGAGAGAGATCATTTCAAGGAATGCAACGTTTTTGGCTTCACACAGATTATGTGAAGTGTGTCCATGGCACTGGGGAGCTGTTTACTGGGTACGATGCTCCCAGATTCCTCATTTTAAGTAATTCAATGTTTTTTCTTAGCATAGCTCATTATATTATGTTATATACTTCATAGTTTCACATTGTTCTAGACTTCCTATATTAAGACGATGGGCTAATCGATAACCCATTTATAATCGAGTCTAGAGCTGTGGCTCAAGTTTTGATTAGAAACATTTTTAAGAGCATTCACAACCTGGAATTTAATTTGTTATTGAGTGATAAAGATTAAGAAAGAAAAAGAAAAAGAAAAAGAAAAACAAGGGCTGCTTAAAATAATCGGAAAATGACTTTTAAGACCTACTTTTTCACAAATTAGACAATTTAGATACCATAGTTGATATAATGATTAATTTTTTCCTACTTTTATACTTTTATGACCAACAACGATTTTTTTATTAACCCAAGTTAACTCATAAATTTATAAGACATTTTTATCATTCTTAAACAAATAGAAAACTACCTATTTTTATACTTTTATGACCAACAAGGATTTTTTTATTAATAATTCTAACAGAAGTATCACATTGTTTTTATTATTTATTTATTAATTTAGTTATTATTATTATTATTATTATTATTATTATTATTATTATTCTATTGTGTGTGGGGAGAAGGGATGATTTCATTTCTAAGTAGATAACAGTCATTACCTCTTAACTCGCTCATTAATAGTCTCAAACTTAAACTGTCAATTTTTTTGAAATACAGAGTCATCAACTCAATGTTGTATATCACATGATTTCAATAATCATTGAATTTGTTTGGGTTAGGCTATATAAGTTGACAATTTTTGTCAATTTACACATTTCAAAACACATCTAATAGAGTCAGAAATACCACAAACTTGTTTTATTATTATTATTATTGTTATTCATTTTTTTTGGCATGATTATAGCTATAAAATGATCGCAGTGTTACCTCTTAACTCAAATCGTTAATAGCCCCAAAACTTGACTTAGTCTACATGAATAATACTCGAGTTAATTAATTTCTTACAAAGATTAATATTTGCGAAATAGAGAAGGGATTGAGCAATCTGTCATTCGAGATACATCAAAGTTGCCATCAACAAGTGACCGATGAAGTTGAGGAGGCTATTAAGAACAACAAAAATTTATGATTGATCATTGCAGTAAACTGTAGCGGGCAACAATAATAATAATAATAACTAAATTAATAATAAATAAATAAATAAATAAATAAAAACAATGTGATACTTTTGGCTCTATTAGATATGTTTTGGAGAGTAATTATGAAAATAATAGGCCTTAAATCATCAACTTATACAGCCTAACTAAACCAACAATTGGTTGGTCATAATTAGAATATTAATGAAAGAGTCTTTGTTGCTCATAAAAGTATAAAAATAAGTTTTCTATTTGTTTTGGAAGGGTAAAAATATCCTATAGCTTTATAGTTAACTTGGGTTAATAAAATAGTCATTGTTGGTCAAAAGTAGGTACAAATTAGCCATTATATCAACTATGATATCTCAATGGTCTATTTTGTAAAAAAATAGGCCTTAAAAGTCATTTTCAGTAAAATAATAGAAAGAAAAACTGGGGTCTCAAACGATAACATTGGTCCATCTTTATGTTTATTAGGGATGGAGCTTTGTTTTTGCTTATGGGATGTGGGTTTCAGTCTATGCGGTTAAAACGGATAAAGGACCCATAACGGTCTAGGAGTGTTACAAGTTATAAAGGATTATATAGGAATATAACGGTATATAAAGGTCTATAATAAAATATATATTTTAAATATATTTTTATATCCCCACTAAGTATTTATGATTTAATGTATTTATAAGGAAATCAGATGGAAATCGAGCGAATAAAAATAAAAGTTCCATCAAACTGATTTTTTGTGTATTAGTGAGATCTCTACAATCCCACACCAGCTGATTTTATAAACTCATCTAATTGCTCATCAAACAGATCAAGGAGGTTTATAAACCCATCAAACAGACTTTTGTGTATTTTATAGACCTATATTCTTCAAAACAATCCAAAATTTCATCAAGGATTACCAGAAATGGGCGAAGAAGCAGAAAATAGAAATGGAGGTTCAAGGGAGGTTACCAGAAATGGAAGCAAGAAGGCCGGAGGTTCGATCGCATGGTTTGGCGGTTCAATCGCACGGTCTTCGTCTTCTTCAGTTCGATCGCACAGAGAATCAAAGATCGATCGAACTGAAGTTCAATCACACGGTCTTTGTCTTCTTCAGTTTCTTCTTATCCTTCTTCCTTCAGTTTCTTCTTCTTCCTTCGGTTTCTTTTTTGCTTAGATCTGAAAAAAGAAAAGAAAAATGAATCAGTTATTTATTTATTTATTTGTTATAATATTTAACAAACTTTATAACGCCGTTACAAGTTATAACGTTTTAAAAATGGCCGCTATATGAGCGATATATCGATTGCCGTTACAACCTGCCTTTATATTTTTAACATCTGTTACACATTATAAAGGAGTTATAACTCATTTTTAACTGCACATTATAAAGGAGTTACAGTATGTCATGTAATGTCATGTAATTCATGGTAGCTTTATAGCTTTTATAAGGATCAAGATCAGACCCTTGGGTGTATTCCCTCCCCCCCTAGACACACACAACAAAAAGAAAGAAAAGGAGATTTAAATTTTTTGTAGCATTCGTTATTGTTGAATTTTGGATTGATTCTTCAGATAGTTCTAAGTGGGGCATTTAGTGTATTTTTTTTTTAATTATTATTATTATTTTTTTTCTGATCATTATTATTTTTTGGTCAGCAAAAACAAAAGAAGTTTTGTTCATAAAAACTAGCCCAAAAGCAGGCTAGACGATAGTATACATCATTTATTGCGTGCATTAACAATGTGCCTCCAATCAAATATACATGAGGCATCCTCTGCCAAACCCAATTGCCAGTGGGTTAGAACTTGAGCCTGTCAGTCTTAGTGAAACTCCACAGCTGAAGAGAGAATTGGGGGAAGGGGTGGCCACCAAGTTCATTCATGCATGATGCATTTGCCCCAAAGCCTGTTGGAAAGACTGCAACGGAGGGCAGGCTGATTCATCAGCTGAATTGCAGATTGGTTGGGCAGAACCATTCCTCTTTTGTTAATGTTGTCCACAGTGAGGGCCTTTCCATGAATGACACCACAAGAGGAAGCAGGCTCTGGGAGGCATCTCTTTGGCCCAAACAAAGGCACGCAATTGATGGATTCTCTGCTCAAGAGCAGAGAAATTGAGAGGCAAAGCCACCTGCAGATAGCCATCCTTAACATAATATTTCATGTTTTTACCATCCCAAAGCCAATTATCCTGATCACCATCCCGCTCAACTGCATCTTGTAAAGCCAGTAAAGAAGCCATCTGCTGAAGCTCCCAATATTCAGATTCCTCCTTAGGTGGAAGTTCCAAGATGGTTGATCCTGGTCTGTGTTAATGAAATCAACGATCTTCTCTTTTTACCATTGACACTGTGTATATCAGGATGAGACAGCCTCAAGGCCTGGTTGCCCACCCAGTTGTGATTCCAGATTTCAATTCTTTCCTTATCTTTCCCCATTGTGAGGTTCAAGAGGGATGATTTACTCAATTTATTGTTTGAAACGCATGATGCCCTTCCAAGGGGACCAACCATGAGTGGTGATGGGGGATTGAGCAAACCGGTCTTGTGGGGAAAGTCCATATTTATAGGCAATAAATTTTCTCCACAAAGCATCCACCTCAAAGCCATATCTCCAAATGTACTTGAGAAGAAGTTGAGAAGAAGAGCTTTTTTGAAATTCCTGATCTTTCTAATGTCAAAACCTCCCTTGTCTTTGGGTTGACATACTATTTTCCAATTAAACAAATTGAATTTCTCAGATGTAGGTGTGAACCCCAAAGAAATTTTCTCATACAGTTTTCAATTCTATTGGGAATAGAAGAGGGGATGATACATATAGGGACATCATATGTTGGAATACTAGAAATGGTGCTAGGAGCCTTAGCTATGTATTTTTTCTTCCTCTCAAACATTTTAATTTTGTCAACCCTTTCTTTCCACTCTTGTGGTTCTGTACTTGGCACCAAGAGGAAGACCCAGGTAAGTGCAAGGGAAGGTGCACTTTTTGCAACCAACATAGAGGCACATTCCCAACAACAAAGATTTGAGATTTACTGAAGTTGACTTTCAGCCCTGAGCATAGTTCAAACGAGCCCTAAGACACTTCAATGACAGAAGGATGATTTTGACTGCCATGATTTCACTTTCTCGAGGTTCTACAAACAACAGTGTCAACTGTATGGTATGAATTGAAGGAGCATTGGGATTGACTTTGAATCCATGAATTAAGTTTAATTCTTCAGCTATTTCCACCATGGAGCAGCTGGAACAAAAAGAAGAGGAGAGAGTGGGTCACTTGGCCTCACTCCTCTAGAAGCTCTAAAGTGACCATGTGGAGTGCCATTAACTGAAACTGAGAAGGATGCTGTTTTGAGAATGTTATTCACCCAGCTATACCATTTGTTTCCCATCCCAAATCTGAGCATCATTTCCTGAAAGAGCTCTAAAGCCTTGAAGAAATCAACTTTGGGTTCCTTTTCCTGATTCTAGAGTCTAGAATTTCATTGGCAATCAATACAGTATCAACCGTCTTTTGTCAATGCCAACAAATTAGAATGGGGAAATAATGGATGGAAGAAAACTGTTAGTCTGCTCGACAGAACCTTTAAGATGATTTTGCAAATAGAATAAATAGGCTAATGCCTAAAGTTCTCAATTTTGTTGGACCTACGTTCAATGGGATGAGGGTGGTGGGAGTTGTATTCAGTATCCACTCTAGGAAGGTTGTAGGCTTGAAGTCAATAATTACTCCCAACACCTCACAACACATCAGATTTGATAACTTCGCAATTTTTAAAAAGTTCATAGAAAATTAGTCCATAGGAAAATTGGCAGAACTAAAGAGTAAATTGAAATAAATGAAATAGCAATTTGAAATGAACAAAGCAATAATTGAAATAAACGAACAAAAATCGAAATAACTATGATAAAAAACTAATTGAAAACAAATATGAAAATACTATTCTTTCAATCAACCTAAGAAAAAATGAACTATCCCTTGCTTTATTTATGATATTCCTTACTTATTTGGCAAGCTAATTAACCTAACCCTAATTGGCTAATAATGTCCTATTCACTATTTTGGGCTCTTACTTAATAGGTCCGGTTATTCTTATTAATATTGCTAAACTAATCTATAATATTGCTAAACTAATCTATAATATTGCTTACATCAATCTCTCTGGGTTGAAGTAGCTTGTCCTCGAGTGTGTGTTGAATAAGTCTGATGAACACAAGTAGCCGATCATAGAACACAAGGCGAAATGCACACGAAGTGGATGACCTCGAAACTTATCACGATACACTTTCCATAGAGAATACCAACTCAAACAAATTGCAAGGTGATTTAAAGAACATTAATCTGAAATAGACTTGCCGAGAATACTCCTGCTCGTAGGCTTGTGCTACAAAATATTTCCAAAATGGGTCGATATAACCATCGTCACTCACTGTGTTTGCTGCTGTAGGAACATCCTCTGTTTGCTAAAAAATTATAAAAAGTCGCAGAAGTCAAATGACCTACATTTCGAAAATCGTACGTGTAAAAGGATTCTGATAAACAATGTGGCTCATCTGACTCTTTGTGCACGTGGGCAAGTTCATCTTCCTACCATATTTTGTTATTCCGTAGCACTCTAATCCCATCATCAATTGTTTGATACTACTTTTTTTTATTGTTCCCATTTCTCTTAAATCTTTGTTAATCTGCTCCGTGTTTGTTTCAACCTCCAATCATTCCTGTAGAGTTTTTTATTTTGTATCTTAGTCAGTTGTTGCTACATTTTATTTGCCTTTGCTTCTTGCTTTCTCCAGGCATCGCAGTTGAGGTGGTAGTGGGTTGTATGTCATTGGTCACTGGGGTGGCAGTGGTATAGGAGAAGCGGTTTCAGGTTGGGGGTAATGGAGGACATAAGTGTATTGTGGTGTAGGAGGGAAAACTGGTAATGGGAATTGGACATCGTGGGGTATTGCGCTATACTTGGGCATGGGCTATATTGAAATTGATGTGGAATGGGGAATAGTATGGGTATGTGTAGTAATAATAGGGGTATGGATATGGGGAATAATATGGGCCACTTATATATTTTTTTCCACATGTTGGGTGCTCTCACAAATAATGGGGTGCATATAGCCTGAGCAACCAGGGGGGTTTCTGTGGATAGTTTAGGGAGGTACTTGGAAATTATGGAAGTGTCGATGAACATTACTTGTGAATAATGTCGATGAAAAGTACAATGAATAGTGCTGCCCTTGATTTTTTTTCTACCATCTTCAATCAAGCTTTGTTTCTTCTCCTCTCTTCTTCAATCAAGCTTTGTTTCTTCTCCTCTCTTTCTTCAAATCAAACAAATCTCTTCATGTGAAACTCTTCTCAATCTCTTTCCAAACAAACTAACAAACAATCACTTTGGCTCTGATACCAATAATATAACTAAGAAATAAATTGAAATAAACGAAGCAATAACCGAAATAAACAACAATAATCTTAATTACTATGATAAAAGCTAATTGAAAACAAATAAAAAAATGTTATTCTTTCAATCATCAACCTAAGAACAATGAACAATCTCTTGCGTTATTTATAATATTCCTAACTTATTTGGCAAGGTAATTAACCTAGCTCTAGTTGTGGCTAATAATTCCCTAACTACTATTTTGGGCCCTTATTTAATAGGCCCAGTTATTCTTAATATTAATATTGCTAAACTAACCCATATTACTTCTTACATGATACATCAAAAACTATCTAATCCAGGGGAACATTACATTGGAGAGAATTCATAGCAAGTAAAACATCTTATACCGAAATGTCAGCTTCAAGCTGTTGACAAGACAAGTGATCAATCTGTGGAAGTGTAATTCCAAGACTTTTTGCAATAGTCTCTAATTGGGGACGATGGCTATGGAGATTTTAATTTTAAATCACTTTTGACGACTATAGGACTAAGAGTTAGTAATGGTAATAATGACCAGTTTTGTTGGACAAAATTTGATTTGAAGGATGTTGTCCCCTAGAATATGTTTTTTTACGTGAACTAATTTAACTGGACAGTCTGGGAAATGGGGTTTTGTCAGTGAATGCGTGTTATGTACAAAATCTGAAGAACAAGTTGATCACTTATTCCTCAAAAAGTGGGAGGTCAGACAACCACTCACACACAAACTGAGGCTCTATTTGGCTCTATGTAATGGGGTTTGATTTGAACAATTGGTATTGGTATGCTTCTTTTAAGAGCAAGCAGGGTTTTTTTATTGGATCCTGAAACCGCTAAATGCCTCCACAGGGAGGGTTCGAACCCTAGACTGTGACACCATTCTACTAGCTGAGGTGAGTAACACTATTTTGGTAATTTAGTATCTTTGCGAGTTGTAGGTTGAGTATCCTTGATGTTGAGGTCTGAATCAGATAAATTGGCCTTCCTATAATCCTCCGCACCTTAAACTGCCACCAGAGTCTGTCAGAATCCGACTTCTGCACAGTTGCTATTCCTCTTGGGATTTCTTTTCTTTGTCAGATTCCTATTGTTTATGTACTTAGAGATATGTTATGTACTAACTCATCTGATTTACCAAGTGTGCAATATTAGGTAACTCTTTATCATTATTTTTTGAGGATCACTGATGGTCGTCTTCCTTTCTTTTCTATCCCTTCCCCCTCTTCTTGCTTTTTGCATGCATTAATTTCAGCCGAGGGAATAGTAGAGCAGGCATGAATGGAGTTTTTGGTTTGTGGGAGCAACAAATTACTCAGCAATAGCAAATGTTGATCACGTAATTCTGTGCATTCAACATGATAACTGCTAGTTAAAGGGAAAGGGGAAATAAAAGAATAATGAAAGTAGATATTTAGATTTGCACTTTAACAGATTGATGCCCTGATCATTGTTTGACATTTCTTTGCAGGTACAATGCGGTTATTCAAAGTTGGCAACTTGCATTTGATTGGGGCCAAGGGGTTGCTTTCCAGATAAGGGATGTACGGGCTCGTGTATTGACAGACATGGCATGGGTGACCATGAAGACCTATATTGACATGGAACAGGGGCCTTTCCATGTCACCAATGTGTATGAGTTCCATAATGGGCAGTGGTTCATGGTTCATCATCACAGTTCTGTAGTGCTCATTGATGTAGAGCTGGAGCATCAAAATGTGTTTGGCTAGGAGCAAGAAATAGAAAAGAAAATGAAAAATCTTAATAAAGAAAAGACTTGGCAATTATATCTTTCATTTTGTGTTCGATTTGGGTCTTTTTCTGTGGCAGTTTTTTATTCTTTCTTCATTTTTTTTGGGTAGTCGCATCCGTGAACATGTTCACACCTTTTCTGTCCGTCACCAAATATACAATTCCTTCTCCTTTAATTCTTAATGATCTCTCATATGGTCGTTGCTCAGGTGCAAAACCTGCAATATTTTAGTGATCTTCAATGCTCAGGGGCAAACAGTTGTGGTCTTCTTCCACTGTTTTTCATACTAATGTTTTTCTGCAACTCGTCCAGATTATACCCGATTCCGACCAATTCCGATGTTAGTTAGGGATGGAAGTTGGATAGGAGAGCCCCATTCTGAGCCGAAATTTCTCAAAAGTCACGGTAACTATTTGAATCCCAACAGGTTAAAATGAAAGTTCTGATTTACATGTTTACTTTTAAAAATTGAAATTGGGGTCAACAAAAATATAGATGACCTTTGAGGCCGTTGTGATTGGCATCCAATCTTTGGATCATACTAATTTAAGACTCAATGAATCATACTAATTATTTTTTTTGTTAAAGCATAGAGCCATAATATATATTAAATACGAGAACAAAACATATGTCCAACAATAGTAGCTAACTCGTGTGCCTCGCTACGATTAGTTGAAATTAAGTTTTTGATGCTACAGATGAGTGGGTGCTACATCCAACACGCATTAGTCTGACCAACCTAGTGGTTCTCATGCAAAATGGTAAGCAGGGAGCCTGAATCTCTTAGAAGAAATCTCGTCTGCCACTGCTATGATTGGATCAACAAAAGTGTCACCTCTGCTGCAAAACATTCAGCCATCGCGCTGTAAAAAACTTTGCCTAAGATGGCGGTAGCTACCCGAGCAAGAACTCTGCCACAAGCGTTGACAACCAAAATACCAATTGCTCGAAGAGGCAAAAAATGTAGTATCATAAGTTACAATAATCACACCAGGATCAATCACTGTGGGGATAGGTCGGAGGTTCCTAATGTAAGAGTTAAGCCTATGGTGTCTGACTTTCTGGAGCTGGGATTGAATCAATTCCAATCTAAAGGACTGAGCGACAAGGATATGTCCTGAAGGAAAAACAGAAGAAGTGGGTGCAGCAACAGGCATTGACGGGTGATCCGTAACAACCATTTCCAGGATATGATGAAGAGAGACTAGATCATCAATCTCGAGTCTAGGATGAGGAACCCTGAAACATTGTTTATGCCAAGTCGACTAAGTGTTCTTGAAAGAGCTAAGAAAATGAGGTGTGGTGAATCGAATTTTGTGAAAGATGATGTTGTTGCCTATATGCCAGATTGTCTGGATCACCGCTACGAGCTGAGACATTATTTCATCTTTGACAAGGGGATGGGCTTTAGTCGTTTCCCACATGAAATTAAGAAAATTGGTGATGGTATGTGTTGGGAAGTTGGCATTGAGCCAATTGATAGGTATGGGGGAGAGTTGCCAAAGGTGAGAAATAACCGGGCAAAGGAAGAAGAGGTGGGTGACTTCCTTCGAATGATTATGACAAAACACACAGCAACTCTCAATAGGCATATGAATCCTAGTAGTTACTCATCATGGGAAGCAAGTCTCGAGCTACTTTCCAGAGGAGAAAGATAGCGCAAGTGGGAGCTTTAATCCTCCAAATCTCACGATAGAGTTTCGTCAGAAGTGGAGGGTTGTTAGCAGAAGAGGTGGAGGTTTCAAGATGTTCAGCTAAAAATGCTTTGGTTGCACTCTTAGCTGAGAAAATACCCCTTTTATCAAAATTTCAGATAAGTTTGTCTGGGGTGCTAGACGGCCGAATGGTAATGTCAAGGATATACATGGCCACAGGGTGGGGGAACATGGACAAAATGAGATCAAAGTTCCATTGCAGGTACTGTCCTGAGAAGGGAATCCAGAGATCAGGGATTTTGGTCAAGGAGGCACTGAGACTATGGGGAGAAAGACAGTCGGTCAGAATAAGGCCTGGTTTGTCCCAGCAGTCCTTCCACAAGTCGATGTTGTCACCAAACAGAATTTGCTGACAGAGATGGCGTTTCATCTTGGCGAGAACTATGAGATTTCCTCGCCAGGCAAAGGAGGCGGAGGCCGAATATCAAGAAAGCTGGAAGATGCTTTTGTTGTTGCAATAAATGGCTTTGAGTTGGATGGTGCGAGGATTTAGCGGCGAAGAAATTGTTTGCCAAATATTAGATGTACAAATTAAATGCATCTAACTATGCCAGCATTCAAATATGTGTAGAAGATAAAAATACATGCCAATGACTGTCGACTTTATGGTAATCTCGGTGTGTTTTAACCCAATAAAAAAATGGTTAGTTCCCAAAATAATCTCCATATGGATTTATGGTGTACTACCAATATAGATTATGATCCAAATCCCCTACTTCTGGCTCGATATATGAAAAAATCCACCCTCTCTACAAGTTCAAGTTGTTGGAGAGATGGAGAGTTATTGAGATAGGCTCGCAAACCATACTAGTTATAAATCACTACTTTATGGAGGTGGTACAGACCATGCCCACCTATACTTGAGCCTTTGGTTGTAGAGTTTTTTCTGAAGAGTCCTTCATGCAAATGAGGAGTAGACAACTAGTTATAAATCAGTTGCCAACTCCTCCCACACATGATATGGGACTAATCAAACTCACTACAACATACTCTTAAAATCCTTGAACGAGTCCCTAAGTGTGTGGGGGCATGAACATCGCCATCCTCCACCTCCATCAAAGTTAGGATGTCACCGGTTTAAGATGGGCAGTGGTTTATGACAATCATGATCGAAAAAGAAGAAAAGTAACTTCTTTATGTGCAATGACATAGTTGTTGCATTTGCAAATGTGTACTAACAAATTATTTTAGGCAACTACTATTTTCACCCACAATATTCCATTTTCTCAACAACATAAAAAATATGGTTTTTTTCAGTTTGACACTCATTAGTTTATTTCTATTAGAGTTTGACTCTCATTTTGAAAACTAACGGAGTATAACACTCATTTTCTGTCAGAATCGTTAAGTCGACGTGATTGACTGGTAAAGACTAATTTTTGGACCATTTTATCCTAAAATAAAAAATTGCCTCACCCCCCTTCTTCCCTTCTTATCTGTTTCCCTTCTTCCTCTGTTTCCTTCACAAAGCACTCAAGAAGATTAACTTCTATGAGTTAAGGAAGTTTGTAATATCAATTAGTTATTACCAACTTCTCAAGCGCATACTCCGTTTTGAAGATTATAAATAAGATGTTTGATGAACTGAATCATATTTGAAATCCACTTGGATATTGGTAATCTGAAATAAGTCAAGTGTCATTTATTGGATGACACATTATTGAAAATTCCAGTAATGCTAAATTGTTGTCTATGCATGATTTTTTAGCTATCAATCAAGGATTTAAAATCTTTAATTTGTTTTCTGGATTGAGTGTATGACTGGGAGTTTGTGTTGTGCAGTATGTTATGTTGCCATGTGTCGAGAAAATGTGTCAGGGATACTTTCACATTAGTTAGGACATTACAAAGTCAGGATAAAGGGATAAGATACGGGAGTGCTAATTCTTTCTGTTAGTTTATCGCAAATGGAGATATTAAGCTCCAAAATAAAATAATCGACATAGGAGATCTTCAAGGTCACAAAAAAACGAGGGGGAGATTTCAAGGTCTAAAAAGAAAACGCTACGAATCGTAACAACTACAGTTGTTTAATTGTGGGGAACTTACCTTCCCTTGACTGGGTTACTATTTGTTTCGTTTTGGCAAAGTTGCCTGGTACTAAAATGAGTGAAATTTTGGATATTTCAAAGATCTCTACACCAATGAGGGGTGGGGAAATTTTGGATTTTAGGGTAAAATAGTTCAAAAATTAGTCTTAACCAGTCAATCGTAACGGTCCCGTCAGAAAATGAGTGTTAAGACTCAATTAGTTTTCAAAATGAAGACCAAACTCTAATACGTATAAACTAATGAGTGTCAAACTAAAAAAAACCCTAAAAAATTAAAAGACTTTGATTGTTACAACTAAAAAAGAAACCTCTTAAATTCCTATTATTTCCAAGTTTCACTAGGTTTGCGAGAAAACCACTCGAATCACTTGCTTTCTCGTTTATTCTTTAATGAACTAGAAAGTAATCAGTAAAGAAAATGACCACAAGCATAGATACGAGTGTCTATAACGACCTAAACTTGAATGAATTCATGCACTCATAGATCCATAAGATCCCAAGTGGGTATAACCATCCTGAAAAGGGAACATAAATAAAAGTTCATACTTCAGTGTAAATGTATGAAAGAACGCGATTACAAAGAAAAATAAATGTAGAAATCCATGCGTGCATGTACAAAGAAAATAAACATAGAAAACCATGAGTGGGTGTAAAAAATGCAAAAAACTATTGGGTCATGTGTTGGTATTTCAAATCATGTATGAAATCGATTTGCTTGAAAGAGTGAGATAAACCAAATCTGATTGATTTGTATGTACGATTTGTTAGGTATAATAACCCCAAATTCTTATATGCAAATCACAAAATACTATATGCAAGCAAAGAAAATAAAAACAAATGACACCGGATTTGTTAACGAGTCTAATGCGAAGAGAAAACCCTGAGACCTAGTACAGAAAAAAAAAACTCCACTATGACTTCAAAAATGGGATTACAACCCCCCTAACCAATTAGGGGTTTCATCAATCCTCAAGAGAACTAACAATCTATTTGCTTACTAAGTTCTTTACCTACTAATAAGTAGATTACAATCAACAATTTAATAAATAAATTGTCACTCACTAGGGTTGAAGAACCCTAGAAAACCATTGGAGGAGAGAAATTTGGATGGTGTGATGTTGTGGTGGAAGCTTCACAAACACCACTAGGAAATCTCATTTCGTCTTATCTACTTCTCCAAACACAAGATGATAACCCACAAATCCCCCAACCTTTCCCTCAAAGAGCCAAACCCACAAAGAGAGATGCTCAAAAGAAGTACTTCTTCTTATTTTCCCCCTAACCTAGAACACGTCTCTATTGGTGGTTTTAATTCATCACATTTTTCCTTATTACAAATTGGTCCCCAAATTGTTGGGCCAATTTGTAATAAACTATCCACATGAGAGGGACCCGCAACAATCCCCTTCTCTCAATCATGAGGAGGGATCTACCATACACAAACCTGTAATGCTGTAACAAACACCATGATTGCTTTTGGGTAATGCCTTTGTCATCATATCTGAACTATTGTCGTAAGTATTGATCTTCAAGTACATCCATAATCCAGTGACACCTCACATTAATATGCTTGGACTTAGTATGAAAACTTGGATTATTATTAAGATGGATGGCACTCCGATTGTCACAATAGAGAACGAACTTGTCTTGTTTCACACTAAGTTCTTTAAACAACTACTTCATCCATAACATCTCCTTGCAACCCTCAGTGACTGCAATGTATTTTGTTTCAGTTGTGGATAGATCCACACACTTTTGGAGCTTGGATTGCCATGACACCACTTTCCTTGCATATGATAATAGATACCCCGAAGTCGACTTCATGGAATCAACATTACCTGCCATATTTGCATCTATGTAACTTTCTAGTACTGGTTCAACACTTCCAAAACATAAACATGCATTAGAAGAACTTACGAAGTATCCACTTCATTGCTGCCTAGTGCTCTTTAACAAGATTAACAAAATTAACAAAATATCTACTAACAACACCAACTGCATGAGCAATGTTTGGC
This sequence comes from Berberis vulgaris, assembly GCA_963556465.1. Lineage (NCBI taxonomy): Eukaryota > Viridiplantae > Streptophyta > Magnoliopsida > Ranunculales > Berberidaceae > Berberis > Berberis vulgaris. Next base: position 52,038,402 of record OY747126.1, read on the forward strand.
CTTGTACACACCATGACATATATCAAACTCCCTATTGTTGAAGTATAGGGAATAATATTCATCTCCTTTTTCATACTTAGGACATTATTCACTACTTAACTTGAAATAATTAGCAAGTGGGCAACTAGCCAGTTTCCCCTTGTCCATGTTAAATCGTTGAAGATCTTTCTCAATGTACTTCTCTTGTGACTACAAAAGCTTCCTAGCTTTTCTATCACGAGTAATAAGCATCCCAAGGATTCGTTGAGCTGGACCCAAAATTTTCATGGAAAAAAGATTCACTCAACTCCTTCTTCAATATGGCAATTTTGCTAGTGTCATGTCCAACAATCAACATATCATCAACGTATAACAAAAACACAATAAAATCACCATCAGAGAATTTCTAAACAAATACACAATGATCTGAAGTTGATCTCTTGTACTCGTAGTCCACCATAAATGACTCAAACTTCTTTTACCACTGCCGATGAGCTTGTTTCAACCCATGCAAAGTCTTTCTTAGCTCACATCCCATGTGTTAACTATAAATTGAACTGACAACATGCTTTGAAATGGATAGGTACAGGTAAAATGTCTCTCATGGTATCGATTTTGAAAGTAACTCTGTACTTCCCATATACGCTTTCAGGTTTTGGAAGGCTTGTTTGCACGATTTGACAATGCAAGGAAGTGGAAGACTGTCTTTCAGACAAGCCTTGTTCAGGTCTGTGTAATCCACACAGACTTTCCACTTCCCATTCTTCTTTTTTACAAATATGGTATTCGTCAGCCACTCTGGGTATCGTGTCTCCTTAATCATGTTAGCGTTAAGTAGCCTTTGTACCTCTTAATTGATGATTCAATTTTGTTCGGGGGCCATAGGTCTTTTCTTCTGCCTAATTGGTTTCCGTTCTGGGTCAACTTCTAGTTGATGGGTGATCACGGAGGGGTCAATCCCTACCATGTCCCGCATCGTCCAGGCAAAGGTGTTTTGATTCTCCCTCAACAAATTTATCAGTCATTCCACCAATGGTTTGCTCAAGCAGGAACCTATCTATACGGCTCTGTTGTTATCGGGGCTGTCAAGGTAGACCGTGACTGACTCCTCCTCTAGCTGGCTGACATTCAGTCTTCCCCTCGGACTGGCTGGAGCCTTATTTCTGAGCGGGGAGACTCTTCTTTCATTTCTGGGCCCAAGCTTTGAGACGTCTGACCCGCAGACCTAGACTGTGATTGTTAATTGTCCAGCTGCTTTAATGTTGCATAATGGCCGTTTTTTGCCAATGGCTAGTCTCCTCGAATGGTCCCTATTTCGTGATTGGCGGGGTACTTGATGCACAATTGCAAAGTTGAAATTAGCGCCTCTATCTGATAGAGCCAAGGCCTAGGGCATCGACCACCATGAACTCTTGGAATAGGACTTTCTACAGTCATGGCTCCCGCCACTACTGTCAGCCTAATCTTTTCGATGGGAAAGCATTTCTCCCCGCTAAACCCAATCACGGGGTGACCAACGAGCGTCAAGTTCTCATTTTCAGCTGCATGCTACAGAACGCATTGAGGAATACAACGATTAGGGAGCTCTCTGTGTCTACCATGGATCTCTTCACCTCCCATTACGCTATCAGAACTGAGATAACCAGGGCTCCTCATAATGACGCCCTGGAGGTCTATCCGTAAATGTTAGCGACTGGCTCGGGCTCTGAACACGAGCATATTGTAATTGTCGATCTTCATAGGTGGACCAAGTCCGCATTTCGCGGAGCGTCCTCTTTCAGAACTTGTTAGATTGCTCACCTTAACATATCCCGTGCAAGATGTATATAATGTCGGTCGCTTTTTCTTTTATTTTTTTGCGACTTCTTCCCTTTCCTTCACTCGGTCTTGTCTCTTATCCGGGCTCTGAAATTATTTGAGTTTTCCCTTTTTAACCCAGTATTCAATCTCGTTCCTGAGATGCTTGCATTCTTCAGTATCGTGGTCGTTGTCCTTGTGAAAGGAGCAGTAGTTGCCATTGTCTCACCGGGATGGATCTCCCCTGAGTTTTGAAGGCCACTTCACGTCTCCTCAATTTTTAATGGTAATGAGGATGTCAAACAGGCTGGCGTTGAGGGGAGTGTTGGAGCCGTTTCAGGATCCGACAAAGTTAGAGGCTTGTACTTCTGAACGCTTTTTAGCAAGTCTGCCATGCCCGTCAGGAGCTTCAGGGTGAAGAAGTTGTAGAATTGGCCTCCCTCAGGCCTAAGGTGAAAGTTGTGACGGAGGTGTCGTCGCTACAACCATCGATTAGAGTTAACTCGTCATTGAAATGGATAATGTACTCTCTCAATGTTTCGCTTGGCTTTTGCTTGAGGATAGTGTGGGCCCTTCCTGATCTGCTGGCTGCCAACAAAGCGGGTGATAAATGCTTTGGCCAACGTTTGGAACGAGTCAATAGACCTTAGAGGGAGACTGTGAAACTAAGTCAACACTGCTTTCTTCAAGCTGGTGGGAAATATTTGGCATATTATTGCTTCAGAGCATTCTTTCAGTGCCATCACATAATGATAATGGCATAGGTGGTCAGACGAGTCCGTTGTCCCATCATAGAATTCCAGCTTTGGGGGGCTGAACTTCTTTGGCAGTTGCACGTTCATGATCCAATCCGTGAACGGGGAGACGGTGAAGTTGTACAACACATCTGGATTGTTGGCCCCAAGCCAGATGGGATTTTGTTTAGTAGCTTTGTCAGCCTTAGATGTAGGGTCTCCATAGACCGCTTCATTCCCCTGGTTCCCATCGTCTTTCATCCTCTAAGAGCCAGCAGGGACATTGCGACTCTCTTAAATGCGCTCCCTATTTTTTTTACGAGGACATGGTTTTTTTGCCTCTTTATCACCGCCTGCAGATGGTGGATTCTGTTGAGCAAACATTTCCACTACCCGGTTGTACTTGGGCTAAGAGCTGATCCACCCTAGAGTTCTTCGTGGCTGCCACCGGCGCATGAGCTTGGAGTTTTTCTCCCTTTGTGGTTGGAACCACCGGAGCTGGTGATACTGTGGTGACTCTAGCGTTTGAAGGCTCGACGATCTCATCATTAGTACGGGATATTGTGGCTACCATTTTCTCGGACTGTAATAGAGGGGTATTACTTCTTTTTTGTTAGAAACTTGTCATCCCCACGGACGGCGCCAAACTGATAAATCAGTTTCAGTTCTACTTGACCTTGCTGCAAAAGGAACAAACGTGAGCAAAAAACCACCGTTGTGGCAGTCGATGACACTCCGATGCTAAAGTCAGGCAAGGCGCAGAGAATGGTGTATTGCTTGAGATTAGGGTTTTGTAGCGTACCTTAGTTTCTCAACTTTGTCCTCTTTTTTATAATGCGAGAGTCCTTATTCGGCTATGCCTTTAGTGGCTTGGTTTAAGGAAAGATATATGTTAGAGATCCCTTCCTTGTTGAGAGTTGTCCATGCACGACTTATACTCTGATATTTGTTTTCCAGTAGGAGTCAATCATCTTACTAGCCTGTTTGTCTTATGTCAAACTCCTAGACCCTTGCCTCATTTGGTTATACAGGCTATGAGTTTGACCATTTCACTTATGGGCTGGATAGGGCCTGGTTGCTTAGGTCCAATTCCCAAATACTAGCCTCAGTGGACTTGGAGTGATCTGGGCTTGGTTCCCCACCCCATTGGTTGGAAAATTAGGCGTTTGTTTGGGTCCCGCTTCAATCTATTGACAAGATCATCAGGCCACGTGTACGAAGTAGATTACTGGACGGTTTGGTGTATCATCAATAGTCAAGGATCAGGTCTGGAAGTTGGAAAAAAAAATGAACGAACAATAGTTTGTTCAGTTAGACAATTTCCAATACCCATTAATTCAGCACAACCACCAATTTTTCCTATATTCCAAGCACGCCAACAATACAATTTTTTTGATGATGACGATGAGAGTTCGTCTTTGTCTTAGTAAGGACTTGTCAATTGGTGGAATCAAACACTAGTTTCGTTTCTCAGAAACCAATACACTAATGGTGGATGGAGGACTAAACAAGTCGGGTTCCATGATGTGGAATTAAAGTCTTAAAACATTTTGTACATGTATAAGCATTTCTAATTTTTTTTTTAATTGTGGATCTCCATAATAAATAAATAAATAATACCCATGATTAGTTTTAAGCAACCAAACACTCACAATAGGAATTAGAATCCAATTCCCATAGACAATTAAACATCAAAGTTGGCCAAGGCCATGGCATGGGATGCCATGGAATGGGATTCAAATTCCCATATTCGGATTCCATGCAACCAAAGACCCCCTAAATGTCTTTTCAAGAAAAGAAAAGTGTTATAAATTACACAAAAAAGTATCAACATCTTCACATATAAAAAGTATCAACATCTTCACATAATAAATAAAAGGGTAATTTTCACTTTGCCCCTTATTATAAATGGCTTATTCAGGTTTACCCCTATAATAAATCTGTATTGCATTTTCCTCCCAAGACTAGCAGTCAACGTGCCTTGACCATTTGTTTTCAAAACAGATAACCAAAATACCCCTGAGAAATCAAAGGCTGAGATTGAATATTTTGTATCTCGAACATCTCATCTCGAGGAAAATCCAAAGGCCCAACTAAAATCGTAATCGTATCTCGAGGAAAATTCAATAGTTGATATAAAAATTTGTATCTCAAACAACTCATCTCGAGAAAAATCTAATGGTCCAAATGTAATCGTACACACATCTTTAGGTAAATCTAATGATCCAAATTTAATTATGTGCGCATCTCGAGGTAAATCTAACAATCAAAGCATGCACCTCAAGGAAAGTCTATAAATTCAAATTTATTCATGCACGCATCTTGAGAAAATCTAATGAACATAATTTAATTATGCACACATCTCGAGGAATTTGATGGTCAAAATTAACATGCACGCATCTCGAGGACATCTGGGGTGACCTTGTATTAGCTATTTTATAGGAGGCATACTGCAAATTACCAAAAAAATATTTCCAGTCTTCCTCTTCTGTTTCGTAGCCCCGCCGTCACCTCATCTTCCTCCCTCTTCCTTCTTCCTTCTCCCTCCTCATTCCTCATTCTTTTTCTGTTTTGACAACCCTTCCTCCTATTTCCTCATCTTTTTTCCTTTCTTCCGTCTCTGTCGATGATGGCGGGGCTGTGAAATAGAAGAGGAAGAAGGGGTGAGTTTTTTTTGGGTAATTTGAAGTATGCCCCTATTATAAATAGCTAATACAAGGTCACCCTCAAATTTCCTCGAGATGCATGCACAACTAAATTCAGACTATTTAACTTTGCTCGAGATACATGTTGGATCGTTAGATTACCTCGAGATGCGCATACAATTAAATATGAAATGTTAGATTTACCTAGAGATGTGTGTACGATTAAATTTGGACCGTTAGATTTTTCTCAAGATGAGTCATTTAAGAAGCAAATTTTTAAAATCAACTGTTGGATTTTCTTCGAGATAAGATTGCGATTTTAGTTGGGCCTTAAGATTTTCCTCGAAATGAGATGTTCTAGATACGAAACATTAAATCTTAGCCTTTGATTTATCAAGGGCATTTTGGTCATTTAATTTGAAAATACACGATCAAGGCACATTGACTGCTAGTCTTAGGGGGAAATGCAGTACAAATTTATTATGGCGGTAAACCTGAATAAGCCATTTATAATAGAGGGCATTATGCAAATGGCCTAAATAAAATCCAAAATACTATATAGCTTTGATCATTCTTATTATGTACATAGGATTGTAGAGTAACACTATTATATAGCAAAAAAAGTAGTCTTGTAACATCGAGGAAAGTATGTCATTCGGAGGGACTTTCTAGCTTTGGTTCTTTAAACTGTCAATTATCAAGATGGCTGGTTAAGATTGGCTCTGAGTCGTCAAAGAACTTGATACGGGGATCCTTCATCTTCAGAAACTTTTGCAACGTTTTAGAGTGGGCCATTGACTCTTTATCAATTTCTTCATAGGTGGATTCCAACAACTTTTTATGTTCTATCTATGCTAGGATACTCACTGTGTTGGTAGGTAACCCCTGAACTTGTGTTGAAGCAACTGGGAAGCATACTTCAGGTTCCCTGACAGTAAAGGAAAAGATCAAAACAATTTAACTGTAAGTGCATTCGAAATAATAAAATTTACAAATCTGGCATCTGCTGATATGATCTTCCTGAAGGTAGAGTTCTCATCTATGTTTAAAGAAGTTGATAATTACGAAGAAACATCAAAATTTATCATCTTCTCACAAAGGATCAAGATGAGTCGTTTTTCGCTCTCTGCTCTGACCTGGTTCCTGCTGACCTGTTGACCTACACAAGTAGCACACGTGAGCTACGGACCACCATTATGGTGGCCGATGGCACTCCGATGCTAAAGTTAGACAAGGCTCTAAGGAAGGTGTAATGCTGTAACAGGGAATTTGTAGTGTGCCTTAGCTTACCAACCTCGTGTCTTATTTATAATGCAATGAGTCACGGTTTAACCAGGGCATCATAGGCGTTGTTTAGGAAGGAGATCTTCGTGGAGATCCCTCTCTAATTAGGAGTCATGTTGTAGAAGAAAGTTCCCTGTTAGCTCTGCGCTCCTAGATACGCGGGATATAGTTCCCAATCCAAGAGCAATCTGTAGAAGGGAGTTCTTTGTGTGGAAGATACTCTGGTGTTTGCTTCCTAGTAGGGAGCAAAGAACAGCTGTAGTTGCCCGTCCGAAGCTTTTCCTTGAGATACTTGCCTAAGAAGGGCTTACGGGTATTGAGGACAGTTGTGCGACGTGTGGGCCTAGCGTGCTGTGAGAGTCCGAGCCCGCCTGGAGGACTGAAGTTGACCGGGCTTAAACCGCTTGGGCCAAATCAGTGTTGGGCTAATGCTGAGGCCTGTAGTTCCTCGAGATCATCATGACACGTGTACGGATTAGGGGTGTGATCATTTTTATGTATCATCAGCTACTCCCCGAGTTAGTAGGTCGTCACATCGGTTCACTAAGTCATTTCTTGAAGGGATGCACTGCTCATGATGATTGAGTCTGAATCGTTGCTTGAGCCGCATACCGCATTAATGGCACGTGCGTTGGTTCGGCAAAAAAAAGGCGGGAAGCCATCCTCTATTTAGGTCATCCGTAGTGCAAAGTCTGATTCTTCTACTTTGTTTGCTTTCGAAGATATTGTTCTGAAAAGATCGTTCGTCTTCTTCATGGCTCAAGAAAACCTTCTTGATGATGCTGTCTTGGCTAAGGGCCTGGAGTTTTTCAAATACAGGTTGTTGTCCGAGCCTGGTCTTGCCGAAACCCGTACGAAGTTTGGAGTCCTTGAGGACCTGCCATTGTATTTCCTAACGAGCGACCAAACACCAATGTCACCTCCTGCCGGTTTCATCTGTTTACATCGTGGGATGCTTTAAACTGGAGTGCACTTTTTGGTTCTGGACGTGATTTGGGAGTTCTTGGATCTCTTAGGGATTCCCCCAGCTCAGTTAGGGTTCAATGGATATAGGATCGTGCTCATGATTCTGCTCACTGCTAAGGAGGTTGGTGTTGGCGTGACTCCGCGGGTGATCCAGTTGGTGGCTTCTCATCGTTTGAAGAGTAATGTGGTCTGGAAGATGAAGTCGTTGAATTGCTTCGGTAAACTGCTTGATGATTTCAAGTTCTAGCAGAAGTACTGCTTCTTGGCTCCTGCAGATTCAAAGTATTTCTGGTGCAAGGGCGTCCGCTTGAGCGACAGTTCAGGCCACTACGTAAGTTCAACCCTTTTCTTGGGACTTTGATATGCTTGATAGTGGGTTGACTGATCATTAATTGTGTTCCCTTGCAAGAAGGTTTCCTACTACTCCTCTTACTCTAGAGGAGTGAAATACCATGGAGACATTTTGTGTCTTGCCGAAAAATGAAGGCGCTCGATGCCATAAGAGATTCCAACTTTATCTGTAATGGGCAGTGGGGCAACTAGCACGTCGCCCCTACTTTGTATCGAGAGTCATGTATTAAGTTGGAAGATGGGGCCCCTTCTAGGAAGAGGATGGCTGCTGGGCCCAAAGTTCCCGTTCTGTCCAAGGCGGGAGCCGTCCGAGATGCTTGCTTCCTTTGTGAGGAAGAGGTCTCACGTTAGAGTTGGGCCGTCTTTGGCATGAGCCGCTCTAGTGAGAGAAGAGCGGAAGTCTGTTCGGCGTCTTGAGGCGAAAACTGATGTTTCTGTCTTGGAGAAAGATTACCTGCGGTTAGCAGAAGTCATGGACAGGTCGAACCTTAGTGACGCGCAGGTCGAGCTCTAAATGACCGTCTGGTGTGGGTTGCAATGGCAGCTTTCGCTGGTGCTGATTCACGTGAGACCATTGCTATAAGAGGCTCCTGTGAAGATTCGCCTGAGGTGTTAGAATCTGATCGCCCAACTGTTGATTTGTCTGAAGGTGGTCGCGGTACCGATCATGTCTCTTGTAGTCTGCATTGCTCACCATCTCGTTCTAGATCACAACTAGAAGTATTGGAGGGTCCTTTGTATAATTCGCTCCCTCCTCTTCCTCCGGATCCCATTGAGCGGCCTTGCAATAAAGGGACAATTGTCAATGACAAAGGGAAGGCCACAGAGGAGAGTCTGAGGACGGTGGCAATCTCGAAGGGCGACGCTGGCGTAATCCTTGATTCAAGGAAGCTTCATCCGGGTGCACGGATAAACCTGTTCGCACCTGACTTGGTAAAGATGAGCTCACAAGTCTGGCACCAAGTGGTGGACATAAAGTATGCTTCAAGGAAGCATATAAGTAGGCGTCTCCGCTGGTAGATGGATCATGATCCTAAGCTCAAAGAGGATACGTTGGAAGGATGTATGGATAAGGGTTTGAAGTACCTTATGCTGGGTATGTCTCACATGAGCCACACGGTCGTTGCTGGAATGGAAGTCGAGGCTGCTCGTGAGAGAGTATATACCTAGGAGCGTGTTTTCTCACACTTGCAGCTGCTGTATTTTGGTACACTCTATAAAATTGAGCGGCTTAAGAAGCAGGCCGAGGAGAAGCGCTTGGATCAGTCAACCGTGGTGGCTGAGGCTTATATGGCTCATCTGAATGACCTCGAGCATAATCTGACAGAGGCGGTGTCTGAAAGGAACGAACTTAGGCAGGAGTTAAGCCATATTCGCCGAGAAGTCGAGGTTGCTCAGGATGTTGTGGCTAAGGCGTGTTCTGAGCTGCAGTCTTTTGCTGAAGAGAGCACTTCGAAGGAAGTTGACTGGGCTGCTGAGAAGCAATAGTTGAAATATGATGTGGAGTTTTGCGCCAATGAGGGAGAAAGGTTGAGGACCAGCTCGAATTGGGGTGGCATGAGCTTAGTGCTATGAAGAGCAGTCTGGCCACAAAGCAGTCTTAGGTCGACATGCTGACTGGCAAGTTGGAGCTGTTGGAGCGTGAACTTCTTGATGCGAAGGTGCGAGAGGAAGAACTTCTTTAGAAGCATGGCAAGTGTGAGTTCCGTTGGGTTGTACATGGTCGGCTGGAGCTGTTGGCACTGATGAAGGAGGAGCATTCAGAGTGGGATCTTGGCCATTATAAGAAGATGTCATATGTTGATTTGTCTTTTTCCTTTGCATCGTCGGATGAGGAAGGCAATGTGGGCTCTGAAACATAGGCCGCGGCGCTTGTGGACGCTATCCCTGCTCCATCTTCCACTAGGCTTAGTTCTTCTATTTTTGCACCTTCTCCTGATAGGGAGTAACCTTGGTGTGATTGTACCACTTTTAGTTTTGACCATTAATGAAAATAGTTTTATCAATACAGTGCTTGTTGTCTCTATTGTATGTTTTTTCTTTTGCCTTGTTGTCATGCTTAGGCTGGTTGAGTCAATAGGACACTTGACTGGTCTCTTTGCGATAGATAGCTTGACCACTTTGTATTGTGAACAGTTTAGCTGGGGGTTGTCCTCTTTGTGTCTTGTTCCCGAGGTAAGCTGCTTGAGGCTTATCTTGTTTGTCTGACCGATCAGCCACAGTTGTTGCTAAGAGCGAGTTACAATGGTCAAGCGCATGCGTCAGAGTGTTTGTGTTGAGTCAGGTGTCGTAAGCTCGGACTGGCATCCAAAATAGCTTTTATCTGGGCACTGGCCGTACGACCTTTGTATCGGCGCGAATGGCATTCGCGAGTATTAGAATGTTAGTCCGTTTGAGCGTGAAGACGTTGATTCGGCTAGATTCATGTTTGGCGACCAGGCTGAATAACAGTGGTCCCGTGGCAAGTTGTCGGGATCAATGTAGGACTGACTAGGCTCCCACCTTTCGAATTGTGTATGACCAAGTAAAGTGGGCTACATATTCGGGGAGTAAAGTTTTGGAGACCAGACTGGAGAGCAGTGGTCTCGTGGCAAGCCGTCAGAATCCGTTCAGGACTTACTAGGCTCCCACCTTCTGAATCGTGTATGACCTAGTAAAATGGGCTACGGATTTGGGGAGTAAAAGTTTGGCGACCAGGTTGAAGAGCAGTGGTCCTGTGGCAAGCCGTCAGAATCAGTTCAGGACTTACTAGGCTCCTACCTTTCTAACCATCTAAACCCTCCCCGCGTGGTGGGGGCTACGAATTCGAGAGGAGTTTGGTGACTAGGCTGAAAAGTAGTGGTCCCGTGGCAAATCTTCAAAATCAATTCAGGACTGACTAGGCTCCCACCTTAAAAATTATCTACACCCGTGCTCATCCGGCTACAAATTTGGGAAGGTTCGGCGGCCACGCAGAAAAGTAGTGGTCCCGTGGCAAACTATTTGAATCAGGTCGTGGCTGACAAGTCCAGGTTTGGTGATTTGGTGACCATGCTGAAAAGCAGTGGTCCCGTGGTGAGCCATCGAAATCAATTCGGGGTTGACTAGGCTCCCGTCTTCTAGACTATCTATACCTCACAGTGGGGGCTACAAGTTCATGTTTTAATCAGAAGCTTTCGTTGCTAGTCATCACCAGCTAGGCTTACCTGATTAGGTTCGGCGATGATTGGCCGCGAAGGGGGCAATGATCCCTGGCGAGTTGTCGTTACCAGGCGTGTTAGCGCCGATTAGACTCCCACTTCCTAAATCGTCGAGGCCCGCGCTATGCGGACTAAGTGTCGGGTTGAACCTGAAGCTATTGTCATCAGCTTTGGCTAACTAAGCTTGCATGGTTTGAAAAAAAGTTTTGCCTGTTAGGGGGCGTGTGCATTTAGAAGTGCATGGTGTGGACGAAGTTACCTCGAATCAGCATGTGATCTATAGGTATAATCCATATGTCAAGATCGGCTAGGATCTCTTAGTGCTTGTGCCAAGCATGCGACAGAGTGTTGTTTGAATAATGGGCCGAGCCCATGGGCTAGTAGAGGAAGGGCTAGGGCGCAGCGCGTTGCGTGTACAACATAAATCGCATGGTAACACGTATACGACACGAGCTGTGTGACGGTTGAGTATTTGTTACTCCCTCTTAATTGATGGGATTGCGTGCAACGCCATTAATTTGAATAATGTGGTCTGCACAGTTTCCTTGGGAACCATCATCTCCTCGTTTCCCATACCGTATTCAATGCTTGACAGTTAATGCTGGAGTGCCCACTTGGTGAACCATCGTGTCTATATAATGGTGTTTTTCAATTGTTGTAGGCACTATCTTTCGCAGAGCTTATTTTCTGTAATGGTCTTGCGCGAAGAGAGTGCTTTGGGTTTCCCAAAGGTTGAAGAAAATGCTTTGGGCTTTCCAAAGGCTGAGGGTGTATCTCCGTCTTCGGAGTCTCCGAATGTTCTAACATTTGCAAAGGCCAGGCTCCTTAATAGTTGCCATTATGCGTGGTCACCTGCTATGAGTGAGCATGTAGTTGATCTGCCGAGATATCGTAATTTCTGCTCATTTTACGGAGAAGTAGTACCACTTGTGTCTTCGTGTGCTCGAATTCCGCTGCTGACCGATGGCTGATCGAAGTGTTGGTTGATGTGTGGTGTCTCTGGGCGTGGTAGCTCTCAGTCATATCTGCCATCACATATGGGAAATGTGGTCTCTCTTGATGACGTTGTGCGATTGTACATCACTGCTTGTGGCCATCCTCATCTTCCTTCTTCTAAGGACTTTGAGGGGGTTGGATAGAAGGTGGGAGTCTTTTGAGGAAATCAATAGCTAGTCGTGAGGTCTACAACGCCATTGTACGAGCACTTTTCCAGAGTGATTTGGCGGAGAAACCTGACTGCTCAGTCCTTTCAATCCCCCCTTACATTAGGTCTTTATCTTGGGAAGGTTTGGCGATTCCCCATTCTCTTATCTTTGCTGTCACTTGCAGATTACTTGCATCAGAGGGTTTGCAAGATTTCGTTGGACTCTGTCCGTTGCAGAATTGTCTAAGCGAGTCTTTTACTTCAATTTGCACTGTATTCAGATGCTTGTAGTGCTCAGTCTTTTGCATCCGCCTTAGGGCATTCGTAATAAGTTATCTTTTGTATCTGCCTCAAGGTGTTTGCTGTTACATCTTTTCAATAATCAATAGAGTTTGTTTTTCGTAATTCTTCTGTTATTTCTTAAATGATTGCAAATCACATAAGCCTTTTAAGAACTAAAACTCAATATTGACCAAGGAAAGGGAAACAAACAACTTTCAAGAAAACTAACTGTTGACGGAAAGAAATTGATCCTGGCCTTGAAGTGAATTCGGGTTCCTCTAGCGGATCGTTTAACAGACTGTCAAGGCGTTACACAGGCCACTGAAGAGTAAACCTTGCATAGGGGCGGATTTCCGAGTCGACGGAATGTCGAGGGGATGTGTTCCCGCTTGCCATTGCCTTTACGACTCGTTGGGCGGGAGAGCTGATTGCTCCTATACCGCTTGAAAATGTTGTATCTTTCGTCGTTTGGCCTTGCACTGGGTCAAACTGCTATGCATTATGTAGCTGAATCTGGGAACACTCTATCTGTTTCAATGCAGCGCAGTGGCAACCTCGTGTCGTAGGTTGGTCTCCATGTATTGTTCCTTCCGAGTGGTTAGTAATATACTTAACACATTGCTGAGCAGTGGAGATCACTGCTTCCATCTAGTGGAGCCATGGTCTTCCTAGGATGAGATTGTAGGATGATGGTGCGTCTACCACCATGAAGTCCAGAAATAGGACCTTCCTAAACTGCGGTTCTCCTGTTACCGTAGCTAATCTTATCTTTCAAATGGGGAAGCACAGATTCAGCGGGTGTTTTGACGACGTCAGATTTTCCTCCATGAGGTCCATGTTGCGGAACGCATTGTAGAACGGAACGTTAAGTGAACTTCCTGTTTCAACCAGAGCTCTTTTTACTTCCCACCTTGCTAAGGAGATCGAGATGACTAAGGCATCGTTATGTGGAGCTCGGACTCTTTCGAGGTCATTGTCCATAAAGGTCAAGGTGGGAATGGGGCTCTGGACCTTTGAGTGGTAGATGTGTTTGTCCTCATTCACGGATTGTGTCCACATATCTAGGAGTGTCTGTTTGCGAGGCCTATATGACTGGCCTTTATTTGGTTCGACTCCATAAAGAACGTATATTATCACTGGAGTCTCCTTATCTATTTCTTTAACTGACTACCCTTGCCCTTTGTCTGTTCTGTTGGCTTCTCAGACTGTAGGAACTCTTTCAGCTTGCCTTTGCGGATCCAGTACTCAACTTTGTACCTCAGACTTTTGCAGTCATTGGTGTTGTAGCAGCGTTCCTTGTGGTATGCGTAGTACTTGTCGTTGTCGCGCTTGGTTGGGTCTCCACGTGTCTTTGATGGCCACTTCAGATCCTCCCAGTTTTTCATTGATTTTACTACGTCCGACAGGTTAGCGTTTAGGGGTGTCACTGCTCTGGATCCAACGTAGTTGGATTATTTCTCTGGTCTGAACCGAACAGGGTCTGGCCTTTGGTTACCGCGCTTCCTTTTGCTTTGTTCCTCATCTGCGGGTCTCTTTTCTTTCTTGTCTCTGGGGGCGGAGGGCCTCCTATCGCCTTCAGTTTTCCTTTTTATGGTCCTCAACTCTTCCAAGGTGATGTGTCTTTGGACGCTCTTAAGAAGCTCCGCCATGTCTAGAGGGGGCTCCAAGGTGAGGTATTCGTAGAACTTTCCCTCTTTAAGGCCTGCAGTGAAAGCCGTCACGGCTGTGTAGTCGTTGCACCCGTCGATGAGGGTCAGTTCATTGTTGAAGCGCGTGACATACTCTCGAAGTGTCTTTTCGGACCGCTGCCTCAGGGAGAGTATGTAGTGCGGGCCTTTTCCGAAGCCTTGGCTTCAGACGAAATGCGACAGGAATTCCTTTGCCAGCATTTTGAAGGAGTCGATGGACTTCGATGGAAGGCTGTGGAACCACGTCAATGCAAAGCTTTTAAGACTAGTGGGAAAGGTCCTTCACATGACGGATTCAAATCCTTCTTTGAGGGCCATTACGTGCTGGTGCAAGTGGTCGAAGGGATCGGTGGTTCCGTCATAGGAGTCGAGCTTCGGAGGAGTGAACTTCCTCGGTAGGGCCTCATTCGTGTTTTGATCCACAAATGGTGGGACGGAGAGGCAGTACAGTACGTCCGGGTCATGCGCTCCTCTACAGAGGGTGTTCCCAGGGCTAAGCCTCTCTCTCCTGGTGTTGAACTCAGTGTTAGCCGCGCAGCCTCCTTTAGTCCAATAAGAACTGCAGGTGCTTGGCTTTCCTACTCTTGCTCCCTATCAACCACTGGATCCAGAGCGAACAAGGCTTAGAGAAAACCAAAAGCCATCGTCATCAGTGACCACTGACTAAGCTTTGGTTGTATTTGGCGATCATCATCTTCGTAAGTGCGATGACCTCTGGCAAGCCATCTCAATCAGGCATCGAGAATGTTGACTCGACTCCCACTTTCTAAGCCATCGTAATCCGTTATTGGCGGACTAGGCTTCGAGCGTACTAGAAGCTATTGTCATTGGTCGTCATTGACTACGCTTTGGTAGGCTTTGATCACTATTGTCCATGTTTGGAAAATGATCTTTATCAGCATCAGAGTGCTGACTAATCTGCCACTCTCTAAATCACTGGCACCCATTTAACGGACTGGGTGTTATAGCTGACCAGAAGCTATCGTCATAGGTCGAAACCAACTAAGCTTTGGTTAAGTTCGGTGACCTATATCTATAGTTGGACAATGGTCCTTGGCAAGCCATTGTGGTCAGGTGTTACAAACGCTGACTAAGCTCCCACTTTCTAACCCATCGCCATCCGTTTTTGGCGTGCTAGGCATTAGAGCGGACCAGAAGCTATTGTAATCAGCAAGAAATAACGAAGCTTTGGTTAAAATAAGCTTTCAGACATGAAAGTACGACTTAGGTGTCCTGACTTACTTAATTTGCCTAGCGATCTGATTCCGAAACCGGATCTACTTAATTTGCGTGCTCCTTATTCCATGGGTGCTCAAGGCCTTCGCCATTTATGTCTTTGCATGTACTAGGCTAGATCTGGCAGAGTATAAGCTTGGGTGTATTAGTTGGCGGGGCCCAAGTGGGAAATTTTTTTGTAGATTCACGAGCCATGTGTCCGGTATTGCGAGACGGTTCAGTATCGCTTACTCCCCCCAATTAATGGGGTTGCGTGCAAGGCCATTAGTTCGATGAATGTGGACTGGTGTTGTTGCAATTTGAACCGTTGTTTCCCTATTTCTCGTACGGTATTTAATGCTGACGTAATTGTTGGGTGACGTTGCTTCGTAAACCATTGCGCCTATATGTAGGCTAGTGGTTCTTTGTTACCAGCATTGGGTTGAGCATTGTAGAGCATGTTGATCGAATGCATCTTACCAGAGAATATGCTTTATGTTTTCCAAAGGCTAAAGGAAGATCTCCGCTACTAGAGTTTTTGAATGTTCTGACATTTGCAGCAACGAGTTTTAATAAGACATGTTGTTATGCGATGCCACCTGATCTGGATGAGCATCCAATTGAGTCCATGAGATCTTGTAATATCTTTTTACATTGCGAAGAAGAAGTAGAAACTCCTCCTCAGGGATCTAGTCTGTCTTCCATCTTTAGATGCTCCCCCGCCAATCTGCCCTTTGACGAGGAACAGAAGGAAGGAGAATAAGGCAAACGAGAATGTCCCCCGAACGAGGAATGACTGGGGTGATGAAAAGTCAATGCTCAAGGTCATGTTCGTCAGACCTCCATTTCGCCCGTCTGTCTTCAAGCTGTGGTGACATGCATAAAGCCCAGTAGATACAATGGGAATGGCCGCCCCAAACCTAACTGCGGGGATAATTTCCCAAACTAGATGGCGGGAGAGGCCAAAGATGTCTGTATTTCTTTTAGAAGTTCATGCTACCATTTCAGATCATCCCTGCGAGGTGATTCGACGGAACAAATATTCGAGCGCGTGCCTGCAACCTTATTCAAGTATTTTACTTTAACCACCTTTTCTGGACGTAGATTGGCGGAGCGAAGTCTCGATGTGCACGTTAGCAAATTCATATTTGCGTCAGACTTAGATACTTGTAGTGTGTAAACTTCTGTACAGGTCAATCGGGCAAACTTTGTAATAACTATCATTGCAATCAATAAAATCTGTTTTATTTCTTGAATATGTCTCGTGCAAACAATTCTTCTACACTGAAAAAGAAAGACAAAAAACAAAATCAAAGCAATAAAATAAAATAATTTGACTCCGAGCGGGGACTAAGCTAACCCGGGTCTGAAGAACACGCGTATGGTCCTGGCTCAGATTGTGTAGTCCCTTTAGCGAAGTGTTGGTGGGCATATATGTATAACAAGATCAGATACGTTATGAGCCTCAACTTGCCGAGTAAAGTTTATCTCTTATTTTTTTGAGATTTAATTAAATCATTCTTTTTTAGAGGTAGGGGTATTCAATACTAAAAAAAGAAATAAGTTGTAAAAATTACATGAAAATTATAAAATTTTAATTTTCCAAAATGTAAAATTCCTAAATTTTTTTGAAAACTATAGAATTAGTTATTATATGCTAAGTGATGTTGTCGTTTTCCGCTCCCTGGTTTGACCTAGTCCCGCTGACCTACTGACCTGCACAGATAACACACGTGAGCCACAGACCATCATTGTGGTGGCCGATGGCACTCTGATGCTAAAGTCAGACAGGGATATGAGGAAGGTGTAATGCTGTAAACATGGAATTTGAAGCGTAGCTTAGCTTACCAACCTTATGTCTTATTTATAGTATAGGAGTCATGGTTCTACCAGATCATCGAAGGTGTAGTTTTTGAAGGAAATCTTCGTGGAGATCCTTCTTTAATTAGGAGTCGTGTTGTAGGAGGGAAGTTCCCTGTTAGCTCTGTGCTCCTAGATATGCGGGAGATAATTCTCAAACCAAGAGCAATCTGTAGAAGGAAGTTTCTTTGCGAGGAATGTACTTTGGTATTTGCTTCCTAGTTGGAAGCATAAAGCTGCTATAATTGTCTGTTCGAAGTTTATCTTTGAGATACTTGCCTTAGTAGGACTTACGGGTATTGAGGATAACAACGAGACGTGTCGGCCAAGCATGCTGTAAGAGTTCGGGTTCATCTAGTGGACTAAATTAGGCAGGCTTAGAGCCGCTTGGGCCGGATCAGTATTGGATTGACGCTGGGACCCGTAATTCCTCGAGATCATCATGACACGTGTATGGCTTAGGGACGTGACCATTTTTGTGTGTCATCAGCTACTCCCCTTGTGTTAGTGGGTCATCAAATCGGTTCGCTAAGTCATATTTTGAAAAGATATGCCGCTTATGATGATCGAGTCTAAATAGTTGCTTGAGCCGCGCTCTGCATTAATTTAACGTGCGTCGGTTCAGCGAAAAAGAGGCGGGAACCTAATCCCTATTTAGGTCATCCGTAGTGCTGAGTCTAACTCTTATTTTCTCTGTTCTGAATATACTGTTCTGTTCATCTTTTGATTAGAAAAAATTTGTTCGTCTTCTCCGTGGCTCAACAAAACATTCTCGATGATGCAACCTTGGCAGGGGGCTGGAGTTTTTCGAAGACAAGTTGCTTTCTGAGTCCGACCTCGTTGAAATCCGCACAAAGTTCGGGATCCCCAAAGACCTGCCATTGTATACCCTGAAGGGTGACCAAACACTAATGTCGCCACCGGCGGGGTTCATATGCTTGCATTGTGGGATGCTTCAAATTGGAGTGTGTTTTCCCGTTCTGGACATGATTTGGGAATTCTCGTACCTCCTTGGGATTCCTCCGGCCCACTTGGGGCCTAATGGATATAGGATTATCCTTCTCATTCTGATTAAGGAAAAGAAGGCTTGTGTCCCCATGACTCCGCGGGTAATCCAACAGCTTTGGTTGAAGGCTAATGTCGTTTATAAGATGACATCGCCGACCTATTTCACGAATTTTCCAAACAACTTCAAGTCTTGGCAAAAGTATTGCTTATTGGCCCCTACGAATTCTAAGTACTTCCGGTTCAAGGGTTATTCGCTCGAATGAGAGTTCAGGCCGTTTCGTAAGTGTAGTTTTTTTCTTTTGACTCTGCTATGCTTGATTGCAAGTTAGCTAATCATTGTTTGTGTTTCTTCGCAGGAAGGTTTCCCGCTACTCCCCTTACCCTGAAGGAGTTGAATACTATGGAGACGTTCCGCGGCTTGTCAACGAGGAACATGGGAGATGTCATATGCGTCCCCAACTTCATCCATAGTGGGTTGTGGTACAACTGGCACGTAACCCCCACTTTGTACCAAACATCGTGAGTTAAGCTTGAAAATGGGGCCCCTTTTAGGAAAAGGAAGGCTGATGGGGCCAAATCTATTATTTTGTCCGACGTGGAGAAGTCGTCTAAAACGCTTGCCTCTTTCGTGAGTTCGAAGAGGTCCTGTGTTAGAAATGGGTTGCCTTTAGCACAACCTACTCCAATATGAGAAGAGTGCGAGTTTGATTGGCCTGTCAGAGCGAAGACTGATGTATCCGGCTGGGAGAAAGATTACCTGTGGTTTAGAGGGGTCGAAGACAGATCGAATCTTAATGACACACAGGCCGAAGCTTTAAATGAGCGGCTGGTGCGGGTTGATGTGGAGTATGCTTCGAGGAAGCATATAAGCAGGCATCACAGTCGACTGGTGAATTGCACTCCAAAAGCCAAAGAGGATACGCTAGAAGGGTGGATGGATAAGGGTTTAAAGTACCTTATGCTGGGTATGTCTCACTTGAGCTAGGTGGTCGTTGCTGGGACGAAAGTCGAGGTGGCTCGTGAGAGGGTATGCACCATGGAGTGTGTCTTCTCGCACATGCAGGTGTTGTATTTTGATGCATTTTATTAAAACGGTTCGGCTACAGAAGCAGGCTGAGGAAAAGGGGCTTGAGTAGTCAGCCATAGTAGTTGAGGCTCAGAGGGCTCGTCTTGAGGCCCTTAAGCGTGATCTGGTAGGGATGGTGTCCGAGAGAGACGAACTCAAGCAGGAGTTGAATCGGATATGCCAAAATGCGGAGGCTGCACTGGAAGCTGCTGCTAAGGAGCGTTCTAAACTGCGGTCTCTTGCTGAAGAGAATTCTTCAAAGGATGCTGACTGGGCTACTTAGAAGCAACAATTGGAATCTGATGGGGAGTTCAACGCCCGGGAGGCAAGGAAGACCGAAGACCAGCTCGAATTGGAATTGCATGAACTCAGCATTGTGAAAAGTAGTCTGGCCACAGCAGGTTGACGCGCTGACAGGCAAGCTAAAGCTGTTGAAGTGTGAACTTGCTGACGCGAAGGCGCGAGAGGAAAAACTTCTACAGGATCAAGGCAAATGCGAGTTCCGCTGGGTCGTACACGGCAGGCTGGAGCTGCTGGCGCTGATGAAGGTGGAGCATCCGGAGTGGGACCTCAGCCGCTATAAGAAGATGTCATATGTAGATTTGTCTGTTGCCTTTGCGTCATCTAACGAGGATGACAGTTTGGGCCCTAATGCTCTGACCATTATGTGTGTGGACGCGACTCCTGCTCCTTCCCCGCTAAGCTTAGCTCTTCTGTTTCTGTACCTTCTCCTGATAAGGAGTGAACTCTGTATTCTTGTACCCATTTTGTTCGACCGTTAATGAAAACAATTTTATCTGTTTTGTGTTTGTTGCCTTTCTTGTATGTTTTTTGTTTCGCCTTGTCGTCTTGTTTCTGCATAGGCTGGTTGAATCATTAGGACGTCGAGTGGTCATCAGCTGCTAGGAGCTTGATCGTTTATGTTGCGAATGACTAAGAGTCACGGTTGCATAGTCATGTGCGTTGGCTTGCATGTTGTAGACAGTTTAACCTGGGGTTATTTTGCCAGAGTTGTGTCTTGTCCTCGATGTAAGTTGCCGGAGGCTTGCCTCCTATGTCTGATTAGTCAGATGCAGCTGCTGGTATGGGCGAGTTACGATAGCCAAGCGTACAGCTTGAAGCATTTGAACCGAGTCAGGTGTCAAGCTCTGGTTGACACACTATGTAGCATTTATTTGGGCACTGGCCGGATGATCTATGTGTCGGCACGAGTTGTCTTTGCTGGTAATAAGATGCCAGTCCGTTTGAGCATGAAGACACTGACTTAGCTAGATTCGACTTTGTGGCCTCTCTTTCCTAAGGCAGCGCTGGTCACGTGGCGAGCTATTTCGGGCTCCCACCTTCCAAACCATCTATGTCAGAACAATGTGGACTACTGGTTCAGGGAGTAAGGATTTGGCGGCTACGCTAAAGAGCGGTAGTCCCGTGGCGAGGTGTCGACATCACTCGGGGACTGGCTAGTTTCCCACCTTTCGAACCATCTATACCCACGTGATGGGGGTTACAAGTTTGAGTCAAAGGGATTCCGACCAGGCTGAAAAGCAGTGGTCCCATGGCGAGCCGTCGAAATCAGTTCGGGACTTACTTGGCTCCAACTTCCAAATCATCTACACCTGTGCACATCAAGCTACAAATTTGGGAGTTTTCAGCGACCACGCTGAATAGCAGTGGTCCCGTGGCGAGCTGTCGGAATTAGTTTGCGACTGACTAGGCTCTCTCCTTCTAAACTATCTACACTCGCTCAGTGGGGCTACAAGTCTAGGGTTTGCAATTCGGTGGCCAAGCTTTATAGCAGTGGTCCCATGGTGAGCCGTTGGAATCGGCTCGTGACTGACTAGGCTCACTCCTAAACTATTTATACCCTCGCAATGGGGGCTACAAGTCCAGGGTTGGTAATTCGACGGCCATGCTCAAAAGCAGTGGTCCCGTGGCAAGCCGTCGAAATCAGTCCGAGACTGACTAGGCTCCCACCTTCCAAACCGTCTACACCCACGCAGTGGGGGCTACAGGTTTTGGCTTTGAAGTTTTCACGGCCAATCATCATCGGCTAGGCTTACCTGATCGGGTTCAGTGATCATGAACCACGAAAGAGGCAACGATCCCTGGCGAGTTGTCGTCACCAGGCATGATAGCTCTTATTAGACTCCCACTTCCTTAACCATCGGAATCCGCACTAGGCGGACTAGGTGTCGGACGTACTAGAAGTCGTCGTCATCAACCTTGGCTGACTAAGCTTGCTCGGTTGGAGAGAGGTTCTACCTTTTTGAGGGCATGCGAATCCACGTCCGCTAGTGTCGTGCACTGTTTGGACAACATTACCTTAAATTAAACAATGATCCGTAGCTATGATCCGCGCGTCAAAGTTGAGTTAGATTTCTGATGCTCATGCCAAGCATGTGCTAGAATACTATTTGAATAGCGGGCCAAGCCTATGGGTCCGTAGAGGAAGAGCTAGGGTTTCCTGCACGGTTGCGCTACGTGTACGGAGTAGATCGCGTGGTAACATGTATATGGCGTAAGCTATGGGATGGTTGAGTATCGGTTACTCCCCCTTCAATTGATGGGGTTGCGTGCAACGCCATTAATTGGACGAACGTGGTCTGCGCAGTTTCCTCAGGAACTGTCATCTCCTCGTTCCCATATGTATTCAATGTTTGACAGTTAATGTTGGGGGGCTCGTTTGGTGAACCATCATGTCTATACAATGGTGTTCTCCAATCGTTGTAGGCACTATCTTTTGTCGAGCGTATCTCATGTAATGTTCTACCTTGAAGAAAATGCTTTGGGTTTTCCAAAGCTTGAAGAGGGATCTCCAACAATGGAGTCTTCGAATGTTCTGACATTTGCACCGATCAGGCACGATCATAATCGTCATTATGTGTGGTCACCTTTTTAAGGTTGTCATGTAGTTGATCTGCTGAGATCTCGTAATTTCTTTTCACATTGCGTAGAAGTAGTACGGGTTTTCTATCAAGGGAGACGCCTTGGTGTTACTTCGTGCCATTTGTGTTCGCATGTATGCGGTTCCCTCTGCTAACTGATGGTTGATCAAAGTGTTAGCGG
Organism: Berberis vulgaris; assembly: GCA_963556465.1. NCBI lineage: Eukaryota > Viridiplantae > Streptophyta > Magnoliopsida > Ranunculales > Berberidaceae > Berberis > Berberis vulgaris. The sequence continues at coordinate 52,060,663 of OY747126.1, forward strand.
ATGCGTGATGCTTCCAGTGTGGTAGCTCTCAGTCACTCTTGGTATCTTGCATGGGAAAAGTGGCCTTACTTGACAGCATTGTGAGACCTTGACTGCGTCATTTCTTGTGCCCATCCTCATCTGTCTTCTATCCCCTTCGAGAGGCTGAAAACTATTTGAGGAAGTCTGCAAGGGGGTAGGATTCCTTTTGAGGAAGTCAATCGTCCGTTGTAAGGTCTACATTGCTATTGTAGGAGCATTTTCCTAGGGTGATTCGACGTAGCAATCGACCGCTCAGTCCTTTCAATCTCCTCTGACACTTTGTCCTTTATCTTGGGAAGGGGCTGAACGAAGTCCATTAAATATCTTTGTTGTCACTTGCAAATAGCTTGCATGGCCTTCTTCGGATATCTTTGCGTAGCTAGATCGTCTAAGCGCGTATTTACTTCATGTCGCACTGAATTCAGATGCTTGTAGTATGTAGTCTTTTGTATATGCCTCAAGGTGCTTGTGTTACATCTTTCCAGTAATCAATAAAGTTTATTTTTGCAATTCTTTCTTTATTTCTTGAATGATTGCAAATCACATAAGTCTTTAAGAACCAAAACTCTTCATTGATTATGGAAATGGAAATGAACAATTGAAAAAGACTAATTATTGACGAAGTGAGATTGATCCTGGCCCTGATGTGAATTCGGATGCCCTTGCTGATCGTTAGTGTTCTCAGCCGTCGGGTTTCACTGGCGTTATAGAGGTTACTAAAGAGTAAAGCTCGTAGGGGGTTTATCTTCGCACCAATGGAAGGTCGGGGGGTTGTTTTCCCGTTGGCCTTGGCCTCTCCGTTCTGCTTGGCTGAAGAGCAAATTGCTTCTGTATGGCTTTACTGTGGTGCTTTCGATGTCATTAGACCTGGCACTGGTTCATGCTACTTCGTAAGACTCTTTTGGATTTGGGAGCACTCCATTTGTTTCAGTCCGGCATAATGGCAACCTTGTGTCGTAGGTTGGTTAGCGGTGTACTTAACGCACTGGTGAAGGGTGGAGACTATTGCTTCTATCTGGTGGAGTCACGGTCTTCCCAAGATAAGGTTGTAGGTTGATGGCGCATCTACTACCATGAAGTCCAGCAATTGGAAATTTCTTAGCTGCGACTCTCTTGCCACTATTGTTAACCTTATCTTTCCAATGGGGAAGCATTTCTCCTTGCTGAATCCAATCAGCGGGTAATCTGAGGATGTCAGGTTTTCCTCCTTGAGGTCCATACTGCGGAACGTTTTGTAGAATAGGATGTTAAGTGAGCTTACTATGTTCTAGTGCTTTATTTACCTCCCATCTTGCAATGGGGACCGAAATGACCAGGGCGTCTTTGTGCGGCGCTCGGACTCCTTCGAGGTATTTGTCTATAAAGGTCAAGGTGGGAATGGGGCTTTGAATCCTCGAGCGGCAGATGCGTTTGTCCTCGTTCGTGGGTTATGTCCGCATCTCCAGTAGAGTATGCTTGCGGGACTTATATGATTGGTATTCACTCGGTCTGACTCCATGAACGACGTAGATGATCCTTTGAGCATCCTTTTTCTATTTTTTAATTGATTCCCCTCGATCTCTGGTTTGTTTTGGTCGCTTCTCAGAGTTCAAGTATTCTTTTAGTTTGCCCTTGCGGATCCAGTACTCAACCACATATCTCAGACTCTTGCAGTCATTGGTATCGTGGCCTCCCTCCTTGTGGTACTCGCAGTACTTGCCGTTGTCATGCTTGGAGGGGTCTCCGCACTGCTTTGGGGGCCACTTCAGATCTTCATAGTTTTTCATGGAGTTTAGTATGTCCGATAGGCTAGAGTTGAGGGGTGTCACGGCTCTGGATCCAACGTAGTTGGAGGCTTTTCTAGCCTGGACCGACTAGGGTCTGACCTATTGTCACTGTGCTTTCTCTTACTCCTTTCATTATCCTCGCGTCCCTTTCCCTCCTTCTTGTCCTTAGGAGCGGAAGGCTTATTCTCGCCTTCGATTTCCCTCTTTACGGTTCTCAACTTCTCCAAGGTAATGTGTTTCTGGGCGTTCTTAAGGAGATCCGTCATGTCCAGAGGGGGCTCCAAGGTGAGGTTTTTGTAAAGCTTTCCCTCTTTTAGGCCCGCAGTGAAGGATGTCACGACTGTGTCGTCGCTACATCCGTCAATGTGAGTCAACTCGTTGTTGAAGCTTGTGACATACTCTCTGAGTGTCTCATTGGACTTCTGCTTTAGAGAGAGTATGTAGTGTGGACCTTTTCGTAAATGTTGGCTCCCAACGAAATGTGTCAGGAACTTCTTTGCTAGCTTCTTGAAGCAGTTGATCGACCTCAGCGGAAGGCTGTGGAACCATGTTGGTGCTGACTTCTTCAAGCTAGTGGGAAAAGTTCTGCACATCACCAACTAAGATCATTCTTTGAAAGCAGATGGTCGAATGGATCGGTGGTTTCGGTCCACAAAGAAGAAGTCGAGCTTTGGGGGAGTGAACTTCCTCGGAAGGGCCTCATTCATGATTCGGTCCACAAATTGTGGGACAAATAGATGGTACAGCACATCCAGATCGTGTGCTCCCTTTACGGAGGGGGTTATGAGGGTCGAGCCTCTTTACCCTAGCGGTGAGCTCAACGTTAGCCATGCAACCTCTTCTAGTCCAATGAAAAGTAGTGAGGGCTTGGCACTCCTGTGCTTGCTCTCTGCCATCTTTCGGAGACGAAGGCCGGTGCTATTTCTGGTCTCCATTAGCAGGTGGTAGATTCTGTCGCGAGAGCTTCCACTGCTTTGGCGATCTGTTGTATTTGAGATGACAACATATCTATTATGGGGCCCGTCGTCGCTGTTGTCGGCGCGGGGGCATGAGTTTTTGTCGTATGACCGAAACTGCTGAAAGCGGTGGTACATCTCCAGCCTAAGCGTTTGACGTGTCCCCATGTTATTTGTTGTTGCGTGATCTAGTGGTCACCATTTCTCTGTGTTTCGAAGGGAGACGATGTTAGTGATGTTTTTTGTCCCCACCGACAGCGCCAAACTGATGCAATCATTTTTCGTTCCCTGCTTTAACCAAGTCCCACTGACCTGCACAAGGATCACCGTTGTGGTGGCCGATGGCACTCTGATGCTAAAGTTAGACGGGGATCTGAGGAAGGTGTAATGTTCTAAACAGAAATTTTGTGGCGTACCTTAGCTTATCAACCTCATGTCTTAGTTATAGTGCAAGAGTTTTGGTTCTACTAGGCCATCAAATGCATAGTTTAGGAAGGAAATCTTCGTGGAGATCCTTCTCTGATTAGGAGTCGAGCTGTAGGAGGGAAGTTCCCTGTTAGCCCTGTGCTCGTAGATACGCAGGAGATAGTTCCCAATCCAAGAGCAATCCGTAGAAGGAAGTTTCCCTACGTGGAATGTACTCTGGTATTTGCTTCCTAGTTGGAAGCATATAGCTGTTATAATTGTCTGTCTGAATCTGATCCTCGAGATACTTTCCTTAGTAGGACTTACGAGTATTGAGGATATTTGATGGAGCCGCTCGGGCCGGATCAATGTTGGACTGACGCTGGGGTCTGTAATTCCTCGAGATCATCATGACACATTTATGGCTCAGGGACGTGACCGTTTATATCACTAAGTTTCGAAATCGGAAATAGAAATTCCAAAATAGTTCCAAAATGTTAAAAAAAAACCCATAAATATAATTGAGTTTGAACCCCATTTTTAGAAAATTCAATTCCAAATTTTTTTCTGAAAGAAGCCCCGCAAAATTTAGAAAAGTGAAATTCCAAAGTTTTTCGAAAATTTTATAGAATTTTCCGATTCCGAAATTTTGGAATGGAAATTGGAAATGAATTTCAATTCCAAAAATTTTTGAAACAAAATTTGGAAGACTTGTTTATGATCTGATCCTTTCAAAAAACAACATTGTAAAATCAATAAGGTTCCGGTTTGGAAGTTTTCATAAACTTAGAGATGAAAGTTTGGATTTAGTAAGAATCTCAATAGTTGCTAGTATGAAGGTGGAGTTGGATGGACAAACATTAGATGGGAGGCTAACAGGAGGGGCACAAGTAGACAACTCATAAACCAAAATGGGTCATGATTTATATCCCATGAATACAATACTATGAAATAAATCAAGGCTTTAGCAATTGGATGCATGTTAAATTCTTCCCTTTATTTATTATAGAAATTTTGGGAACTCTTGTACCATTGTTAAATAGAAAATTAGAATAATAGAGAGCGCGTTCAGGAGAACCATAATGTCTCTGTTTGTTCTAAGGTAGACAAGCCTAATGCACAAAATCCCATCCGACTTGGGGCCACCAATCTGGACGTGTTGTATAACCTCACCATCCCCACGTTCATGGATCAGATCATGATCGCCCCACTGCAAAAAAAATTCAGCCCTCCAAAGCTGGAATTATATGTCAGGACAACAGACTTGTCCGACCATTTGCGCCATTACCATCATGTGATGGCGTTGAAAGAAGGATCTGAAGCAGTAATGTGTCGAACATTTCCCACCAGCATGAAGAAAGCAGCAGTGACTTGGTTCCACAGTCTTCCTCTGAATTCTATTGACTCGTTCCAGACACTGGCCAAAACATTTATCACTAACTTTTTCGGCAACCAACGGATCAGGAAGGGTTCGCATTACTTGCTCAGTCTTAAGCAGAAACCATATGAACACTGAGGGAGTACGTCACCCCCTTCAGTGATGAGTTAACTCTGATCATCGGCTGCAACGATGACACCTCAATCACAACCATCACCTTGGGTCTGAGGATATGCAAATTCTACAACTTCTTCACCTTGGAGCCTCCGACTGACATGCAAATTTGCTGAAGAGCGCTCTGAAATACATCACCCTTGAGGAGATGTTGGCCACCAAAAAGGATGGAGAAATTGACAAGAAGTATTCCCCTTGACTCGGAGATAAAAGGAGGTAAAGAAATAGGATGGCGACGACGAAAGCAAAAGGAAACGGAGCGACAATAAGCCATACTCTGGTCGGTTGAGGCAAGATAAAGCCTCCAACTTCATCGGATCCAAAACCTTTACTCCCCTCAACTCCAGCCTGTCGAACGTCCTCAATGCCATTAAGAATTGGGGAAAAGTGAAGTGGCCATCTAAACAACAAGGAGATCCTTCCCGGCAAGATAATGGCAAGTACTAATCCTTTCACAAAAGCGTGGCCGCGACACTGAAGATTGCAAGAATCTCATAAACAAGATTCAGTACTCGATCAAGAATGGAAAACTCAAAGAATTTCTGAGCTCGAAAATAAGACAATACCAGGCAAATAAGAGAGAAAAAGCCTTCAATGAAATTGAAGAAAAGGCGGTGGACATTATATATGTCTCGCACGGGGTGTGCTCGGAAGGTGAGAAGTCTAACGAGTCCCAAAAGAGGGCGCTCCGCGAGATGCAGACTCAGTGCACATATGAAGACCGACAAGTGCAATACGCACATGTTCAAAACCCAATCCCATCGCTGACATTCACAGATAAGGACCTCCAAGGCATCTACTATCCTCATAATAGTGCCCTGATTATCTCAGTCTTCGTAGCAAAATGGGAAGTGAAGAGATCCTTGGTAGACACAAGGAACTCTCTGAACGACCGGTTCCTCAATGCGTTCCAAAGCATGCAGCTCAAATAGGAAAACTTGATGCCCGCCAGTCATCCCATGATCTAATTCAGCGGGGAGGAGTGTTTCCTTATCTGGAAGATTAGGCTGACGGTGGTGGCATGCGAGCCACAACTGCAGAAAGTTTTGTTCCAGAAGTTCATGGTAGTCGATGCCCCATCCACCTACAATATCATCTTGGGAAGGCCTTGGCTTCATTAGATGGAGACAATAGTTTCCACTTTGCATTAGTGCATCAAGTACCCTGCCAATCAGGCGGAAGGGACCAGTCGAAGAGACCAATCGTCAGCAAGAGACTTCCACTATGCGGAATTAAAATAGATGGACTGTTAGCAATTACAGATAGGGCCCACGAGTAAGACATTTTAGAGCCCATACCCAAAGAAGAGAGAAGAACTTCCACGCTCGGACGATGAGACCTTAGTCAGTCCGAGAGGAAGACCCAATGTCCGCCAGACAGACTGGTTGGCGAATGACAGCTTGGTGAAAAAAAAGTGGGAAATGGAGAGTCTGTGTGGATTACATGTGCCAGAATAAGGCTTGTCCGAAAAACAACCCTCCACTTCCTCGCATGGATTAGTGTGAATGCCACGTCCGAAAGATGATCCGTCTGCCACTCCAGTTCAAACAAAGCTAAGTAGCAGCACATCGATGGACCCACGCCTACTCAGAGAGCGGACAACAAACAAGAAATGGTCTGCCCACATGAAGATCACTTTTTAGTAACTTCTATATCATTGGCGAATCTTGCTATTTTGTCAAGAGAACTACACAGTTTGAGTTAGGTCCATGCGCGTCTACTTCAGGACCAAATTTGCATAGTCCCCACTCAAAGTTACATGCCTCATTGTTTTTGTTCCATTTTTTTACAGTCTAGAAGAATTGTTCACACAAGCCAATATGATACAGATTCATTCAAGGAATAAAAGAAAAGAAAATTCTAAAAAAAGACTTTACTGATTAGTAAGAAAGTTGTTACAAAGCTTGACCACCTGGTTAGTATAAAATTTTACACATTACAAGTATCTAAGCCTGGTGCGAGTAAGGATTCGCTGGAGTGCACGTCGAGACTTTGCTCGACCAATCTACATTCAGAGGAGGACTTGAAAGTCAAGCAAAAAGTAACGATTGCCCAAAGTTGGTTGCTGGTACACACGTCAATACTTTGCTCCGCCAATCTGCCTTGAGAAAAGGATTTGGAAGTGAAAGCAAAGGTACCCAAAGTTGGCTGCTGGGGTGATCCCTAAAAAAAAGGATGCTTGGGGTGAAACAGAGTTAGTGGGAACAACCACCCAAAGTTGGCTGCTGGTGTTATCCCCAAACTGGATTGCGAGAGACACCGTGGAAACACCCCAAGATAAAGAACAAACTTGGCCCCTAAGGGGAGTTCATACTTCTTCGCCATGTACAAAGAATTTATGAGGTCTCATGGAACCACAGGATGCTCACTCAAACTAGGTGGCATCACCCAATAGTTGGTCTTGTTAAGACTCATCGTTGCAAATGTCAGAACATTCAAAGACTCCACCAACGAAAATCTTTTTCATCCTTTGGAGAACCCAAAACATATTTTATGGAAAGACACATTTGAGGAACATGTTCCACAGCGTTCATGACCACGCTTGAAACTGTGAAAACCAGCCTAGGCTTGACGGTTCACAAAAAGAGGTCAGTATTTAACGCCGTATGGGGAATAAGGAAGTGGCAAATCCAATTGCAACTGCACAAGTCTACATTCATCGAATTAATGGAACTGCATGCAACTCCATTAACTGGGGGCAGTAACCGATACCAAACTGTCTCGCAATCTACTCAGTACATGTCGCGTGATGATCTCATTAACATGGCCCAAATAAGTGATTGGGCCCAAGTAAGTGCCCAGCCTGAATCCACCCAAAAAACAGAGCATGGCCCAGTACTATAACAAGATAGTCAGACCTATAGAGTGACTATGCTCAACAGGCCATGTACATACTAGTTAGAAGACTTGAACGATGAAGGCCTTAAGCGCCCATAGAATGTAGAACACCTACAAAGATATTATAAAAAAATCCAAGGTATTTGCATTATTAAAGTTCCACTATTGTTCATTAAGTCTGGTTGAAAATCAATCTAGTCAATTTATTGTAATCTAGCTTAAGTGTCAGACCACTAGGCGAAGTAAGTCAGGACACCCAAGTCATACTTACACGCCCAAGGCCATATGACAGTCGAACTCGACCAAAATTTAGTCAGATCAATAAGACTAATGAAGACAATTCCTGGTTCACTCTAAGACCTAGTCCGCCAAGAGCAGGCAAAGATGGCTTAGAAAGTGGAAGTCTAGTCAGAGCTCATGAAGCTTGATTAAGATGGCTTGCCAGGGATCATTGTCCGACCATAGACATTGATGTCCGAACTTGACCAAAGTTTAGTTAGTTCAACAAGACTAATGAAGACAACTTATGGTCCGCTCTAATGCCTAGTCCGCCAAGAACGAATAAAAATGGCTTAGAAAATGGGAGTCTAGTCATAGCTCATGCAACCTGATCAAGATGACTTGCCAGGGATCATTGTACTACCATAGACAATGATGGTTGAACTTGACCAAAGTTTAGTCAGTTCAATAAGACTAATGAAAACAACTTATGTTCCGCTTTAACACCTAGTGTGCCAAGAACGGATAAAGATGGCTTAGAAAGTGGGAGTCTATTTAGAGCTCATGGAGCCTGATCAAGATGACTTTCCAACCTATATTATAGACAATGGTGGCCGAACATGACCAAAGTTTTGGGAGTTCAATAAGATTGATGAAGACAACTTATGGTCCACTTTAACGCCTAGTCTGCCAAGACCGGATAAAGATGGCTTAGAAAGTGGGAGTCTAGTCAGGGCTCATGGAGCCTGATCGAGATGACTTGTTAGGGATCATTGTCCTACCATAGACAATGGCGGCTGATGATACCCTAAAACGGTCCCAACTCCGCATTGAACAAGTGTCAAAATGATCTCGAGGAATAACAGGCCTTAGCGTCAACCCAACACTGATCTGGCCCGGGCGATTTTAAGCCCTCCCAATGCAGTTCGCCAGACGGATCCGGATTCTTACAGTCTGCTAGGCCCACGTGTCTCAAAACTATCCTCAATACTTGTAAGCTCTGCTAAGGCAAGTATCTTGAGGATCAGCTTCGAACGAGCAAGTACAGTGACTATTTGCTTTCAACTAGGAAGTAAATTCCAGAGTATGTATCACATATAGAGACTTTTTCCTATAGATTACTCTCGGAACGGGAACTATCTCTCGCGTATCTTGGAGCACATGGCAAACAGGGAAACTTTCTTCCGCAGTATAACTCCTAATTAAATAAGGATCTCCATGCAGGTCTTCTTCCCTAAACCACGCCATCGATGGCCTGGTCGAACCAAGACTCCAACACTATAAATAAGACATGAGGTTGGTAAGCTAAGGTACGCTACAAATTCCCTGTTTACAACATTACACATTTATCAGATCCCAGTCTAACTTTAGCATCGGAGTGCCATCGGCCAGCACAACGGTGGTCTGTGGCTCATGTGCGTTCCTTGTGCAGGTCAATAGGTTTGCAGGTCAATGTCAATGTAGGGAGTGGAAAACGACTGCATCAGTTTGGTGTCGTCCGTGGGAACGACAAAGTTCCTAACATTTCACTAGCATCATCTCTCCTCAGAATACTAAGAGATGGTGACCACCCGATCAAGCAACAATAGAAAATGAGGGGACACGTCGAACACTTTGCCTAGAGCTACTTCACCGCTCTCGATGGTACAAATAACGCGCAGGAATCAAGCATTCCCAAAACAGCAGTAGCGCTGACGGACCTCCGAAGAGGATCCAAGATCATTTTTTATACGTCAAGTCCCTTTGACGATAAAGACGCTAAAATCGATGAAACAAAAGCTTAACGAGACACTGAAGGCGCATCTAACTCTCTTCAATAGTGAGCTAACTGCCGTCAACGTGTGCAACGACACGATGGATGTGTCGGCCTTCATAGAAGGTCTGGGGAAAGGAAAGTTCTATAAGTTCATGACTCTGAACCCACCAGCAAATATGACGGACCTAGCCAGGGAAGCACAAAGCTACATCGACCTAGAGGAAAAGCCAACAACAAGGAGCAAAGCTGGGCATAGGGAGAAATCTCTCGATAAAAGGGAAAAAGGGGAATCGGCGGATGCAATATGCATGCTTCGTGGAGCCCACTCCGAGTTCGAACTATCCAACAGGTCCAGGAAAAGGGCCCTTAGAATTATGAGGGTCCAAGCAATATGCTGCAAACAACTAACACTGCAGGCTCAGTGGCATATCCACCACGTGCCTCTAGCCTTTACAAATGAAACCTCTAGGGCATACAACTCCCACATAATAATGCCCTGGTAGTAACGATCTCTTTGGCAAGCTGGGAAGTAAGGAGATCCTTGGTTGACACTAGAAGCTTATTGAATGTCCTATTTCTCCGCACATTCTACATCATACAACTAAATAAGAAAGCATTGACCGTCGATAACCAACCGATGATCGATTTCAGTGGCGAAAATCACTTCTTGGTGGGAAAAATACAACTGACGGTAGTAGCTGGAGAGAAGCCAACTCAAAAAACTCTATTTCAAGAATTCATAATGATCGATGCACATTCAGCATATAATGCAGTTCTAGGGAGGCCTACACCAAATGGGAGCGACAGTCTCCACTCTACACCAGTGCATCAAGTATCCGATAAACCAAGCGGTCGGTATGCTAAGTGGCAACCAGCCAATAGCTAGGGAATGCCAGTGTATGATGACACAGCCACCGAACGATTACCAGTTAGTGGTTGGCCTTGCGACTATGATGACTCTCTATCTCGCCCAAGAAGCAGGGGGAGAACAACTTATCCACGACGACGAGGCTCCTGTAAGCCCTCGAGGCAGGCCCAATGTCGGCCAACCGGAGGAAGAAACCATCACGGTCTACCTCAATAGCCCTCTCAACAGCAGAGCTATCCAGATAGAATCTCGTTTGAGCAAATATTTGGCAGAACAACTTACGAAGTTGCTACAACGGAACCAGGACATCTTTGCCTGGACCATGGGAGACATGGTGGGAATCGACCCATCAATAATCACCCATCTTCTAGAGGTGGCCCCACGAGGAAAACCGTACGGCAGAAGAAGAGGCCCGTGGGGCCCGAAAGAAACGCGATCATAAATAAAGAGGTGCAGTGTTTGCTCAATGCAGACATGATTAAGGAAGCATGAAACCTATACTGTCTGGCAAACACAGTTCTTGTAAAAAATAAAAATGGGAAATGGAGAGTGTGTGTAGACTACACGGACCTAAATAAAGCCTGCTCGAAGGACTGCTTCCCACTCCCCCGCATTGACCAAAAAGTGGATGCCACATCCGAGCACAACTTACTAAGCTTCATGGACGCCTATTAAGGCTACAATCAAATATTGATGCACCCTCCGAATCAAGAAAATACCTCTTTCATAACTGAAAGAGGGATATATTGCTATAGGGTGATTTCGTTTCGGCTTAAAGAACATCGGTGCTACCTACCAATGACTGGTAAACTGAATGTTTAAATAACGGATTGGCAGGAACATAGAGGTCTACATCGACGATATGCTGGTCAAGAGCCTCCGCAACCCCGACCACATAGGAGACCTCACTGAAGCATTCAATCAGCTCCGAAAATACCAGATGAAGCTCAACCCATAGAAATGTATGTTCGGAGTTGAGTCTAGAAAATTCTTAGGCTATATAGTGAACAAGAGAGGAATTGAGGCTAACCCAAAGCAAATTCAAACCCTTCTCGACATGAAACCTCCACCAACATCAGAGACGTTTAGAGCCTGACTGGGAGGGTAGTAGCACTCAATAGATTTATATCTAAGTCGTCTGACAAGTGCCTTCCTTTCTTTAAAATACTAAGAGGAAGCAAAGTGTTATCGTGGATCATAGAGTGTGAACAAGCCTTTCAGAGCCTGAAAGCATACATGGGGAGTCCAAAGCTATTTTCAAAACCAGTAGTGGGAGAAACACTCTACTTGTACTTCTCTGTTTCCAAGCACGCAGTCAGCTCAGCCCTCGTACGAGACAACCGGGGGACCCAAAGACCAGTGTATTATGCCTGCAAAACCTTCGTGGGAGCGGATGCACACTACTCGGACCTCGAAAAGTTAGCTCTGGCACTGGTCGTACCCTATAAGAAACTGGGGCCCAATTTTCAGGCTCACTATATAACGGTTCTGATCAAGCATCTGGTCCGCTGGATACTGCATAAACTAGAGTTATCTGACAGGATGGTGAAATGATCAGCAGAATTCAGACAGTTTGACATAAGCTATGCTCCAAGAACCGCCATCAAAGCCTAGGCACTGGCGGACTTCATTGTCGAGTTCACCAGTGGAGAAGAGCCAAAAACAGATCACAAGACCTCGGATTCAAGCATCCAGGAATGGATTTTGCGCTGCGACGGGGAAAGCAAGCAGAGTCGGGATTACACTCCATTCCCCTAACGACTTCACCCTTGAAAAAGTAGTCAGGTTTGGCTTTTTCGCTTCAAACAACGAGGCCGAATATGAAGCTCTCCTATCAGGCCTAAAGCTAGCCTTGGGGATCGTGATAGATCAACTCAAGACTGATAGTCAACTAAGTCAAAGGGGATTTCAACATCAAGGACCCCCGAGGTGTGAGCTCATACAGTGCCCTTGAGACGACAACAAAAGAATTGATGCGCTAGCCAGAAAGGCCTCAGCCTCTGACGAAGTCTCAAGCGGCCTCATTGAATACCAAGAGCAATCAAGCCTCGACGAAGAACCTAGAGATGTTTGCGATACACACCATCGCAATCAGAGCCCAACCGACCATGAAGGTTGAAGCCAGAAGGCTTGAAAACATAACAGCGAGGTATACTCTCCTAAACAACAAGTTATATAGGAGATCAGTGATAAGGCCCCTGCTCCGATGTCTGTCACCTTTAGAGGCAAATCAGAACCTGGGAAGGATCCACGACGGCATATGCGAAAATCATCCGGGCGAGAAAACCCTTCCCCACAAAGCTTTAACTCTAGAATATTATTGGCCAACCATGTAACGAGACGCCAAAGATATTGTCCGCAAGTCAGATCCAGATAGAAAAATTCATATGGGACACCATCGTCTGTAGATTTGGCATCCCCAGAGTATTGGTCAGTGACAACAAAACTCAGTTCGAATGTATCAAGGTTAAAAAATTGTGCAAAAGTTTGAATATTAATCACAACTTCTCCTCGCCAGGGCACCCCCAAGCCAACGATCAAGCGAAGGTTACCAACCGAACAATCCTAGAGGCCATCAAAAGGAAGATTGATGCAGCCAAAGGGAAATTGGTTCCAGAGCTACCACAAATACTATGTGCATATCAGACAACTAAAAGAACCCATACCGAAGAAACACCTTTCGCCCTAACACACGGGTTAGAAGCTATGGTTCCAGTAGAACTCGAGGTGCCAACCTTCTGAATGGAAAAGTTCATACCGGAGGGTAATGATGAAGCCTTGCACGTTGGGCTAGACCTCCTCAATGAAAAGCGGGATCTAGCCTCAGCCAAGATAGCTGCCTACCAGCAACGAATGGCACAATACTACAACAAAAAGGGTCAAGCCACGCAAATTCAAGGTGGGTAATTGGGTGCTCAGAAAGACCCAGCAAAGCACCAAATAAGTCGATGCAAGGAAGTTGAACCCTAACTGGGAAGGACCCTACAGAGTAACCAAGGTCAACAGACCAAGGACGTACTGGTTGGAAGACATAAACGGTGACAGAATTAAACGACCATGAAATGTATAGCACATCAAAAAAAAGTATCGATAAAAATATTTTTTGCTTTTACTAAACTTCCGTTGTTGTTCGTTATGACCAACTCGACATCCGATCATCTCTGCTACAACCAGACTCGAATATCACGCCCAACGCTTAGTCTGCTACACGCCGGCAATGACTGTCGAATAAGTGGGAGTCTAGTCAGCGCTCATACGTCTCTCGCCAAGGGAACATTGCTTTCCAACGGACAATGATTGTCAAACTTACCAGGTCAGCTTAGTCAGTTCGCGACTGATGACAACGACTTCTGGTGCCCAATGCCTAGTCCGCTGCGTGTCGGCAACAACGGTCGAGGAAGTGAGAGTCAAGTCTACGTTCACACGCCTGATGACGATGACTCGCCAAGGGATCATTGCTCTCCAACAGACAGTGATCGCCGTACTTACTAGGTAAGCTTAGTCAGTTCGCGACTGATGACGATGGCTTGTGGTGCCCAACGTCCGTTGCGCACGGGCAACGACGACCAAGGAAGTGGGAATCTAGTCAGTGCTCACACACCTGATGACAATGACTCGTCAAGGGATCATTGCTCTCCAACAGAAAATGATCGTTGAACTTACCAAATAAGCTTAGTCAATTCGCGACTGATGACGACGGCTTCTGGTGCCAACTGCTTAGTCCGCTGCACGCGGGCAACAACGACCAAAGAAGTGGGAGTCTAGTCAATGCTCACACGCATGATGACGATGAAACGTCAATGGATTATTTCTCTTCAATCGACAATGATCACCAAAATTACCGGGTAAGCTCAGTCAGTTCGCGACTGATGATGAGGGCTTTTGATGCCCAACGCCTAGTCTGCTGCGCCCGGGCAACGACGGCCGAGGAAGTGGAAATCTAGTCAGCGCTCACGCGCCTGATGATGATGACTCGCCAAGGGATCATTGCTCTCCAACAGACATGACCACAGAACTTACCAGGTAAGCTTAGTCAGTTCGCGACTGATGACAATAGCTTCTAGTGCCCAATGCCTAGTCCACTGCACGCGGGCAACGACGGTCGAGGAAATGGGAGTCTAGTCTATGCTCACACGCTTGATGACGATGACTCGCCAAGGGATCATTGCTCTCCAACAGACAATGATCATCGAACTTACCAAGTAAGCTTAGTCATTTCGCGATTGATGACGATGGCTTCTAGTGCCCAACGCATAGTCCGCTGCGCGCGGGCAAAGACGGTCGAGAAAGTGGGAGTCTAGTCAGCACTCACATTCTCGATGACAACGATTCGCCAAGGGATCATTGCTCTCCAACAGACAATGATCACCAAACTTACCCGGTAAGCTTAATCAGTTCGCGACTGATGACGACAGCTTCTGATGCCCAATGCCTAATCCGCTGCGCGAGGGCAACAACGGCCATGGAAGTGGGAGTCTAGTTCATTCTCACACGCTTGATGACGATGACTTGCCAAGGGATCATTGCTCTCCAACAGACAATGATTGCCCAACATACCAAGTAAGCTCAATCGATCCATGACTGATGACAACAGCTTCAGGTGCTCAACACCTAGTTCACCGCATGCAGATGGCGACGATCAAAAAAGCCAATGTCTCGTCGACATTCTTCCACATGACAACGACGACCCACCGAGCGATCAACACTCTCCAAAAGATAATAGTTTTTGGAGCATCTTAGCGGGCAGCATACAATATGCAGACTAGAATGGCTCACTGAAAAATAATAGCAGCCGAAAACAGTCAGTTTCCATATAACTCAACTTACAAAAATAGGCATTACGCCCGGTAGTACAAATTCTACAATCTACAAAGCATCTAAAGAGAACACGATAGTATAGGACAAAACAATACTTTCACTAAAAAATTGTTTGTCCCGGGAAGGACATTACAACTATTTCAAGGAGAAATAGCCTCTTCAGCAGCTTGTCTTGCGGAGCCAGAACCTTCCCCTTGAGAGATTGGTCCGAAAGCAACCCTCCTATAATGGGCGAAGTCAAGGTTGACACCGGAATTCTCTATTCTGATAAACTCAAAAAGCTCTAATCTACTACGAATAACCTCTGACAAAATCAACGGCTTCCATCTCAAAATCCACCGCACCTACGAAGGCAGCATAGTGCGAACATTTCTCTGACAGTAAGCGTTCGGCCTCGCGAACACGGCGGAGCCTCTCAGCAACTTCAAATTCAAGCTGCCGATGCACGACAGTCCATTCTGTCTCTGCCAGCTTCCTCTCAGCGACTTGGGCCTGCAAGTCAGATGACCACTTGTCCACAGCTGCGTCCAAGCACTCCAATTTAGCTTGAGTTTGTCTCAGTTCAGCACGGGTTGAAGCCAAATCAGATTTGGCAAACCCCAGTTGAGATCTTGTATCCGCAAACTCCGCTTCGGAGGCAGACACTGCAGCTCACACGGCTTCCAAGTTCGCGGCTGTATCGAAACTTTGTAGTTGACCAGGCCTGTGAAAGCCTTTTCCAAAGCAAGGACTCGCTCCCGAGCTTCAGGATGCAGCACAACAGAACCCTGTGATTCATGAACGCAAATGTCTGCCTCAGACCCATGGTGACCAGAAACGTCAACATGAGGTCCAACGTGCTCTCCCTCCAAAGCAACAGGGAAAATACTAGCATCGGGGCATGAGACGACGACCTCCTGAAATTGCCGTCTGAACGCAATGCAAAAGCCCAGGGTAGAAATCACACGGTTAGAGGATTGCCTCCTTTTTAGAACAACAACAGCAGGCACGCTCGCCTCCAATTCTGCGAACCTAGTTGGGTTAGGCATGGCTAGACTCCTCTTCCTCGAACGATGACTAACAACCCCTTCAGCCTGAGAACCCGGCGTAGCAAGAACGTCATGAGAACACTGTAGCAACCCGCTCTGCACAACATTACCTGGCTTTATGACCTCCTCGACGGATGTCAAAGGGAGCTTAATAAATTCCCCCTCTATCCATCTTTTCTCCTCAATGAGAGTCGGTACTGCAAACTTCGCTATAAAAATTATGACATCAAACTACCATCACATCTGGGAACAGAAAAATAAACCAGTATCGAAGAAACTTACGAAGGTCAAACTGGAAGTATCTGGGGGCTCAACGGCTCCCAAGCCTGAAGTACGAAGAATTCACTGAAGCAAGAAATAAATACCTTTCCCAGAGCTCAATGTCATCCGCTACTGAACGCAAACAAGCAGGGTAGTTCAGTATGCAAAGGCCCCTAGAATCCAATCAGGTGATGCTCATATGATGGATCACCGCCGAGGTCAAATTAAGGCCAGCATCATGCGCCCTAAGAAGGTTCGCAATCAAAATCTTGAACCCGATTGGAACCATTTGAACGGGAGGCATGTGAAGGGAAAGGAAGAAATTCCAAACATCATCAGGCACTGGGAATCGAAGCCCCGACTCAAACATGCCCCGGTGGAAACTTATATACCCCTGAGGGGACGTAGTTGGAGCCAAGTCTCCGAACGCGAGAATAATTTCCAAATCCCTTGGAATACGGTACAAACTTCGAAGCCTGATTAACTCGATCACGTCGACCAGGCTATCGTCAAAAAGCTTGAGGCAAGTAAAGGATATCAGATCCTTGGAAGTAAGTTCAACATTATCTGCCATCGATAAAAAGAACAAATCGAACTTCACAACAATACGATTGTTTGAAGAAACAACACAGATAAGAATATAAGAAATCTTTCTTAAAACAACGAATATTTATAGAGAAGACAAATCATACTTTCTCTCCTTGAGCAGTCGTGTACCCATTGATGCTATGCACCGCTCGAGACAACACTTCGGGTTCAATCATCATGATGGTACAGTTGCTTTTTAGAGAGTCAGTGAACCGACTAAACGTTCCACTTACTCGGGGGGAGTAGCTGATGGTACACCAAAAATAGTCCCAACTCCGCGACGTACACGTGTCATGATGATCTCAAGGAATAACAAGCCTTAGCTTCAGCCCAACACTGATCTGGGCTAGGCGGTTTTAAGTCCGCCTAATGTAGTCTGTCAAACGGATCCGGATTCTTACACTCTGTTAGGCCCACGTGTCTCACAGCTATCCTCAATACCCATAAGCTTTGCTAAGGCAAGTATCTCGAGGATCAACTTCGAACGGGCAAGTACAGCGACTCTTTGCTTCCAGCTAGAAACTAAATTACAGAGTATGTATCACATATGACGACTTCTTCCTATAGACTACTCTCGAAACGGAAATTATCTCCCGCGTATCTAGGAGAACATGGCTAACAGGGAAACTTCCCTCTGCAGCACAACTCCTAATTAGATAAGGATTTCCATGCAGATCTTCTTCCCTAAACTACGCCATCCATGGCTTGGTCGAACCAGAACACCAACACTATAAATAAGACATGAGGTTGGTAAGCTAAGGTGCGTTACAAATTCCTTGTTTACAGTATTACACCTTATTCAGATCCCCGTTTGACTTTAGCATTAGAATGCCATCGGCCACCACAACGGTGGTCCGTGGCTCACGTGCGTTCCTTGTGCAGGTTAGCAGGTTTGTAGGTCAAGGTCAAAGCAGGGAGTAGAAAATGACTGCATCAGAGTGGGAGTCTATTCAGAGCTCATGGAGCCTGATCAAGATGACTTGCTAGGGATCATTGTCCTACCATAGATAATGGTGGTCAAACATTGCCAAAGTTTAGTCAGATCAATATGACTGATGAAGACAACTTCTGGTCCGCTCTGAGACCTTGTCTGCCATGGACGGATAAAGATGGCTTAGAAAGTGGGAGTCCAGTCAAAGCTCACGAAGCCTGACAAAAATGACTTGCCAGGGATCATTATCCTACCATAGACAATGGTGGCCAAACATGACCAAAGTTCAGTCAATTCAATAAGACTAATGAAGACAACTTATGATATTCTCGAATGTCTAGTCCGCTAAGAACAGACAAAGATGGCTTAGAAAGTGGGAGTCTAGTCAGAAGTCACGAAACCTGACAAAATGACTTGCCAGGGATCATTGTCCGACCATAGACAACGATGGCCAAACTTTATCAAGGTTTAGTCAATTCATTGAAAGTGATGAAAACAAATCATGGTATGCTCTACAGCCTAGTCCGCCGAGAGCGGATTAAGCGACTCGAGGAATCAAAAGTGTGATTAACTTGGGCACTCGAATGATCTCTCATCCGCCAAGATTATTCCACTGCACGGAGTTTATCTAACCTACAAGGTTTGGCAAAAATAACTTCTGGGACTCTTAAGAGTACAAATTAGAATTGCTTGATTTCAGGAGAAATCGCAAGTTGAGCGATCAAAACTCTCATTAGCAGATAAATTAACAAAAAAAATTTCTGACGTAGCAAAATCTCTTGTCTAAAGACCAACACCGTGGCAAGGCAACATAAAAAAGATTCTCCAATGGCATGACACCTCAACGGTTAGAGCTTGGCGGATGGTACCACTAGGTCATGGGTTCAAACCCAGTTTGCGGCATCTTTAGTGGGTTCTGGGATCGTATAAAAATCTTGTTTGCCTTTCAAAAAAAAAAAAGATTCAGCAGGAAAATCTAGAAAAGTACAAGTACAAACCATTACTTAACAAATCGTTTTTCATTGATGATTCAAAATATACAGAATTTACACATTATCAGGAGGAGGTTCAGATACAGCGCGATAGGGCTTAACAGGAGAAGAAGCAGAAGATGGCTTCGCATGCACTACAACTTCAACACCCTGACCTTGGTCATCCTCTCCTTGCGACTGATCAAAAGCTTATTTGAACTCCGCCTAGGCCATCTTTATGTAATAAGATAGATCCCAATCAGGATGATCATCTTCCATCAGCTCCAAGAACCTTAGTCGTCCTTTCATCACTCAGTTGAATTCGAACGTGCGGTGAGTCTTGAGAAGCCCCTCCTCGCGAGCCTTTGATTTCGCGAGATCCCGCTTTGCCAGCTCCAGTCTGGCTGCCAATGCATCATCTCTGGATTGCTCAGTACTTAGCTTATCCTTGATCTGGCTGAGCTCATTTTGTGTCCAAAGAAGCTGCTCTTTTGCTGTCCTTGCAAACTTGGCGTTGAAAGAAATGTCGACCGCCAGCTGCTAACGATGGGCATCCCATTCAGATTCCTTGTTGCCCTTCTCAACAGTCAGAGCCTGAACCCCAAACTGCATATTCACCACGACCTCCCTAGCAAGCTTCAAGTCACATTGGTCGTGATTCAACTCCGCCTCCAACCTGTCCTTCAAAGATGTCACATTGGTCAAGTCAGACTCAAGTGATTCCAAGTAGACCCTCTGAGCCTCCAATTTTGTCTGCAAGGCCTCTAGTTGAGCCCCTGATTCAATAGGCCTCTGGCCCCCAAGCTGTTTCGTCAGTGATTAGATCTCGCGGAGAGCACTGAAGTACGACTTCTGCAGATGTGCAAAAACTTGTTCCAAGGTATACACCCTCTCACGAGTGGCTTCCACCTCCATCCTAACGACAACAACTTGATTCAGATACGACATCCCCGACATCAGATGTCTCTGTCCCTTGTCCATACCCTCGCCCAATGTATCCCCTTCTGACTTCTGAGAATGATTGGCCAGCCAATAATTCCATCTACTAATATGCTTCTTGGAAGCATCAGAAATGTCAACCTCCTAAAACCAAGCATGGTTGCTCATCTTTACCATATTTGTAGCAAAAAGACTTATTCGCGCATCTGGATGAAGATCTTTTGGGTCTGCAATCACACCAGCGTCGCCCTTCGCCATCTTCATCGCATCAGGGGTCGCTTTCACTGCTTTCCCCTTCTCACAGCAACTGGCTCCCTCTCACCTATCGATTCTGTAGCAGTTGAAGGGAAGGAGGGTAGGGAACCACTCCTCTGATTGACCTTGATTGCAAACCGAGGGTGAGAATCGGAAAGAGGGCATTATGAACGACAAGGAGCGGACCGTTCATCGTAGGGATGATGGTCATGCAACTTTTCGCCAGTCTGAGAGGACTCTTGATCCAAAGAGGGGTTATATTTGAAATCCTTCAAAGAGAAAGAACGAGTCTGGCCAGCATCAGATGAAGCGACCATTCCCATCTATAGCAGAAAGTTGTTCAAGATCTTTGCCTGCTCAGTGCTCAACTTCATCACATCATCCAACCCACAATTTTAAGATACTCATTCTCCAGGTTGGGAAGAAAAAAGGGTGGATATCGCCTGAGCATCTTGCCTCTCGAACACATTAGCTTCTACCCCAGCGGACGCATCACGATCTTGACTTGCAACTTTTAGTTCCCCTTCGAAGATGCCAATAGCCTAGAAGCGTACTTAGATGCAGTGTGAGGCTTCTTAGAAAGCAAAGATGAAGAAAGTGTCGCATCCAACTCCGCGCTCCTTGTTGGGCTAGGAATTGTGACCTTGGTGAGCTTTCTCTTCTTTGAAGGAGGTTCGCTAGTAGACTTCGACTTCGAAACCCTAAAGAGAGTGAAAGCCTCATGCCAGTTAGCCCACAGTCCACTACGCTTGATGTAGTCGGGTTGCACAACATCTTCCACCCGCATGAAGGGAATGTCACCAAATTGATCCAAGGCTTATTTGTCCTTTAGAGAAAGGGGCGTTGTTGTAAATTTTCCAAAAAGCATGGATAACAGTTCAGTGTGTAATCAACATGAGTGGAAGCAAGAAAGGTATTACACTCACTCAGTCGTTTGATCTTCGGTTCGATTGGATGGTCGTCAAGCTTGAAATACTTCGAGTTAGCAGGAGCCATGAAACAATACTTCTGCCAGAATTTGTAATCTTCCAAAAATTTGCCCAAATAAGCTGATGACTTCAACATGCTCACAGCATGCACATTCAACCTAGGATAGGTGAGCAATTGGATCGCCCTCGGAGACATTCAAAGACCAGCATCTTTCGCCCTGATTAAAATGGCGATCACAGTTTTGTATCTGTTTGGTACCAGCTGAGCGGGTGGAATACCAAGGTACGCCCAAAAGCGCCAAATTTCCTCAATAACATGGAAACAAACGCTCGATTGAAGCATAGCTCTGTGCAAGAAAATGAATCCTCTCGAAAGAGACAAAAATGTCTAACCAACTCCCAATGAAAAGAGCTCCAGATCGTCAAAAATATGATATTTTTTGCGAAGACCTACCAGACTCACCTATGAGATTAACCTCTCCTCAAAAAAATCACAAGCTTTAGCAAATAGTTCATCAAGAAGTTGATTCTGGCCGGCATGGAAGAACATACGAACTTTCGATTACGCTTGCTAAAACTGAAGTTGAATAGAGCAAAAACGCAGAAGCGAAACAACAAAATAAGGTCTCTGAGAAATTGCAGAAGTAAAGAAACTAAACTCTGCAAAGGATGAGACATGTATATTAGCAAGGATTTTCGCTTTGTTTTAGAAGTCGCGTACCTGGTTAATGATGTGTGCCGCTCGAGGAGATGATTAGACTCGATCATTGTGACCGCCCAGTTCCCTCGTGAAGTGACTTAGTGGACCAACGAGCTAGCCCACTAACTCGGGGGAGTAGCTGATGATACACTAAACCATCTTGCAATCCACTCCATACATGTGGCATGGTGATCTCATTAACAGAGTTAAATGACCCTAGATGAGCGCCCAATCTAACAAAGCCCACTATGGGGGGTTCCATGAGGTTGGACCCAATCATCGGTGCCCTATTAAGCCCATAAGTCATATGGTCAACCCAATACGCATAAGACCTAATAAGTCAAGTATCTAAGAGTTTGACCTAAAACAGACAGGCCAGAAACACATTGACTCCTACCAAGAAACAAATACTAGAGTATAGGTTGTGTATGAAAACTCTCCTGCATGGACAACTCTCAACAAGGAAACGAATATCAAAGTATAAATCGTGCATGGAAACTCGACTTCATGGACAATACTCCACAAGGAAAGGATCTCTAATATATATTTTTCCTTAAACCACGCCACCAAAGGCATAGTCGAACAAGGACTCTCACATGATAAATAGGGCACAAGGTTAAGGAACAAAGGTACGCTACAAAACACAATTATAAGCATTACACTTTTCTCAAGCCTTGTCTGAATTAAGCATCAAAGTGCCATCGGCCGCCACAACGGGGGTTTTTGGCTCATGTGTGTTCCTTGAGCAGGTCAAGGTCAAGGAGAACGGAAACTGATTCATCACATATCATTCATTTATTTCATTC
The DNA here is from genome assembly GCA_963556465.1 of Berberis vulgaris. Taxonomy (NCBI): domain Eukaryota; kingdom Viridiplantae; phylum Streptophyta; class Magnoliopsida; order Ranunculales; family Berberidaceae; genus Berberis; species Berberis vulgaris. The sequence goes on from OY747126.1 coordinate 52,083,270, forward strand.
TTTTGACATGGAGGTTTATTATTCTAAGGTATGAAGATGTCATTGATTACTGACTCCATGGAGGATAAGACCATTTAGCAGATTCATGATCACCTAGACAAAGAACTTGAGATCGCTCATTGCTTGTTGACTATATTATGGGGTAGTGTATTTTTTGTTGCAATAGAATAAGATTGAGGTTGGGATATTTGGTGATGCTCGAAGATTTCGATAAGATTCCTACTTTCGATTGGGGCAATATGTTATTGTGCAACCTCTATGTTCTGTTGGACAAACTTTCGCACACACCACATAAACAAGTCAGTGGCATGTTTCTGATCGTTGTGATAAGTTATTTATTTTTAAAATTAGTGAAATTTTATTTTTTTTCAATGCATGTTTATGAGTAATGTGTTTATTAAGGAGTATTTTTTATCAATGAATTTTTTTGTTCATATATTTTTATTTAGTGTGGTGTGGTATCTTTAAATCAAGGAATATATATATATATATATATATATATATATATATATATATATATATATATATATATATATATATATATATATATATATATATATATATATTTGTGAATATATTTTTTGAATATGATAAATATTTGTGTTTGTGTTTCTTTAGTTCAATAAGGCTCTATTTATTAATTTTGTGCATAAAAGTTGTTCAATTGATTGCTAGGAATCTAACACTTACATTGATAGTGATAAAGAGTGAAGCGCTAATGTCATCCTATATTGTAATATGATTAAGTTATATGTGAGAGACTCACGGTCAAATCCATTGCCAACAAAGTTTGGCATGATAAATGAAGTAATTTGAAATTCTCAACCAAATGTAGTTGCAATTAAATTAACACAAAAACTCATGTTTAGTTGAATTCCAAGAGAACTAGGTTTTGTGTCATGTGACGGTAATAAGTATAACGTTTTCATATATACAAATTCCATTGCCAAGTTACTACTACACTACTACAAAATCCATAATAAAACACATTGGACATCATCGGTATCTCGAAGTTTCCAAAAAAAGATAATAACTTCATTGTAAAGTAAACAAGTAGTCATAAATTCATAACTCACAAGTCGTAGCAACATTACAAAAGCACAACACATAATATAATCACAAGTTCATAAGTTTGGTTTGAATTGAGTAGATTCTTCATGTTAGCATTGTCCCCCATCTAGTAGCTTTCTTTCTCTAATTTTTTGTGGATAAGTAATAAAATAGAGGTTTTATTGAAATTCGATTATGGAGTTGCCAAACAAGCTGTCATGGCAAATATGCTTACCACCACTTAATTTAAATACAAGATTCCTCATCGTAGACATGAAAATATTGATGTTCCTAAAAATTATATAAAACTGTGAAAAGGTGCAAAAGTAGTCTCCTTAAGTAATGACTTTCTAAATACAAACTCCCACAAGAGGCATTGTATCATCATACCAATCTACATTATAAATCAGGATGGTGTTTGAGGTTGGAGATAAAGACGATTGAGATTTACCCAAATATAAGAATCTAACGGATCGTATAAAACTTAAAGCACCAAGATTGCAAGGGTTTGATTCCCATACCCAACATTTTGATATTTATTTATTTTTTTCAATTGTTGATGGTGGTGATCAGACATGTAAGTATGAAGGATGAAAACTTAAGGGTGATCATGTTTTGACAAGTTTTAAAATTTTATTATGCCAACGGCATGGAAAATACCCTAGTCTATTTTACAAATCAGAATGGTGTTTGGGGTTGGAGATAAATGACGGTTAGGATTAAAAGTTGCAGAAGATATTGATGGTGGAGATTCATTATTAACGACATGTTTGTAAATAAGTTGCAAGTAGAAGGGCAAATAAAATCTATCTTACAAATCAGAATGGTGTTTGAGGTTGGAGATAAAAGATGGTTAAAATTAAAAGTTGCGAAAGATGTTGATGGTGGAGATTCATTATTAACGACATGTTTGTAAATAAGTTGCAAGTAGATGGGCAAATAAAATCTATCTTACAAATCAAAATGATGTTTGGAGTTGGAAATAAAATAGGGTTAGGATTGAAAGTTGCGAAAGATGTTGATGATGGAGATTCATTATTAACAATGACATGTTAGTAAATAAATTGCAAGTAGAAGGGCAAATAAAATCCATCTTACAAATCAGAATGATGTTTGGGGTTGGAGATAAAAGACGATTAGGATTGAAAGTTGCGGAAGATATTGATGGTGGAGATTCATTATCAACAATGGCATGTTTGTAAATAAGTTGCAAGTAGAAGTGCAAATAAAATGAACAAAAAGGAGAAAAAGTTTGTGGAGTACATATGTGGTGGAGAGAGAAAATTATGTTTTTTAAATCAAATTGTCATAGTTATCTACTTAGTTGTCGGATTTTAGTAAATTTGGTATGGTTGAAATGCATTTTTGAAGATCTTTCCAACGAAACCAATCATTAATATAAACGCTTAAAGTTTTAAAAATGCATTTCACGCCACATGCATTTTAAATAATTGTAATCTAATGCACTTCATGTTGTAAGTAATTCAATATTAAGACACATTCAAGCAAAAACGATGAATTCCATATTTTGGGAAATCAAAGTTTGAGAAGAATTAATTGAGCGGTTTTAAAATGTGATTTTTTCCCAATTGTTTAAAATTTTAACTGAGTTTGGCCTATTGCCACGACCCACCTTCTACCGTGCCAACGAAGCAGGAAATATAGTAGTCTATATAACAAATCAGATTGGTGTTTTTGGTTGGAAATAAAAGACGGGTGAAATTTACATAAAAAATATCTAACGAATCACATAGGAGGGAGAGGGTGTTTGACTGAAATTTATGTTCGCATAGGATACTAAAATACCCCTCGCCAAAGTTTAAAATTTTCTTTCTGTCAAACAATTTGAATGTCGAAGGTTCGGGAATAACACTTGTCTACCTTACAAATTAGAATGGTATTTGGGGTTGGAGATAAAAGACGGTTAGGATTGTAAGTTGCGGAGGATGTTGATGGTGGAGATTCATTATTAACAACATGTTTGTAAATAAGTTGCAAGTAGAAGGGCAAATAAAATCTATTTTACAAATCAGAATGATGTTTGGGGTTGGAGATAAAAGACTGTTAGGATTGAAAGTTGCGGAAGATGTTGATGGTGGAGATTCATAATCAGCGACATGTTTGTAAATAAGCTGTAAGTAGAAGTGCAAATAAAATGAACAAAAGGGAGAAAAAAATTGTAGAATGCATAAGTGGTAGAAAGAAAAAAAAATTGTGTTTTTTAAATAAAATCGTCATAATTATCTACTTAGTTGTCGGATTTTAGTAAATTTGGTATGGTTGAAATGCATCTTTGAAGATATTTCTAAAGAAACCAAATCACTAATACAAACTAATGCGTCTAAATCTCATCTTCTTGTAAGTTTGACCTGCAAAACAAATGTTAAACTGCCAAAGACCACCTTTTTGGTGACCAAAGGCACTCCGATGCTTAAGTTAGCAACTCTGTTTGAAAAAGGAAGTAATCTGGACAAAACTCAGTTAAAGTTGCACACTTTGGTCGATTGTTCTCTTTACCTTATATAATGGTCATTGTTAATTCTTTGGGTGGCTTAAGCATGTAAAGAAGACGTTCTTAGTAACAGTATCCTCCTTTATGAAGGTGTGTCCGTGGAGGCGTAACTCTCTCCATGACTCTTTTTTATGCAACGGTTTTCTTCTTTATGATTGAACTCGTGCGGGCCTAGATTTGGGCATTAGCCATGATTTCTTTTGATAGGCCCTGTCTGGGCTTTTATGATTGGTTTTGCCTTCTTTGGGCTTTATGAACTGATACAGTAGATGGGATACCTGATCCTCGTGATGGATGATTTCTACCACGTGTGAGACTGTGATGACAGTCTATTTTGATGTATCATTAGTTGTTCCCTCCTCAGTTAGTGGGTATGTTGTCATGGCCACTAACTTCGTGACAGTTGGACTTTCAATTCCATCGTTACCTTGTTTATCCGTTCCTTGCTTGTCAACGACTGTGACTGTGATGACAATTTATTTAATACTTGTCAACGACTTTTACTTAGTTGGTGTTTCGATTCCTTGTTTATCCATTCATTTTTGCACATATTTTTGGGATTTCGCGTGCCATCATATCCCACACGTCGTCCCATATGCAGTCTCTTCGTTGTTCTGCTCAATAAAGAGGGACGCAACATGTTCGTTTCCCTCTTTACGCCATATTTTAAATTAGGGTTCTTTCTTCTTTCCCTCTTCATTTTCTTATTTTCTTGTTTGTTTGCGATGTGAGCAGCTTGCTATCTGCGAAACTCACTTATCTCCCAAGAAGGTTTCTCAGGCGACGCTGGATAATGTTCGTTCTGACTACTCTTTACCTTCTGACCTTGTGATCATTTTGCCTCGACAGAGTGACAGTCCTTGTCGTCCGAGGAAGGGGTATATTGCGCTCTACCCGTGCATGTTTCAATCAGGCTTTTGATTTCTAGTTCCAGAGTTATTCTGGGCGAATTTATATTTTCTGGCCATTCCTCTTGCTCAGATGGGCCCTAACGATAGGAGGGTTATGGTTTTCACATATGCAAGAGCCATCATTTCTAGTATTCCTTTGACTGTTAGGACTTTGCACTCGGTGGTTGGTATGTTGGTGACCAAGAGTATTTGTTTTCTTCGTTCCCCTGTGTGTTTTAGTAATCTGAACAATGATATCAGGGGTTGGTCGTGAGTCTAGTTCTATGCCTCTGTCCGTTCTGGCTATTTCGACTTGTGAGGTCAACAAATAGTAGGCTCCTTCCGAGTTTCTAAAAAACGGAGGGATCTGCAATTGACTGTGGAAGAACAATGAACAACAAGCATTTTTTGCAGCTTCCCAAGGTTCCTTTGGAGACCTTTCTATCCGATGTCATGGTAGAGCACATTGGCTTGTACAGCATGAATGAGGCTGAGCAGACTTTGCTGATCGAAATGCAAGCTGAGAAAATTGTTGCCCACGTTGCTTCTATTGGCGTTAGTAATGCTAGCACTGATGGGAAAGTAAGCTCAGATGTTACGAATCTCGATGTTCTTGTTAGTCCAATTCTATAAAGAGAAAAATCCCGAGGCCTGTTAGTCCGTCGAAATGGTTGTTTATAAGTTCTGACAGTGTTTCAAAAAGGAAACAGCTCCTCGATTCTATTCGTCACGTTGTTCTTTATTCAATTTCTATCAATAGGGAGTTTGCAAGAGAGGATCATTTATCTCTCGAGGGGGTTGAAGAGATAAGGTTGGTGTTGGAGAGGAGTGAAATAGAGACTATTTGCCCTTTGGATGATAATGAAAAGAAGCTTGTTTCTGCATATGGTGGGCCTGACGCTACTGAATGTTCTAAGGATGATCCTAGAGCTATTGATGATAAAATGTTCAAGCTAGCAGATCTCCAATCTAAAGAGATTGACAATCGCAGTCGAGGTCTTGAGGTGCGGTCTTATCAATCTTCTTCTGCTCTCGTTGACAGTACGGCGGAGTTTTTGCCTTCTCCTGCCTACTTAGGTTCTTCTGCTCCTATTGGTACTACTACTTGTTCTACTTCTGCTGCGACAACTACGTAGTGAAAGAGTAAGGATAGTTTTTCTGTCATTCCGTCTTCTCTCCCGGGCTATTGGAGGTGGCTCCTTCGTGCTTTCGGATTCCCACATTCTTCATCCGCAAATTAGTTGGAAAGAGCCTATCCCTAAACTGATTCGCGTTAAGTCGGATAGGAAGTTTTGTTAGTTTACCCAGCTCGACGTGTAGGACAATGCACGTAGGTTGATCAACAAATGGCACAAGCGGTCGATGGAGAGGCATTCGATGCCTGTGTTGGATTCAGGCCTTCATCTGATGATGACCTTAGACAAATAATGGATGGGATGAATCATCTCACTTAAGCAGGGGTGAGGAGCTCAGATTACCAAGCTAGTCGTAATTAGGTGGCATCTCTGGAGAGGAAGTTCGCAGTGTTGTTGTTGGTGTTTTCTCACTTCATTTTTTCAATCTGACATGTTGAGAACGTGATGCGCAGAATAGGATAAAGCGGTTGGGGTTGCTCGAGCCTCATTGATTGAGGCGGAGGGTTCATGGGATCAATCTACAGCTCAGCTCGAGTCTTTGATAATCAATTTGGATGGTGTTTGTGCACGCTTACACGATGTGGAGAGGGACTATCTACCGATAAGGCGATTCATGATGAGGTTGCACGTGTCATGGTTGAGCAGTCCATCAATCACAATGTCGGGGAGAAAAGAGTAGAGCAATTAATGGCCACACTTGACGAGGTCAAGGCAGATGCCTCTGCGATGCTTGCCATCGCTGAAGGATGACTTGTTGCAGCTTGGAATGAACTTGCTTTCGTCACATACAGGAACATTGTGGAGGTGGAAGATTGGCAGTGAATCGTTGATGGACAAACTGAGCTTCTTGACTATATCGAGGGGCTTGGTGTTGATTTGTCCCAGTACCGTTACTTGGTCGATCAGACTTTTGAAGATGAAGATGGTGACAAAGACATTCTGAGTTCTTAGGGTGATCCAGTGGTTGAAGAACCATTGCTTCCTTCTCCTTTTGAAGAGAGAGCTCTTGATTAGTGATCCGGTTGCCTCTTGTCCGTTAGATGATGTCACCAATGATGTTGTGATGGCCTCCGCTTTATCTCCTACACATTTTCCTTCTTATCTGAATGTGATAGAATAGTTTTATTAAGGAAAAGAACTTTTCTCCTTAGTATTCTTATTTTTCATCGTAGTCGTAATTTGTCTTGTTGACTCATTGCATGTTGCTTATACCTTTCTTTGGTCAGTCATAGTTATCGAAATAAGTTGCACTGCGTATCTCCAGTTTGATTTTTTTGATTGGCCATGGAGCCTTTATGGCTACTTTTATGCTTTGACGCATTGGTTGCCTCAAAGTGGGTTGACTTTATCGTTTCTTTTTTATGTGTTGAGCATATTCGAGCAAGTTGACTTTTTCGTCTCAACTTTGTATTGGTTGTCTCGAAGCTTTTATGAGAAAATTGGTTTGTTTGTCCAACTTTTACTTCGTTGGTTCAATGTACTAGTCGACCCGAGGTTCTTTATTTGAATAAGTTGACTCGTTCATCTAATTTTTACTTCGTTGGTTCGACATACTAGTCGACCAGAAGATCTCTGAGTTAAGTTGACTCATTCGACCAACTTTCACTTCATTGGTTTGACGTACTAGTCAACCCGAGGTTGCTTTTTAATTAAGTTGACTTGTTTGTCAAATTTTCACCTTGTTGGTTCAACGCGTACTAGTCTACACGAAGCTCTTTGAATTAAGTTGACTCGTTTGTCCAAATCTTTCTTTGTTGTTCGGCGTACTAGTCAACCTGAAGTTCTTTTTTAGTAAGTTCATTCGTTTCGTCCAACTTTTACTTTGTTGGTTTGACATACTAGTCAACCTAAAGTTCTTTGAGTTAAGTTGACTCGTTCGTCCAACTTTCACTTTGTCGGTTTGACGCACTAGTCAACCCGAAGTTGTTTTTTAATTAAGTTGACTTGTTTGTCCAACTTTTACTTCGTTGGTTCAACGTACTAGTCGACCCGAAGCTATTTGAATTAAGTTGACTCATTCGTCCAACTTTAACTTCGTGGTTGATCAGACTATAAGTTTATTATATATATCCGACTCATGTCCTAATTTCTTTTGGCTTGATATGTCGATTGCTCTGCATTGTCGAGTTTTGATGCTTTTATTATGTTGTCCATGCGTAAGATGAGGATTCCTTTCTCGATATTCTGACCAACCCTAGCGGTTGTTCTTCTTGAAAAGTTACGCTAGATTGTAAAGTGGTTTGCTTCGTCTTCTTGTCTTGGTTGAAGTTGATCATCGTGTTGCTAGATATTTACGTTTTTGTTGCTTTGTTTTGCATTGCCTATGTCTTCAAGTTGCCGGATTTGCTACTGGTTACGTTTTGTCGTCGTTTGGATATGTTATTGTAGCTAATGGACTCGGGGTGCTTTCTGACTCAGTAACTGAGCAGTGTTAAATTGTTCGATCATGCTCACATCAACACTAAACTATCCAATCATGCTCACATCAGCGCCAAATTGTCTAATCATGCTTGCATCAGCACCAATTGCCGAAGTCTAATCGAGTATGTTGTCGTTAATTTCATCTTTTGTAATTTGGGTTGGGCTTGCATCCGTCAGTAGGGTCTTTGAACTGTGTCAGTTGATTGGTGCAAGCCTTTCCATGTTCTTTTACCGTGAATCGGTAAAATGGTTTGTCTAGTTTCATTTTACGTTAATATTCCTACTTCGATATAAATCAACTCGAGTGGGAGGTGTTTCCGGATGCTTCTTCAGTTGGGTTGATCATTTTGTTCCCTTCAGCCATGCAGTATAGGGCGTATATTAGTTCCCTGGGCTATTCTTTTGATCTCGCAGTGGAATCTATCTTTTCTCTTCCTTTGAGCTATTTGTCTGGCATTCCGATGAATTTGTCGAGTCGTTCATTCTGAACCCAAAGCTCAATTTCATCTTTTAGTTTGTAGCAGTCTCTCATTCTTTCCTCCCTCTCTCCTTTCCCATTTTTTCGAGAGGTTTTCTCTTTCTTGGTCATTTTTCTTCCTTGCAGCTTTCATATCCTTAAGAAAAATGTGTTTTTGGGCGGTTTTCAACAGGATCGCCATGATTTTTTGGGGTTCCAAGTTGAGAACATAAAAAAGGGTCATCTTTACATCCAAGCGGTGAAAGCAGCAGTAGACGTGTCATCGCTGCATCCATCAATCATTGTTAGCTCGTTAGTAAAATGAGTGATGCATTCCCTTATCGTCTCCTCATGCTTCTATTTGATGTGAAGGAGATAGTGTGGTCCTTTCCTCATTCGCCGACTTCCGATGAATCTTGTGATAAAGGCGGTAGCTAGTGCTTGGAAGGAGTATATTGACGTCGGTGGTAAGTGATAAGCAGCCAAAGCATCGTTACACCCCTAAATATACAATTGTTAAGTCCAATTATCTAATAAAAATATCTCATTACGTGTATTTTGTGCATTTTGTAGGAATTCAAGCACAAATCTCAAATCATGCATAAAGTGGCACAATAAGGCTAAATTCAACAACTAGAAGACCCAATTGGAGTTCAAATGCATTCATAAAGATTAAAGAATTTCAATCCCAAGACCCATGAAGTCAAGCCAACAAAGCATCAATAACTACGAATCTCGAGAAAATCAACATGAAGATTTGGATGTTCACATGACCGACTTTATCATAAAAAAAATTCTACAAGACATGTTTCCTTATTCAACTCAAACACCATTTCTTGTTTCACTCAACCATGTTTCCTTGTTTCATTCAACCATGTTTCATTGTTTAACTCAAACCATGTTTCCTTGTTTCACTCAACCATATTTCTTTATTTCACTCAAACCCTTTTTACTTAAAAAAAATCCCATACATAGAGTTCATAGAGGATAGTTAGTCTAAATAGTTTTTTTTTTTTTTAGTTCTTTGCTTTATATTTTTGCTTGGTAGAGAAGTGCATGTACTACATTTTAATTTTTTCATTGAAGAAGTAAGTTTATCTTTTTCAATTATGTCTCTTTCCCCTTTAACTTTTAGTTTATTCTCACCATCTATTATTTTACTCTTCTCTTTATAACTTAAATCAAAAATCATATTTGTCTTCTAATCCAAATGAAGTAGTCAATAACCTTTACTTCCACTATGCATTGTTGAAGTGCATTGCAAGTTGAAGGAAAAAATAAACAACAAAGATAGTTATTTCTTTGATTGATGTCGAAAATCATACAACAACATTAATGTCAGTTTTATGCATCAATCAAATGGCGCCGTTGCACATCACTTGGTGAAGGAAGACATTATTGAAGATACAACTTTGGAGACAATAGAGAAGATTTTTAATTTCTTTAATTTTTTCCCCTTTTCTTTAAATTTGTTTTTGTCATCTTTGTGCGTTTTTTGGGTAATTTTTAGCACATAATGGGAATAACACGGCAGCAAATGGCTCAAACAATGTCTGTTTAACGTGAAACTTTTACAGCAAATTTTGTGACACTCCCCTGAATTTTGGTAATTTTTTCATTTTATTTAGGTTGGTTGCCTGTTGAACAAATTAGTTTGGAAAAGTAGTGATAAAGCTAATGAATTGCCTAAGATTTGCTTGAAGACCTTTTTTTTATTTTTTATTTGTAGTTTCAGTGAGGAAGAGAGTTTATTCTTTAGTAATTTTTTTTAATATGCCTCGAATGGTCGAGTGCATCTTGTAATAGTTAGGCATTATTTTAGTATTAGGTTGATTGTTAGTTTTAGGTTAGAATTAATTCACTTTCAAAAAAAAAAAAAAACATTTGACTTGTTGAAAACAATCTAAGTCAGAAATGAAATTTAAAAAAAATTGTTATTTGAAAATGGCTAACTTTTTTTTGTAGTGGACAACCAGTGGTGTTGTGGGAGAGAGAGAAATTGCTTGAACCTAGGAGGAGTAGCTCTCAAATAACACTTCTCTCTACTCCCACGGTGTAGACCTTGTGTTCGAGCTCATAAGTTAGTAAATATCTTTTTCTGACACATTGTTTTAGTGGCTTGGGTGCCGAGTGAAAATCGATTGGACATTGCTTGGTGTTTTTTTATGTTTCTGCATCTTAACGAACTGCGTGGTTTCTTACATTAATAAACGACAATAAACAGAAAGGGCAGACCTAGTCATGTTTTTGGAACTGGTGGGATTTTATCACCCACCTCATCACTCTAGCTGTGTGAAACCAAGGCACATAATAAAATCAACTAAGATTATAGCCAACTAAATGATGTTCATAGGACAACTAAGACCAAGGTTATTATGCTAAATTTTGTGTTGACTAAAGCTAAACGTGACGTTTGGTTTAATCATTCAATGAACTTCGAGAGGTCGTTGCCACATGGGTAACTCACCCGGTACACCAAGTCACTAGTAAGCTGTGGACCACAGGACATGGTGTAACTAAAAATTTTGGCTAGGAACACACACCCTATGTATTTTACATGCATCGTTCTCATATCAATCGGTCTACAGAGCGGTAGCACATGTACAGTTCTTAATTAGACCACGTGATCTCCTGTCACTTGTGCAATAATCCAGCTTCTTGCAAGTATAACTCTAATCTTCTGATTTTGGACTTTGTACTATTGGATACAAGCTTTTAGGATCATCTGTTAGCACCCTATCTAATCAGGCAATAATAGATAACAATGTAACATCCGCTAGTTTCAATCAATCTTATCCCTTACTGATTAACAAAATAAAATCCCATTAAAACGTTGTTTGCTTAGATTTGTCATTTGTGTGGTTCAGAAGTGATTGTTGTTTGTGTATATCTTCTTAGCAATCATCTAGGGATACTTGATCTTGTGTTTAGTCACTATCATCTTTCCAATTCATCTTTTTCCTTTTATGAAAGTTTGGGAACGACCCAACAAACGCTTGGTTCGTATCCAAATTTTTTTCTAGCCACCCTAATCCACTTTTTGCCTCTTCACCACACTCATCTCCATCTACCTCCCATCACTTTCGAATCAACACTGAAATGGAAGAACATACAATTTGGGAATACAATGTTCCCCTTGCTGCTAATGTGCACAGATGCATTAAGTTTTCCCCTATCACGACAACTCAATTTCATATTAGACCAACTATTATTAATATCTTGCTGAAGTTTCATGGGCATGATTGAGAAAGCCCATATGTCCATCTTGAAAAGTTTCTTGAATTTTGTAGTACTTTTAAGAACCAAAACATAGATGAGGAAAATGTTTAACTTCGCTTGTTTCATTTCTTTCTTGATGATTGGGCCACCTCATGGCTAAATTCCCTCCCTACCAATTCCATCAAATCATGAGAGGATTTAGTTAGAAATTTTCTAGCGAAGTACTTCCCTATGAGAAAGACCTTAGAAATTAGAAGATAATTAGAGGAGTTTACTCAAACACATGATGAACTTTTTTATTAAGCATGGGACGACTTTCAAGATTTACTCATCAAGTGCCCCCATCATGGCTTTGAAAAATGAGTGCTAGTGCAGAGTTTCTATAATGGATTGAGTGTCAAATCTAAAAATATGATCGAATATATGCACCAAGGGAAATTCATGCGTAAAACTGGTACTGATGCTTATACATTTCTAAGTTAACTTGTTGATGATTCTCAATAATGGACTACCCATAGAGACTTGAAACCTAGTTCTTCTAGAAAATCACGTCTATTTGTACCAAATCAAGATTCCGAACCAGACATCAAAACCTTCCTCAAGAACTTTGCTAAGGAAATTAAATCTATTGTGACGAAGTTTGCCTCTAAAGCCAAAAAATAGACTTTTAAGCCTTGTACCTTTTGCCTCAAAGAAGATCATATAGATTCTTATTGTCCTTTAACTTCAGGTGGCAATGAACCTCCAGAGGAGGTGTGTGTATTTAACAGTGAACGTTAATCAAACACATTCGGTCAAACATACACATCTGCAAATCGACATCCCTCTAACCTTTCCTATGGTGGAGACTTTTATGAACAACCACCAAGAAGTTCAGGGAATCCTCCTGGGTTTCAATACCCTAGGCAACCTAGTGAACAAGCTCACAACTCACGCAGTTATCCCAGACAGGTTCAATATGGACCTCAATCGAACCAATGGCAACAAAATCAATATCCACCACAGGTAGGATCTCTTTCATACCGGCAAAATCCACCTGTAAACCTATCTATGGTACCTATCCCTCATAATTCTTATGGTCAACCTCAATTTAGCAACTTTCAGGACTTGGTAACTCAAACTCAATATGCTACTATTTTACCACCTTGAAAACCATCATTGGAAAATATGATGCACAAATTAATGGAAACCAATGTTGTTAACTCCCAAGCCATCCACCAGCTTCAACAACAATTGCAACAATTGACCGTGGGAAAGGAAAAAGGAACATTCCCCAGTCAACCCATCCCTAATCCAAAAGGTGCTCCCCAAGCCCATGTCAATGAAATTGGTAGTAGTATTGATTCACATGGAGAAGTTAAAGTTGTCACCACCCTTTGTCCTAGCCAAGCAATTGGTAATGACATAGAACAACCCAAGATAACTGATGTGGTTTCTAAAGAGTGCGTTCCTAAACCAATTGATAACGCTAAAGGTTCTTCTTAAACTAGTTTAAACTCACCCTCTCAGCTTCTCGTAGAGCCAGTAAAGTATATACCTAAGGCATCTTTTCCCAAATCCCTTTTAGGTAACAAAAAAAAGAAATAATTTCAAGAAATACTAGGGATTTTTAAAGGAGTGCACATCAACATCCCTCTTTTGTCTGCTATCCAACAAGTACCAATCTATGTAAAAAATTTCAAGGACATGTACTAAAAGAGAAAAATGGAAGTACTTAAAACTGCATGTGTGATACCCTTGTGTGGGCGGACCTGAGGGGGAGGGTGAGGGAAAGGCCCATGATGGCGAAGCCCAACAGGCCCGTGGATCCCAATAGGGGTTGGGCGAGCTACCAAGGGGAGATTATAATCCCACATCGCCTAGGTGAGGGATGGGGATGTGCTATATATGTACGAGTTTGGATCTACAAAGTACTACGTGTTTTAAAGCCGTGCGGGCCTTGGGCCCAAAGAGAACAATATAGTACTCTGTGGATTGGGTCGTCACATAATGGTATCAGAGCCGAACCTAGCCGGAAGTGTGCCAACGGGGACATTGGGCTCCCTTACGGGGGTGGACTGTGATACCCTTGTGTGGGCGGACCTGAGGGAGAGGGTGAGGGAAAGGCCCGTGATGGCGAAGCCCAACAAGCCTGTGGATCCCAATAGGGGTTGGGCGAGCTACCAAGGGGAGATTATAGTCTCACAGTGTCTAGGTGAGGGAAGGGGATGTGCTATATATGTACGAGTTTGGATCTACAAAGTACTACGTGTTTTAAAGCCGTGCGGGCCTTGGGCTCAAAGCGGACAATATAGTACTCTGTAGATCGGGTCATCACAACATGCCTTGCAAGCGATGCCACATCGCTTATTCAACAAATTGGAGTAGTTAAGTACAGGGATCTAGGAACCCCTAATGTACAATCTTTCATTGGAAAAGACTTTGAAAGTCGTGCCTTGATCGACTTAGGAGTGACTGTGAATCTCTGACCTTAGATGCAACCAACAAAGGTAGTTCTTAAGCTAGCAGATGAGTTAAAACGATACCCTAGAAGAATAGTTCTGGATGTGATTGTTCAAGCTACAGATTTCTATTATCCAGTTGATTTCATCATCTTAGACACTAGCCCGAGCCCAAATAATCAAATTCCTGTCATCTTAAGGCGACCCTTCTTAGCAACTGCGAAGGTCAACATCATTTGTAAAAGCGATAGCATGTCTGTTTCCTTTGGGAACCTTAAAGTTGAATTAAATATTTTAAAGGCCTTGCAAAGGAGAGATGATCTCGTTATGATTGAAGAAGAATACGTGTGTATGATTCGATCTTTTGAGTCTATGGCTCAATCGTCACCAAATGACGTTTTGCTTTGTTGTCTCTCACACTTTGGTATGAACCTAGATATGAACAACCACCAAGAAGTTCAAGGAATCCTCCTGGGTTTCAACACCCTAGGCAACCTAGTGAACAAGCTCACAACTCACGCATTTTTCCTAGACAGGTTCAATATGGACTTCAGTCTAACCAATGGCAACAAAATCAATATCCACCACAGGTAGGATCTTTTTCATACCCGCAAAATCCGCTTGTAAACCTATCTATGGTACCTATCCCTCATAATTCTTATGGTCAACCTCAACTTAGAAACTTTCGGGACTTGGTACCTCAAACTCAATATGTTGCTTCTTTACCACCTTTAAAACCATCATTGGAGAATATGATGCACCAATTAACGGCAACCAATGTTGTTAATTCCCACCAGCTTCAACAACAGTTGCAACAATTGACCGTGGGAAGGGAAAAAAAAAGAACATTCCCCAGTCAGCCCATCCCTAATCCAAAAGGTGTTCCCCAAGTCCATGTTAATGAAATTGGTAGTGGTGTTGATTCACATGGAGAAGTTAAAGTTGTCACCACCCTTTGTCCTGGCCGAACAATTGATAATGACATAGAACAACCCAAGATAACTGATGTGGTTTCCAAAGAGAGCGTTCCTAAACCAATTGAGAACACTAAAGGTTCTTCTCAAAATAGTTGAAACTCACCCTCTCAGCTTCCCGTAAAGCCAAGAAAGTATATACCTAAGGCGTCTTTTCCCAAATCCCTTTTAGGTAACAAAAAAAAGAAACAATTTCAAGAAATTCTAGGGATTTTTAAAGGAGTACACATCAACATCCCTCTTTTGTCTGCTATCCAGCAAGTACCAATCTATGCAAAAAATTTCAAGGACATGTATACTAAAAAGAGAAAAATGGAAGTACCTGAAACTGCATGCCATGATGCCACATCGCTTATTCAACAAACTGGAGTAGTTAAGTACAGGGATCCAAGAACCCCTACTGTACCATGTTTCATTGGAAAAGACTTTGAAAGTCGTGCCTTGATCGACTAGGAGTGATTGTGAATCTCTTACCTTATAATATATATTTAGAGCTTGGGTTAAAGGAGATGCAACCAACAAAGATAATTCTTAAGCTAGCAGATGAGTTAAAACGATACCCTAGAGGAATAGTTCTGGATGTGATTGTTCAAGCTGTAGATTTCTATTATCCAATTGATTTCATCATCTTAGACACTAGCCCAAGCCAAAATAATCAAATTCTTGTCATCTTAGGGCGACCCTTCTTAGCAACTGCGGAGGCCAACATCAATTGTAAAAGCGGTAGCATGTTTGTTTCTATTGGGAACCTTAAAGTTGAATTGAATATTTTTAAGGCCTTGCAAAGGAGAGATGATCTCGATATGATTGAAGAAGAAGAAGAAGTGTGTATGATTCAATCTTTTGAGTCTATGGCTCAATCGTCACCAGATGACATTTTGCTTTGTTGTCTCTCACACTTTGGTATGAACCTAGATATGGACGAGGCTATTGAAGAGGTCAACAGTATGTTGAATAATGCTTTCATAATGCATATACCTGGATCTGAGCCATTATCACTTTATTAATATGAGGAAGAGTTGTATTCCCCATCTTCCTTCATAGGACAGTCACAAGAGAGTGACTCATCCACATGCACTCAGAAATCACTAGAACTTAAGCATTTAAAAAATTAATGTAGATATGCATTTCTCTGTCCTGCGAAGAGTTATCCAGTGATTATTGCCTCAGATCTCACTGGGGAACACAGTGACAAGTTGTTGGAAGTCCTTAAAGCTGACAAGTCAACCATTTCTTGGAATATTCATGACATCAAGGGTGTTGACCCTATTGTCTGTGAGCATCATATTTATTTGGAAGATGAAACCAAAACCTTCAGAGAGCCCAGTGACGTCTAAATCCCATTCTGAAAGATGTCGTAAAAGAAGAAGCGTTGAAACTTCTAGATGCAAACATCATCTATGTTATCTCTGATAGCCAATGGGTTAGCCTAGTCCATGTGGTTCCTAAGAAGTCAGAAATTACAATCATTGAAAATGAGAACAAGGAACTTGTGCCACAAAGAATGAAAAAATGATGGAGAGTATGCATTGATTATCATAAGTTGAACTCTAATACTCGAAATGATCACTTTCCCTTTTCCCTTTATTGATCAGATGCTTGAGAGGTTAGCGGGTCATCCTTACTATTGTTTCTTGGATGGATATTCTGGATACAATCAAATCCCTATTGCACAAGAGGATCAAGAGAAAACCACATTCACTTGTCCTTTTGGTACCTACTCTTATCGTCGCATGCCTTTTGAGCTATGCAACACACTCGCGACATTTCAAAGATGTTTGTCTAGCATATTCAGTGATATGGTGGAAAACTTTGTTGAGATCTTTATGGATGATTTTTCAGTATTCGCTCATATTTTGACCAATGCCTACACCACCTCTCACTTGTCTTAGAGCGTTGCGAAGAAAAATGTCTTTTTCTAAATTGGGAAAAGTGTCACTTCATGGTGAAGTAGGGCAGTGTTCTTGGGCACGTTGTCTCTCCAAAAGGCATTGAAGTGTACAAAGCTAATATTGATGTCATTTCATCTCTTCCGATTCCAAAATATGTTAAAGATGTGTGATCTTTCTTGGGGCATGTTGGATTTTATCGCTACTTCATTACAGATTTCTCAAAGATTGCACGCCCTTTGAGTGGTCTCTTAGCCAAGGATGTTCCCTTTTTTTACGACAAGTGCATATCTATGTTTTTGCATCTTAAATTTGAACTAGTTTCTTCTCCTATCATCTGAGCTCCTGATTAGGCGCTACCTTTAGAGATTATGTGTGATGCCTCTGACTATGCTGTAGGTACAGTTTTGGGTCAGAAAGTTAACAAACTTCCTCATGTCATCTACTATGCTAGCAAAACTCTGAATGAGGCTCAACTCAATTACTCGACCAGGGAGAAGAGATGTTAGCCATTCTCACAAAATTTCCATTTCCTACAATCCTCAAACAAGCGGTCAAGTTGAAGTCTCAAATCAAGAACATCCTCGAAAAGATTATCAATCCAAATTGGAAAGATTGGTCTTTACGCCTTTTGGATGCCTTATGGGCATACCGAACTCCATTAAAAACTCCTTTAGGGATGTCTCCCTATAGATTGGTCTTTGGTAAACCTTGTCACCTTCCTGTCGAACTCCAACATAGAGCTTATTGGGCTACAGAGAGTCTAAACTTTGACCTCGATATGGCTGGTAAAAATAAAAGCTTAAGCTCAATGAGCTAGAAGAATTGAGGTATGATGCTTATGACTTATCTAAGAACTACAAAGATAAATTGAAGTGGATACATGACAAAAGCATCATGAGAAAAGAGTTTCATCTTGATCAGAAGTTCCTATTCTACATCTCACGTCTTCACCTCTTTCTAGGTAAGCTAAAAACACGTTGGTCTAGTCCATTCATTGTTCATGATGTTAAAGACTACGATGCCATCACCGTAGAAAACCCTACAAATGGTAGTCTCTTTCAAGTAAATGGACAGGGACTGAAGCTATACCATGAACTTCCCACAAGGTCAGTGGAAACCATTCAGTTGTTTGATCCTAACTATGAGGATTAGTCAAGCTCACAAATTCCCACTCCACTAAGACTGTTTGGGGGTGGTATCCACCACCCCCATTACGTTCGGCCAATGATATTAAACTTACTGCTACTGGGAGGCATCTTAGTCCGTTTATGCATTCATTCATTCATAAAAAATAAAAAATAAAAAATTTAATAATAGCGGCAATGTATGTTTGGGGTGTACTTTTAATAATACATCACCCCCACCAACTGACTCTTTTTCATTGCAGGGATGATACAGATGTTCAACAAATCACCTGAGTTAATAAGTTCTAATTTTTATTTCTCACTTTTCATTTCATTTGTTTAACACTGGGGACAGTGTTCTATTTGTTTTGGGGTGGGAGATTTATCAAAATTCATACCTCTTTTGAAAAAAAAATTCTAAAAAAAATAAAAATAAAAATAAAAATGGTGTGGTATCCTAGTTATGATGAGATTGGATTACTTGATTCATTACATTTAGGCAAAGAGATATTGGAAGTTTATTACTAGAGTAAA
This sequence comes from Berberis vulgaris, assembly GCA_963556465.1. NCBI lineage: Eukaryota > Viridiplantae > Streptophyta > Magnoliopsida > Ranunculales > Berberidaceae > Berberis > Berberis vulgaris. Next base: position 52,101,920 of record OY747126.1, read on the forward strand.
CATTACATTTGAGCATTCAAGAACAAATAAATTTTTGCACAATGACCACAGATGTAGTTTGGAATACAGAAGTAACTTCCTGAGAATCTAGAGGAATAATAGTGGAAACTTTAACCTTGTGAGCTATCAGACCTTTCATTTTATTCAGAGTGTTTGGACATTAACTTGTTGTGAAGTCTCATTATTCTTTTTTTGGTTGATCACTGAGGATGACATCTTTTTCGAGTTAAGAGAAACATAGGTCTTGTAGTCTATTTGAGACTTATAACCATTACCAAACCTTAGAAGGTAAATTAGGCATATCTTGTCCATCTGAACCTTCTCAAAACCATTTTGCTAAACATTTCATCCAATACCAATGTGAGCTTTTGTCTTGGTTTATTAAATATAAAAAAAAAAACCATTTTCCCATTTATGTTTCTGAAAAAATGTTAGGAAGATTTATGAAGAAAATGGGAGTGCAAATCCAAAGTCCAAGGTACTTCAGAGAAAAAAAAGTTCTGAAAATGGAAACCAAAAAAAGGGGTTGTGAATAAAGGAAAATAAAAGGAAGTGATTGATGAGTTCCTATTAAGCTATTTGAAGACCCTACCTTTTCAGAAATATCTCTTTACTCTTTACTTACCATCTACCCCACTCTTCCTCATAAAAAAAATCAAGCCAGATTCATTTTTAGAGAAGTCCTAATTAATCCTATAGTAAGGTATGGTAAGAAGTGGAGAGTAGATGAGAAGGCGCTATGGTGGATAACTCGACATTCTTGCAAGTGATCAACATTCCTTCCATGAGACTATTATTCTCTTTCATAAAGGTTTATTCTTATGAGCATGTGAGAAGTTTGAATTTTCGCATTTACTTTTTTCCTCAAATGCAAGAGAGAAAATATTTTACCCAAACTCAGAGTGATCATTTCAAAGAGATTAACTGGTGAGTTTTGAAGTCAAAGCGGCTATTCCAAAGGTGGATCAGGATGTACGTTACTTTGACATGAAAAGTTGCATTTGTTGGTTATTTACACACACACACACACACCTTGTTCCAAAGTTGATCACTTGTAATGTGCATTTTAGTAACTAGTTACATATGTCTCTTGTCTTCTATGTGGTTGAATAACAAGGATATTCTCTGAGAAAAATAGGGCATACATCAATTTTGTTTCAAATAAAATAAAAAATGTTTGTGGGTGTCATCCTAGATAACCCTTAGGAGGCTCAAACTCCTCCTTTAGTGTCATGCTAGAGGTTCAAGGCGTTGTTGCATATTGTAAATGCAATTGAGTCATACCAGCGAAAGTGGCATTGATTTCTTTGAGAAGTTTAGGACGAATAAAAATATTTTGTTTTCTTTTCGTTATTCTTTGCTACAAGACTAGCAAAAGGTTGTTTGGGGATGGTGTGATAAGCACCCAAAACATCGATTTTTACACCCCCTAAATATACAATTATTAAGTCCAATTATCCAATAAAATATCTCATTGCGTGTATTTTGTGCATTTTGTAGGAATTCACGCACAAATCTCAAATCATGCATAAAGTGGGACAATAAGGCTAAATTCAACAACTAGAAGGCTCGATAGGAGTTCAAATGCATTCATAAAGATTAAAAATTTTCAATCCCAAGATCCATGAAGTCAAGCCCACAAAGCATCAACAACTACGGATCTCGATAAAATCAACATGAAGATTTGGATGTCCACATAGCCAACTTTATCATTAAATAATTTCTACAAGACATGTGTGATACCCTTGTGTGGGCGGACATGAGAGGGAGGGTGAGGGAAAAGCCCGTGATGGCGAAGCCCAACAGGCCCGTGGATCCCAATAGGGGTTGGGTGAGCTACCAAGGGGAGATTATAGTCCCACATCGCCTAGGTGAGGGAAGGGGATGTGCTATATATGTACGAGTTTGGATCTACAAAGTTCTACGCGTTTTAAAGCCGTGCAGGCCTTGGGCCCAAAGCGGACAATATAGTACTCTGGGGATCGGGTCGTTACAACATGTTTCCTTATTCAACTCCAACACCATTCCTTATTTCACTCAATCATGTTTCCTTGTTTCATTCAATCATGTTTTCTTGTTTAACTCAAACCATGTTTTCTTGTTTCACTCAACCATGTTTCATTATTTCACTCAAACCCTTTTTACCTATAAAAACCTCATACATGGAGTTCTTAGAGTTAGTCTTAGAGAGTTTTTTTGTGTGGAAGTTCTTGGCTTTATATTTTTTCTTGGTAGATAAGTGCATGTACTACATTTTAATTTTTCCATTGAAGAAGTAAGTTTATCTTTGTTTCTCTTTTTCAATTGTTTGTTTTTCTCTTTTAACTTTTAGTTTATTCTCACCATCCATTATTTTACTCTTCTCGTTATTCTTTAAATTGAAAATCAGATTTGTCTTCTAATCCAAGTAAAGTAGTCGATAACCCCTACTTCCACCATGCATCGTTGAAGTGTATTGCACGTTGAATGAAAAAATATACAAAAAAATAATAGTTATTTCTTTGAATGATGTCGAAAATCATGCAACGACATTAATGTTGGTTTTTGGCATCAATTAGTAAGCTGTTGAACCAGTTCATCGTTTTAGAGGTAAGACTAGTTGGAAATGTTCTGCATAAGATTGACTCCGTAATCTCCTTTAACGCCATCATGTGGTGAAAATGTCACAAATGATTTGTTGGGTCGATGGTGCCATCATATGTCTCGAACTTTGGTGGAGTGAATTTCTTTGGCATGGGCGTTATCATGAGGGCGTCAGAGAATGGCGGCTTGGCTAGCTCGTACAACACATTGGAATCCGTGATTCCAATCCTGAATGAGATTTCAGCACACTTTATGGAGTCTTCTCTTGGGGAAGTTCATTGTTTTTGAGATTTCCCTATCGAGGTTTTGCGGGAACCTCGTTGCTTTCTCTAGTTCGGTTGGTAGAGATTCGCTAGGGCGGTGCTTGGATAGGGTCGGCTGATTGAATACGCTATTGAGTGAGCATTTCTAGCATCTCCGTCATGTGGTTCATCTGGGTCATAAGCAGATCTACCCAAAGGTCAACAACAACATTGGCAGATGTCTGGGTTGTCTGAGTTATTGCATGCTGTGGATCTTGACTGTTGGGTGCAATTGGTCTGGTGGTCACTGCTAGGTCTGATCGTGAGCTGAGGTAATATAGTATTGCAAGTAGGAGGGTTACTGTGATTATTGTTGGGTTGAGGGTCTGTAGAGTGTTCCATCTATTCTAACAACCTGTCGATCGTTGATCAGATTTTGGTGGCTTTGTCAGTGTGGATCTTTTTTTTAGAAAGGAAACTTGTCGTTCCCCATGAATGGCGCCAAATTGATGTGTCCAAATCTCATCCTCCTATAAGTTTGACCTGCAAAACAGATGATAGATTGTCAAAAACCACTTTTTTATGGCCGAAGGCACTCCGATGCTTAAGTTAGCAACTCTGTTTGAAGAAGGAAGTAAATTTGGACAAAACTCAGTCAAAGTAGCATAACTCAGTCGATTGTTCTCTTTACCTTATATAATGGTCGTTGTTAATTCTCTGCGTGACTTAAGCATTGAGGCACAACGGAAGGAGACATTTTTAGTAACAATCTCTTCTTTTATGTATGCGTGTCCGTGGAGGCGTAACTCCCTCCATGACTCTTTTTATGCAACACTTTTCTTCTTTATGAGAGAACTCGTGCGGGCCTGGATTTGGGCCTTGTCTGGGCTTTTATGATTAATCTTGCCTTCTTTGGGCTTTATGAACTGATCCAGTAGATGAAATATTTGATCCTCGTGATGGATGATTTTTGCCATGTGTGTGACTATGATGACAGTCTATTTTGATGTATCATCACAAATGATTAAAGTTTTAAAACTATTTATTAATACAAACGCTTAAAGTTTTAAATATGCATTTCACACCACATGCATTTTAAATAAATGTAATCTAATGCACTTTCACGTTGTAAGTATTTTCAATATTAAGACACATTCAAGCAAAGACCATGAACTCCATATTTTGGAAAATCAAAGTTTGGGGAGAATTAATTGTGGCGGTTTTAAAATATGACTTTTTTTTCTAATTGTTTAAAATTTTAGCCGAGTTTGACCTATTGCCATGACCCACCTTCTATCGTGCCAACGACATGGGAAATACACTAGTCTATATAACAAATCAGAATGGTGTTTTAGGTTGGAGATAAAATACAGTTGAAATTTACCTAAACATAAAAATCTAACGAATCACATAAAGGGGAGGATGTTTGACTGAAATTTATGTTCGCATAGGATACTGAAATACCTCTGGCCAAAGTTGAAAATTTTCCTTCTATCAAACAATTTGAATGTCGAAGACATGGGGAATACCCTAGTTTACTGTCAAATAAAAAATTGTGCATTATGCCCCAATTTATTGTCCAATCAATAATTTCGCCCCTAGGTCCCAAAATCAGTTATGAAAGCTTGACAAACTCTAAAAGAGAATAAGTGAGGATATTTGGTAAATGATCGGTTGAACCACAAAGCTAGCATCTATTGATAAAACCACACTAGTTTGCTGATACGAGTACGAGCATTTTTCATATGCAAATGGACTTGTAGAGAGATTTTAGGGAAAACCCTTGGGAATCAACTCGTAGAGAGATTTCATGGATTCACTAATCTCCAATTTTTATTTTTTTTAAAAGGATTAGAATGAAAAATAATACCGAGAAACACAATCTATTTGTAGATACTACGGCTCCACATATTTGTCCTTAGCTGCTTTCATATGAATTGAAGGAGAATGCACATTCACCTTCTTCGAATCATTCATGCGAGTGAATACACTATATAGAAATTTTGTTCGTGAAATAACTTAAATCATAAACCAAAGTAGCCTAGTAAAGTAGATGCCGGAATCACATAGCTCAATGTATGGTATAAGGCCCCTATCTGCATTGCTGCTAATAAGAACAATTCCTTTTAGTTGTATCGAGTGAACTAAAAAACATCATTTGGACCACACATGATATTTAGTGAACTATGAGAAAATTTCTCAAAATATTCATTTGCAATAAGCACAAGTCTTTGGCATGACCTATGTAACCCTAACGTGAATTTTTAAGATCAAGAAGGCTAAGTCCCTTTGAAACAACGTGAACTTGGCTATCCTTCCAAAAAGCAAATGCGACTTACCTCCTTCCTACCATGCTTTCCAACCCATATGTGGATCACCTGAGCTCAGCTTATGAGTTTCTCAGGCCAACTCATACTAAGATCAAACCTAGCCCTCCTAGTACATAAATTCTTATTTAGGCTAATGTTCAAAATCAGATGCTTACCCAAGATGAACTACAAAAAACAACAAACAACTCCAAGTGTTTCTTGTGTGATAAAAGCAATGAAAGCACCCCTTTTTTGGATCTTTATACCAAAAACAATTTTTTGTCCAATATACTACAATCAACTCATTTTCTTCGGCTTTTTAAGATTATTCTGTAACCATCAGTATGAGTGGAAATGGAAAATTGGGAATGACTATATTGCTCTCTTTTATTACCTCTCCTTAGAACCACCAAGGATACTACATGACCACATATTTCAATTGGATAAAGGAAAGTCCAGATATGATAACCAAACGTCCCAACCCTTATTCCCATTCCAATAGAAAGGAAATATACTATGAATAAGTAAATAATGTAAACATATAAAATCAAATGCTTCAAAAAGTTCACAAATTTTTTTATTACATCTACCTAATCAATTCCTAAAAAAAATGTGTAAAAGATGGCCAATGGGCACTACACCAAATTGACATTTTTATAACAACTCCCAAAATAGTAACACATTTGAGCTTTAACAATCCACCAAACAATTTCAAGTTAAAACTAAATTTAGTCAAAAAATGAAAAACAGTTTCACAAAAAAAAATACAATAAATTGGATCACCATGAATACTATCACTTGTAGCACCATACTCTTCATGGTGATACAATTACTGTATCACTTTGTTTGTGAAAATGGGTAAAATTGTTTGGTGAACTGTTACAGCTCAAAAATGATATTATTTTGGGGGTTGTTACAAAAATGCCAATTTGGTGTAGTGGGGGTACTAGTCAACTGGTAGACTTGTAGCTGATGGTACCAAATTGATGAGTCGATGACCATAACCAACCCCAACCCAATTGGATTACCCATCTTGGACAGAATGACAAGTTGCAGCCAATCCCTATGTTCGTGTCTATGAGAATCACACTCTTTAATCAACCTAAAAAGTTCAAATCCCATATTTTTATGAGAATAAAATCCCTCTGTTTTGTTAAAAAAAAAGTAAAAAATGATGATAGTAATAAATTGAGAAACTATTATGGTCACCGTGATATTATCAAACAATCTTGAAAAAGCTAGTGGCCGAGATTTTTCATTTTTTATTAACAATATGGTATAAGTCGCTTCAAACTCTTCTTTTTATACAAGCTCTTCAATTTTATTATTATTATTATTTATTTTTTTTGCAATTTCGTTGTGTTTTTTCCTGTAATGAAGTTTTTGGTAAATGTCGTCAACTCATATCCTTACGCGGTGACTGTAAAGAACTTTATAGCTAAGGCAACCATAGAAGGCACTAAAGACCTAGTGTTGATTCACCAAATCGTAATGACAAAGATAATCTTTACTGAGGCACTAGGGTGGAACAAAATTAGACTTTTCCCTCACACTATTAAGAATGAACTTCCTTTTCCCTCATTCCTCCAATTCATTCCTCCTCACATCTCACGTATTCTTCCCATTCATCTCTATTTACAATTTTGCTCTATCAAAAACTTAAATTTTAATTAGAAGAATTTGTCACAGTTCACACAATTTTCATTGACCAAAATTAAAGTAGGAAAATAAATTTCAAATCTTTATTTAAAATTGTGATCATATTTAAAGTTTCAAATTAATTAGAAATTTTAATTAAAACTTTAAGTAATTTTCAGTTCCACCTGACAACATATTCCACGACTTGACATAAAGGTAAATATGAGCCTAAAATTACCTTCATCAAGTCGATGACAAATAGGTTGGACATATGTTTTTCATTATCTCTAGGGCTTTAGAGTCAAAACACTAAAATAAGGAGTTAAGCATGGAAATTATTCATCCACTTTTTTTTTTTTTTTTTAAATCCCTTAACCCCTCCCACCCCAATCTCATCGGCAAGGTTCAAACCCTGGACTTGTGATACCATTTGCCACAAGTCTACTAGCTGAGCTAATAACCAATTGGCCCTTGTTTGTCTTATTCATTTGCCACGGTTTAACCACCATCCACCTCAATCTCAAGTATCATCTAACTCTTCCATACTTCCATCATCATACAAACATATATTAGTTCCGGGGCTATTTTTGAACATTGGAACAAAGTTTACTTTGGTTGATAACTGTGAGAAAGGAAGAGGGTGCCAATTTTAGCCATTGAAAATCAGTGGTTATAGATAAAGTAAACATCTAACACAAAGATGAATTGTTCAAAAATTACAAAAAAATTAGTTGTTCAAAGATGGAAGTGATTACTAATCTCTTGGATTAAACTTTGAGACATAAAACTTGGTTATAGAGAATATAAATTAGTATGCATTAGATACAAATTATTGATGTTTTCTTTATCGGGTAAAACAATAAATGTAAGAAATATTATTGATCTACAGTCAGAAAAGAAAAGCTTTAAGAATTAAAATCTTAACGAGGAAGTCACTAGGCAAGAAAAGTCCTATGTTTAACATTACACTTCTTAACCTACTGCAAAAGACTTTCTTGCACCACATTCCCACTGTGTCCTCCACGATTGCGAGGGCTATTTTTTTTGCCCTCGTGCAGGTCGCCGTGAAGGCGAGGAGAAAAAAAAAGAAGGGCGGTGCGATCAACGACTATGAGGTTGCATCCATCTCTCACGATAGCCATCACCGTCCATCGCCTTTCCAGTCATCTCCTCTCACGACAACAACTTCCCTCTCCATTGCAATCACCCAACCAAACACTCAACACCTCCAGCTATACACCTCTCTCGACCGCCAGACTCTTCCCCTATCACACACAGGCTGATCACCGTCCCACTCTCTATTCTTTTCCCACATGGCAGCGCCTTAATCTTGCACAGACAACCACCATCAAGCATCTTGTCCTCTATCTCTCACTATTGCCGGTCATCTCTCACCGTCCCTTGCAATCGATCGCCCCCTTCCTCGCTACACAACAAAACACAAAAGCAGTCGATGACAACATGGTGATGTTGTTGCTGTTGTTTTTGAGAAGAGAGGAGAGAGAGAAGAGATAAATGGTGACTTAAATTGGTGGTGTGGATTAGTAGGTAAAAAAAGAAGGGGGTAATGGTGTGGGGAGAGGGGGTAAAAGTTGTGGTGTCAACTGTAAAACATGGTTGGCTTTATGAATTGCTTCGTCCTCGTGAAACCCCAACCCAATCGAGCGAGCACATTTCTGACAGATCCTACTGGCCCAAGACCAAGCCCTAGCCCTAGCTAGTCATCCTCCTGAACTCAAGGGCGGTGTAAAGTGTAAACACCAACTTATTAGTTATCTGAAATCAGACTGGAAATTTCTAAATGGCGAGGAAATGGGCGAGGGGTGAGTGTGACTGTTCATCCCCTTTGAGATATGTGCCTGTGCCCTCGAGATGCACAGCCTCGCGAATCTCGAGGGGGATGAGTGGTAATACCTAGGGGTGGGCACGGGACGGGATGGGACGAGATATACCCATCCCTATCCCATCCCGTTCATACGGGATCGGGACAGGACGGGATGGGAAAAACCCCATCCCGACCTCGTCCCATCCCAAACGGGTTCGGGACGGGATGGGATCAGCGGCGTCCAAAAAATTTGAAGCAACATCCAAAAATTTTGAAGCAACATCCAAAAATAGGCATACTCTGTCAGTTTGGATGCAATTTTATAGATTGTTTCACTCAGGTCCAACCAACTGCGATGATAGCAATTCATGTTCTTTATTGTAGACACTAACTACTTCAGAACAAATTCATTTGAAAAACAGTGATCAATGGCTTCCAAGGCTCTACTACGAGGATGTCCGACTGAATAAATCAAATTATCTTGCTCTTGAACCTTTTAAATTGGTTTGGTTGGGTTTGAGAATCTTAAAAATAGGCTCGAAGCTGGATGACTGATGTTAGTCCATTGGGAAATTTTTTTAATTCATATGAGCAAGAATTTCTGTCACGCCCCGACCCGCCACGGGAATCGCAGCCTGCCGATGCGTGAACTAACACCTACACAGGCAGATCGTAACCGGCCACAACATCATAATATAACACATTCTTGATACGATAAACAAACGAAAATAAAACTACGCTAAAGTTTGAACAAAATAAATATATATTTGATTCGCCCCGCCAGAGTCATAGCGACAAAACCAGTATACAAACATTTAGTTTAACAATAGAATACATCTGAAATACACAGAAAGCAAAACATACCCGTACAGGGCGGACACAACCAAAAAGCTCAAAACACGCCTACAACGAAAATCGAGGCCTACGCGCCACGATCAGCAGGAACGCCAACACTGCCTGCACTCCAATAGAAGCACACCCCTTGCGGGGTCAGCAAAGCACAAAGCTAGCTGGTGCGAGCGAACTAAATACAAATAACGGGATAATAAACAAGGAAATTCATGCCACACAACAATGAATAAGCAACAAGCTCTAAAGTCTAAATCACACCGTATCTCTAAGGATAATGTTTCTAAGTTCAAGCAACAACACAAACATTTCAGATTCAACAATAACTACCAGTTTACGATATATGTCCATCATTACACACGATTCAAACAGGGTAAATATCAAGCAATGGAAATAAAACAATCTCATAATTCTTCCTAGCCTCCTAGGTATAGCAATCAAGTTGAAATCAGAAATCCTGTAAAATCCTGTATAAGTGTCTCATATCGTAGGTATCCGCATACCCTACGAATGTGTCTCACCCAGACACATCCCACAACGTGCACCAGTACCACTTCGGGCTTGTTTGTATCCTAATGGGGTGCCATCTGCCAGGATACAAACTCAAACGTCCCGAACGACTGGCCTAACACGGCCAACCTAACATAATCAAAGTCAAGCGCGCTGGGAGGGAAAGCGAGTAATCTCCAAAGCACGTCCTCCGGGACCCGTCCTACTGCACTCTATAGTGGCAAGTGCGTGCGGGAGCTCACCGCACCTCAGCAAGCTTGCCACATGCAGTAGCGTCCACAATGTCAGGTGCGAGTCATCTCAAGCACCATCCAACTCTCGATGCGAGCAAGCTCCTAAGCATCGGCAAACAGGCATTATAGCGGGGTAAAGACACTTATACTACTATCCACATGCACAAATGACGAGTCTGTGCATAACCAAATGTACAAACGTGCAAGCATAAACAATTCGGCAATTTTTATAAAATCACGACTATGCCAGGGTCCCATCATGACCCAATTCACCACAATAAATTTACTCGAGTCGCTTATCATGCATGCTCAAGACTCGAAAATCCACGGTAACATGATAGGCTATGCAAACTAGAAAACAAAGCACACCAGTCTCATGTCATTACACCAAAGCCTAATCACACCAAAATTACTATTCGATTTCATTCAAGTATCATGCTTTCTGAAAATCCAATGCATAATTCATTCACACATAACTAACACAATCCTCGAAATCTGAAAACTCCGAATTTCAGATTTGGATTCAATTCCACACAATTGACGATAAATGTAAAAATTTCATTCGGGATTTCAAATACTTATTTCTTAAAATAAAAATTATAGTTCCACTCACCTGGCGGAATGGATTTTCAAAACCCAATTCCTACCGGTCGAATCTCCAAACACGCAATACCACGAATGCGGGGCCACGAAAATTCTAAAACTGCAAGGCGGACTCGAAAATGAGTAAACTAGCCGAAAACTGAAATAAATAAATAAATACAAGCGGCGCGTGACTGAAAGGAAAGCTTACAGGCAATAGGAATTCGGCAACCACCCCGTCGAAACCCAAAGTGGGGCGAAAACGCGCCGAAACCCTCCCTACACCGGTCTGATCGCTACCAAACTGCACCACAGCCCACAAAAGAGTCTAAGGACACTCAGAGTCACGAAAAGGAGACTCACCCACGCACCCAAAGCTCGGATTCACGCCGAGGAACCCTCCAAACAAACATGCACCCTGATTTTTTTGAAAACAATTTTGGCCAACCACAAAACAGTCTTGCATGTCGGTTCTAAGGGCTCCCAAGGACGCCACCAAGGCCCTAACACGGCTGATCGGAGCTAAAAACCCGATCAAACCCCAAACCCAAATGAAAACTGATTTTTTTTTTTTTTTTTTTTCGAAAACAAACAACCGAGAAATAAAGAGGGGAAAGAGGAGAGGACGAACCGAGGAGGAGGAGGTGAACTTGGGGGAGAAAAACCCACAAAACCACCGAAAAATCGCTGTAGAAATGGCGAGGAGCTCGCTGCTGGACGAAAGGAAAACCAAAAAGAAAGAAAAGAAAGAGAAGAAGAAAGGGGGAGGGGGAGGGGTCGTTCTGTTTTAAAGGGGTGGGTGGCTATGTGCCCCCACCACCTTTACTGAGTACACCCCGCCCTTTAAAAATCTTTTTTTTTTTTTTTTTTTTTTGAAAAACCGCAGGTCTCACATCATACACACCTTAAAAGAGATCTCGTCCTCGAGATCGAACAAAAGCCACGACAAGAAAACCTAGGCAAAAAGCTCGGGGTATTTCTGTCGCATCTGATCCTCCAGCTCCCAAGTCACGTCACCCGCTCGGTGGCTCCACTGAACCTTCACTAACTTCACTATCCTCCGACGAAGTTGTTTCACATCATCATCAACAATGGCTATTGGCCTCACTGGATACGTCAACTCATCCGAAATCTCCACCTCAGCAGGCTCTATAATCTGTGACGGGTCTGCCAAACACTTCCGCAACATGGATACGTGAAACACGTCGTGGATACCTGACATACTTTGCGGCAAAGCTAATTTGTAGGCCACTGGTCCAATCCTCTCAGTAATCTCATATGGCCCTACATACCTTGGTGCAAGTTTCCCACGACTTCGAAACCTAACAACTCCGCGCATCGGGGAAACTTTCAGAAAAACCCTGTCACCAACACCAAACTCCAACTCCTTACGCCTCCTATCAGCGTAACTCTTCTGTCTACTCTGGGCTGTCAACAACCGCGCTCTAATCAGCTCAATCTTCTCAGTAGTTTCTCTGATCACATCCGGCCCCATCACAACGGACTCTCCAATCTCTGCCCAACAAACAGGGGACCTACACGGTCGTCCGTAGAGTGCCTCAAACGGTGCCATACCAATACTTACGTGGTAGCTGTTGTTGTACGCAAACTCGCATAACGGTAGGTGATCTTCCCAACTGCCCCCAAAGTCTAAAATGCATGCTCTAAGCATGTCTTCCACTACCTGATTCACTCGCTCAGATTGGTCATCTGTCTGTGGATGATAAGCTGTACTCATGTCCAATCTAGTACCCATAGCTTGCTGAAAGCTCTGCCAGAAGTGGGCTGTGAAAAGCGAATCTCTGTCGGATACAATCGAAACAGGCGACCCATGAAGGCGAACTATCTCCCGAATGAACAATACCGCTACACTGTCTGTCGTCCAATTCATACTAACAGGAATGAAATGTGCACACTTCGTCAACCGATCAACAATGACCCATATCGACTCATTACCTTTCCTCGACCGTGGAAGTCCATCGATGAAATCCATAGTGATATACTCCCACTTCCACGTCGGGATATCCAATGGATGCAATAACCCAGACGGTCTCTGATGCTCGGCTTTCACCTGCTGACAAGTCGCACACCGTGCCACAAACTCTCCAATGTCTTTCTTCATGCCATGCCACCAGAAAGAACGTCTCAAATCTCGATACATCTTCGTTCCACCGGGATGAATGGTGAAACGAGATCTATGAGCTTCCTGTAAGATATCTCTTCGCAACTCCTCATCATTCGGAACACAAAGCCGCCCACGAAATCGCAATCCTCCATCTGAACCCACTGACCAATCGGTAGGGCACTCATCCAATGTGTCCACTACCAAATCTGCTATCTGCCTCGTAATCACGGGATCAGAGGTCTGTTTCTCCACCACCCTACTAATCAACGACGGATAAACTGCTAAACCCGCTATCATGCTGCCCTCTGTACTGAAAGTAGGCTGAACTGCAAATGAAGCTAATGTCTCAAGTGTTCGGTACTCCTGAATCATCATGGTTGCCATCACTACATGTCGCCTACTCAAGGCATCTGCAACCACATTGGCCCTACTAGGCTGATACTGTATCTCGAAGTCATAGCTGCTAAGGAAATCAACCCATCGTTGTTGCCTCATATTCAACTCCCTCTGAGTGAATAAGTACTTCAAACTCTTGTGATCTGTGAACAACTCATACCTCTCACCATACAGATAATGTCTCCAGATCTTCAAAGCAAAGACTACGGCTGCCAACTCTAAATCATGTGTCGGATATTTTCGTTCGTGGGGTTTCAACTGTCGAGACGCATAGGCTACGACCTTCTTGCCTTGCATCAACACTCCACCCAATCCTGTACCGCAAGCATCAGTAAATACCACAAGTCGGCTACCAGGTGTCGGAATAGTCAACACTGGTGCTGAAGTCAACCGAAGCTTCAAAGTTTCAAAAGCTTCTTCACACTTTTCTGACCATACAAAAGGAACATTCTTCCTAGTTAACCGAGTGAGTGGTGCCGCAATCAAGGAAAATTTCTCGATAAACCGTCGGTAATAACCGGCCAAACCCAGAAAACTACGAATCTCGGTCACACTACTAGGTCGTCTCCAAGACTTCACTGCCTTGACTTTATCAGGGTCCACTGCAATACCTCCACTAGAAATGACATGCCCAAGAAATCGAACTTCAGGCTCCGAGAAGTGACACTTACTGAACTTCGCATACAACTGATTTTCTCTAAGTGTCTGCAAAACAATGCGAATGTGCTCTCTGTGCTCCTCTAAACTCCTCGAGTACACTAAGATATCATCAATGAAGACCACAAACTTGTCCAAGTACGGACTGAACAATCTATTCATCAAATCCATGAAGAAAGCTGGTGCATTTGTCAATCCAAATGGCATGACTGGAAACTCATACAAGCCATAACAGGTCCGAAAAGCGGTAATTGGAACGGAATGTTCCTCAACTCTCATCTGATGGTACCCAGACTGCAAATCTAACTGTGAAAACACTACGGCTCCCCTCAACTGATCCAATAGATCATCAATCCGAGGCAATGGATACTTATTCTTGATGGTCACTTTATTCAGATCTCGATAATCTATGCACATCCTCAATGATCCGTCCTTCTTGGACACAAATATTGCTGGAGCTCCCCAAGGTGAATTGCTCGGACGAATAAACCCCTTACGAAGCAACTCCTCAAGCTGTACTTTCATCTCTTCCAATTGCTTAGGTGCAAGCCTGTACGCTGATTTAGATATAGGTGCAGTACCAGGAACCAGGTCAATCCGAAACTCTACCTCACGACGTGGAGGGATACCAGGAATCTCTTGAAACACATCAGGAAACTCACACACAACCTCTACAGAACAGGTGTCGGGACAAGAAATCTCAAGAGAGCTAAGAAAACTCGACATCAAATAAACCGAATCGGGCTCACAAGCCAACACACGAGGCGAAGCATCAGGTGGAGCTAACATCACCGACCTATGCAAGCAATCAATGATCACCGGATGACTGGACAACCAATCCATCCCTAGAATCAATTGATAGCCCTCAAAACCCAAAACAATAAAGTCAAACACAAAGTTGTACCCCAACAAGGAAAACTCGAAACTGGGACACAATTCCCTCAACCAAACCGAACTGCCCAAGGGAGACACAACGCACAAGGGCTCCGGCAAAGGCACCACCTCAAGGTTGTCTCTAACAACCAACTGTCTAGAAATAAAAGACCTAGATGCTCCTGTATCGAAAAGAGCCCTCAACAGGGAAGACGACGAATGCACAAAACCTGGCACACAACACACGTATCCTGAATCACATAACAACACACTAACATGCAATTTTTCCTACGCATAATGCACATAACACAATCTTACTACATCTGGCACACACAAAACGACAATAAAAATAAATAAAATAACATACCCTCAACATTTCCCTGACCGGGAATAGCTGCTAGGCGAACAGGCGGTGCTGGGAGAGGGACTCTCTGACCACTACCAGACGCAGGCGCTAACTGTCCCTGAGGCGCCCTCTGCAGTGCTGGTCCAGCCCTATTCTGAGGACAAAGTCTAGAAAAGTGTCCCAATTGTCCACAAGTATAACAAACTACATGCTCCCATCGATTTGTCTGACCTTTTGGACAATCACGGGCTACATGTCCCTCCTGACCACAAGTGAAGCAACCGCTCCTACTTCCTGTCTGACCACCCCACCTAGGCTGTCTCTGTTGCTGCTGTTGCTGCTGTCGATGATCTCCTCTGGAACGTTTGTCACCTCTGCGATCTCTGCCAGTCCTAACTGGTCCCCCTCTACCAGGGTCTCTCTGCTGGACAACGGCACGCTCTGGCTGCGGTGCCTGCTCAATGGTCTGGCTTCCTCGACCAAACCTCTGACTGCGCTCTGAACCTCTAGCTCGTCGAACCAGAGTCTCCTGTCTACACTCAGCGTCCACTCGCTCCTGACTCAAAGTGATATCCACTAATCTATCAAAAGGATGATCAATCATCACCATCAACTGTTTCCTTAAAAACGGGTTCAGACCACTCAAAAATTTTCTGTTCTTCTTCTCTGGTGTGTCTATAAAATAAGTGGCATAGCGGCTCAATTGTGTAAACTCTGACAAGTATTCAGAAACTGATCTAGAACCCTGCTGTAAATGTAGAAACCTGTCCACTATCTCAGCTCTTGCAGAATCAGGAACAAAATGTTGTTCAAACACCTGGCAAAATGTATTCCACTGCATCTCTGACACATCACGGCTCTGCCTCACTGTATCCCACCAGTACATAGCCTCTCCGTCAAACTGGTGTGCTGCTAACTCAGTACGCTGTATAGGTGTCAGCACCATCCTCTCAAATATAAGCTCTACCTTACGGATCCACCGATCCGCAGCTAGAGAATCTCCAGTACCATCAAACCTTTCACCACCCAAGCTGACGAAATCTCTATTGCGCCGAGTAAACGGATCCTCTGACTGACTGCCTTGCCTCACACTCTGTGCCAACTGGGTCATAATTTCCATAAAAGCCTGAGAGATATCCTCCCTTGCAGCGCCTGATCCCTCACCCTGAGATCTCTGACCACGCGCCATCACCAAAGAACCTCTACGAAAAAAAAAAAAACACACATACCATACATCAAACAACACAACAAAAGTCCTGACTCCTCTACCCAATCCACTCAAGAAAGTGGTATACGATGACGTTCTATGTGAACCGGTAACAATGGCTCTGATACCAAGCTCTGTCACGCCCCGACCCGCCACGAGAATCGCAGCGTGCCGATGCGTGAACTAACACCTACACAGGCGGATCGTAACCGGCCACAACATCATAATATAACACATTCTTGATACGATAAACAAACGAAAATAAAACTACGCTAAAGTTTGAACAAAATAAATATATATTTGATTCGCCCCGCCAGAGTCATAGCGACAAAACCAGTATACAAACATTTAGTTTAACAATAGAATACATCTGAAATACAGAGAAAGCAAAACATACCCGTACAGGGCGGACACAACCAAAAAGCTCAAAACACGCCTACAACGAAAATCGAGGCCTACGCGCCACGATCAGCAGGAACGCCAACACTGCCTGCACTCCAATAGAAGCACACCCCTTGCGGGGTCAGCAAAGCACAAAGCTAGCTGGTGCGAGCGAACTAAATACAAATAACGGGATAATAAACAAGGAAATTCATGCCACACAACAATGAATAAGCAACAAGCTCTAAAGTCTAAATCACACCGTATCTCTAAGGATAATGTTTCTAAGTTCAAGCAACAACACAAACATTTCAGATTCAACAATAACTACCAGTTTACGATATATGTCCATCATTACACACGATTCAAACAGGGTAAATATCAAGCAATGGAAATAAAACAATCTCATAATTCTTCCTAGCCTCCTAGGTATAGCAATCAAGTTGAAATCAGAAATCCTGTAAAATCCTGTATAAGTGTCTCATATCGTAGGTATCCGCATACCCTACGAATGTGTCTCACCCAGACACATCCCACAACGTGCACCAGTACCACTTCGGGCTTGTTTGTATCCTAATGGGGTGCCATCTGCCAGGATACAAACTCAAACGTCCCGAACGACTGGCCTAACACGGCCAACCTAACATAATCAAAGTCAAGCGCGCTGGGAGGGAAAGCGAGTAATCTCCAAAGCACGTCCTCCGGGACCCGTCCTACTGCACTCTATAGTGGCAAGTGCGTGCGGGAGCTCACCGCACCTCAGCAAGCTTGCCACATGCAGTAGCGTCCACAATGTCAGGTGCGAGTCATCTCAAGCACCATCCAACTCTCGATGCGAGCAAGCTCCTAAGCATCGGCAAACAGGCATTATAGCGGGGTAAAGACACTTATACTACTATCCACATGCACAAATGACGAGTCTGTGCATAACCAAATGTACAAACGTGCAAGCATAAACAATTCGGCAATTTTTATAAAATCACGACTATGCCAGGGTCCCATCATGACCCAATTCACCACAATAAATTTACTCGAGTCGCTTATCATGCATGCTCAAGACTCGAAAATCCACGGTAACATGATAGGCTATGCAAACTAGAAAACAAAGCACACCAGTCTCATGTCATTACACCAAAGCCTAATCACACCAAAATTACTATTCGATTTCATTCAAGTATCATGCTTTCTGAAAATCCAATGCATAATTCATTCACACATAACTAACACAATCCTCGAAATCTGAAAACTCCGAATTTCAGATTTGGATTCAATTCCACACAATTGACGATAAATGTAAAAATTTCATTCGGGATTTCAAATACTTATTTCTTAAAATAAAAATTATAGTTCCACTCACCTGGCGGAATGGATTTTCAAAACCCAATTCCTACCGGTCGAAGCTCCAAACACGCAATACCACGAATGCGGGGCCACGAAAATTCTAAAACTGCAAGGCGGACTCGAAAATGAGTAAACTAGCCGAAAACTGAAATAAATAAATAAATACAAGCGGCGCGTGACTGAAAGGAAAGCTTACAGGCAATAGGAATTCGGCAACCACCCCGTCGAAACCCAAAGTGGGGCGAAAACGCGCCGAAACCCTCCCTACACCGGTCTGATCGCTACCAAACTGCACCACAGCCCACAAAAGAGTCTAAGGACACTCAGAGTCACGAAAAGGAGACTCACCCACGCACCCAAAGCTCGGATTCACGCCGAGGAACCCTCCAAACAAACATGCACCCTGATTTTTTTGAAAACAATTTTGGCCAACCACAAAACAGTCTTGCATGTCGGTTCTAAGGGCTCCCAAGGACGCCACCAAGGCCCTAACACGGCTGATCGGAGCTAAAAACCCGATCAAACCCCAAACCCAAATGAAAACTGATTTTTTTTTTTTTTTTTTTTCGAAAACAAACAACCGAGAAATAAAGAGGGGAAAGAGGAGAGGACGAACCGAGGAGGAGGAGGTGAACTTGGGGGAGAAAAACCCACAAAACCACCGAAAAATCGCTGTAGAAATGGCGAGGAGCTCGCTGCTGGACGAAAGGAAAACCAAAAAGAAAGAAAAGAAAGAGAAGAAGAAAGGGGGAGGGGGAGGGGTTGTTCTGTTTTAAAGGGGTGGGTGGCTATGTGCCCCCACCACCTTTACTGAGTACACCCCGCCCTTTAAAAATCTTTTTTTTTTTTTTTTTTTTTTGAAAAACTGCAGGTCTCACATTAGTCTTGTATGTCAAAACAAAAATGACATGCAAAATGGTACTCTTAAAAAATCTGAAAGCCCCTGAGGACTGCATCTGAATTCTGATCAGATAATGGTATCATTTGCTGTGTATGTAATGATAGTCCTTTCATTTCGTGGGCTACAGGTAAACTCGACACCATAATAAGCTCAAAGAAAAAAATGAGAAAGAACGAGGAAGGTTGATTGTACTTTGGTTCTGCGAAAGTGGGATGTATGTAGATTCCTCCTGTAATGCCAGTTCTTTACAATGTATTTAGAGCTTGATCAAAATTGGCACTCCATTACAATGATCTACCCAAACATTCCTAGATACGAATATTTGATTAAATGTGTTTAGCCTGAAATTTATGAAAAAAATGACATTCTATTTCCTTTTCAATTGCATTAGAACACTTAATTATGATATTAATAATTAATATTAATAAATTAGTTCGGGACGGGACGGGATTGGCGGGATTGAAAATCTCCATCCCATTCTAGATCGGGACGGGACGGGATCGGAATGAAATTATTCAATCCCATTAAGATCCGGAAAAATCGGGACGGGACGGAAACGGAATCGCGGAATGGGATGCCCACCCCTAGTAATACCCACCCCCCTCACCTATTTCCTCGCCCCTTTCCTCGACGGCTAGAAGGGCTCAGACTCGCAAGCCGAGGAGTAAAAGGCGAGTTTTAGAACAACACGCCAACGCAAGGGTCTTGACTTGAGAAAGTGGCCTGCTTCTCTTCGATCATCTGCTTTAATTATCAAGACAGACCGAGCGACGAACCAATCGAGGAGAGAAGCAATTGATAGAGAGGTATGAATTCAGTTCTTCTCAACGATTGATTTTTCTATTCAAGTCCTTCTCAACCCAATTTGTTCAAGTTATCATCTATGCTTAGTTTCCTCCGCAATTCCATCAAATAATACTAGGGGGTAACAGAAACCACCCCCACCACATCCAAATTATTTTTTGTCAGAGCACAAAGCTCTCTATTTATCCAACAAACTTCGATTGGGTTGACAAACCCGACTCAGTGCTCACTTGTTGAGAAACTATGGTTTCACACAGATACCCACATCTCCAACTCCAAGGTCGCTCTCAAGCGCCCATTACTTCTTTCTGATCCTACTAAACCCCTAAACCCAAGTTTGATTTTTCGTTTCCTGGTACTCAACTTGCTCACCTCCTCTCTAAGAACCCATCCCTCTTAACCTCCTCTTAGAGGCTTAGAGAATCATATTATTCCTTCAATTTGTTTGCTCATCACCAAATCTCACTAAATTTATGAAATGCAATACAAGGGTTCTCAACAGTGTTCCACGAAAGCAATTGGCATCCGGCATTGTTCTTTTGCAAGCTCATGTTGTGCGGCCCGATTCCAGTATCTTCCATTTTGTTAATAGCACAACCTAGGTATTACTGATCGGTTTGATCAAGTTGTCAAACAGATCAGGGAAATGAGAAATTGAATTCTTAGAAGAGATGGGGTTGGTCTGAAGAAGCCATGTGCATGGCATTCAGGAGGAAACTTAGATGTATGATGGGATATGACAAGTAGATAATGCATATCATGGATGTCCTCGTGACCAAAATGGGTCATGGAATATGAGAGGCAACTTATTGGTTGCTTAAGATATATTTATTCCGGTGCTTGAAATTTGGGCTTTGATTTGATAGCATTCATTTTGCTTTTGGGTTTTGTACTGGCCAAATAAAATTTAGTGGCTTCATCCTTGTTTAAGGTGGATTTTGTGTGAAGAGATTTTTTGTTTCAATTTTTTTGTTTTGGCTTTTTTATTTTCAGCCATATTATGTGTAATCATCAGTTTGAAGAACATGATCACAACATCATCATTAGAGGAGAAGATATAGAAAATGATTAAATACTTGGGAGTTGAGATTCAAGTTATCTAGGGTTAAAAATAGAAACGATTTAGGGTTTCTCGTCTTGATGGATGTGCCTTATGGCAGGACAAACAATTGTTTGAACTAGTATACCGCATGACGGTGAAGACTGAGTTAGTAGAGAAAGGGAGAGTGAGAAGAGCAAATGAAGAGATTGGTGAAGCAAGGCTGCAATATGGTGTCTTTGGTGTTGTCCAATGAGAATAAGTGAACCGCCACCAAAAAGATTAGGTGGGAGGAAGTTGAAAATGGGGGGAATAGCCCCCCTTGATTGGAGAAGGAGAAGATGCAGTGAAAGGAGAAAAAGGAAAAAAAGAAGATAATTTCCAGGGAGAGGAGGAAAGAAAGAGACGGCAATAGACATGGATTTTGAAGGGGGTCAAAACACATGCAATCTTGTTCTCCATGTTCTCACCTTGCAGTAACCAAAGCACTAACCTAAACTAACAAGTATTTAATTACAAATACAAATTTTATGGAAAGATATAATAATCCATCTTGGTTGCAATTGAATCTGAAAAAAATATTTTTTCTATTGTGGTGAACAGGTGAAGGACGATGACGCGGAAAACCAGTAGTTGTGCCTTGTGCGAGAATTCAAATCAAGCTTCTATCTGTGTTGTTTGTGTCAATTATAGGTTTGTTTTCAACAATTCCCAGTTTCGTTTTAGGTGAACAGTACTTGGCTTAGAATGGCATGGTGGAATAAATTATATTTCTTGTTTGCAGGTTGAATGATTACAACACTTCTTTGAAATCATTGAGGACTGCACGGGATTCGTTGTACTCGCGTTTGAGTGCCGAGCTTGTTGCGAAGGTAACCCCACTTTTTACACACTCTAAAAATTTTCATTATTTATTTATTCAGCTTGCTTTTGGGTGTGTTTGATTGTCTGTGCATACATGAATATCTCAAGTACAAGAATTACTACGTAAAAAATGAAATTAGAATTTGAAGTAGAAGAGTTAGTACGTCCTAATCACGGATAGAGTAGTCCGAGTCCAGTTCCGCACCCCCAACCCAAAATTAGACACCTCTCTGTTTCTTGGGCGTCTACAACACTATGTCAAGATTGCAACCCTTGAAAGAACAACAAAGGATTAAAAAAATATATTTCTTGATGTTTCTTGTAGATTACGTAATAGGGTAAAAGAGAAAAGAGAGATGGTAAATGCCATCCATGGTTTCTGCTTGTTTGTACATCCTCTTTTCCCATAAAGACCATGCAGTAAAATGATGCATGACAGTCCATACCAATCTTGAAGAGGTGATATCACATGGAGATCTCTCCAGCCATGATTTCAGAGACATTGAACTGGTTGGTGGCGTGGAAGTCGTTTAAGGAGGCTGGCCACATTCTAATAGCAAACTCACATTGGATCAAACAATGATCGATGGATTCTGGAGTTGTCGCACATAGAGGCAAGTTTGGGTTGGATTGAATACCACTTCTGAGCAGGTAATCCGCTGTTAGAATACGACTATGACAAGCTGACCATAGGAAGAAATTACCCTTCAGAGGTGAATGTTAAAGACAATTTTTTTTTTTTTTTTTTTTGTAAAGCGGGAAAGAGGGAGGTTGTTGAATACTGATGCTTTGATGGCTAGCTAGAAATTAAAAGAAGGATTGGACAATGAAAACCCTGTGAGCCTTCAGGCAATAGCTTAGCAATTTACTAAATTTCCCACTCATTCATACCTCTTCCTTGGAAAATATTCCAGCTAAGCATATTATCTTGAACTGTGAAGAATTCTACTACTTCCCCAGACTTGTTAGAGGGCTTGTATCCTAAGTTATTAATGCGGCGAGAAATCATCAATTAATCGCAATTCGGGGTTTGACTGAACCGAATTGGGTGGGTGGAATCGATTGGGGTTTAGTGGACACCGATTAATTGACCTAGGTGACTCGCCGATTTATCGTCATGTATAAAAAAACCCTAAACTCAAGAAGAAAAAAGTAGATTTCTAGTCGGTGACGACAATCTTTGTCTCTCTCGGTCTCTCTTTTTTCTCCCTTCCTTCAAACCAAATAAGAAAGGTATTTATCACTTCAACCTTAATTCTCCTTTTCCTTCTCATCCCAGTCCCCATCCCAGGGTCTCCCTTCTTCTCCTCTCTCCTGTGTAGAATTCAAATGGACTAGGGGAGTTTGTTGATTGTGGTTGTTTGTAGTGATATGAATTTTGGTGATTCAGTTGATTGTTGTTGACTTGTCGGAACAAATTGGATTCAACTTGTTGCTGATGCTGATGCTGAATTCTCACCTCTCTGTGTATTTGACATTTTTGGCCTTCTGATTGAGAGTACTAATAACTGAACCTCACAGTTTTTTTGAAAGTTTGTGATTATGCGTGACAAATCCACATAATTTTCACGCATTTCAATCATGACTTCCTTTATTCTTTGGTCTAGAATATATTGTTATAATCCTCTGGATTTTGAGTATTTTTGTTTGTACGAAGGGGCCATTCTAGAAATATCTTCGGTGCAAAGTAATACGGTTTACTTTCATAGGTTAGTGTGATAGGTAGGTTGGTTATTCTTGTTAAGTCTAGCATTTATTTTGCTTTTAAATGTTTGTCTTGGGAGCTTGGCTGTTATAATCTATGCAGTTAAATCAGAAAGTGGTTGCAGCGTGGTCCAGGACCGAATTACGATTAGGCGGGATTAATCGGATTTAATCGATTAATTTTTTCAAAGCATATATTTTTAAAATTTAATCAGTCATATATTACTAAAATAAATAATTAATCAAAATGGTGTAAAATTTTAATTATATAACTTTACTAATTAATCATAGTCATATTACTTTACTAATTAATCAGTCATATATTACTTTACTAATTAATCAAATGAATTTAATTTTGCATGTTGCAACACTTATTTCACTACAAACAACTTTACTTTCCAACATAGTGCGATAAATCGGCGAGTCGGCTGAGCCGATTAATCGGTGACTCGCTGATTTTTCGACAATTAATCAATAATCGTTAAACCCCAATCAATTTCACCCAGTTCGTTTCGATCTAACCTCGAAGTGCGATTAATCGTCGATTTTTCGCCGCATTAATAACTTAGGCTAAAATAATCTACAATTTTTTTTTAGTTTCTTTTTAAGTAGTTTGGTAGCAAATTAGTAAAAGTTATATAATGGGTTATTTACATTTTCCCCTATAATACACGCCTTATTAACCTTTGCCCTAAATTATTATTCATATTGCACTTTTCCCCTAAGACTAGCAGTCAACGTGCTTTGACTTTCAAAGCTGATTACCAAAATACACCTTAGAAATCAAAGGCTAAAATTGAATATTTTGTATCTCGAACATCTTATCTTGAGAAAAATCCTAAGGCCCAACTGAAATTGTAATCGTATCTCGAGGAAATCCAATAGTTGATTTTAAAAAATCTTGCATTTTAAACAACTCGTCTCGAGGAAAATCTAACGATCCAAATTTAATCGTACACATCTCTAGGTAAATTTAATGGTCCAAATTTAATCGTATACACATCTCTAGGTAAATCTAACGGACCAAATTGTGTGAGCATCTTAAGAAAAATCTAACAATCTAGCACGCATCTCAAGGAAATCTGATGGTTCAGTACACATCTCGAGAAAAATCTGTTGTCCAACACGCATTTTGAGGAAAATCTGGCGGTTCAGATTTATTCTCGAAGAAAATCTGACGTCTAAATAAATTGTCCTCATTTAATAAATTACTGGCAATAACTTAACCTCATAAAATAAATTTGAATTTAATTTTGCCCCTTGAAATAAAATAGACCTGAGAAATGATGAAGATGACCTGCAACTCAAGCTTAATTTCAAAACTTGGCAAACATTTCCACTCCAAATATTTAATCAAGTTAAGTGCCCCTTCATCCTCTCTCCTCTTCCTCATTCCTCCACTTACTCCTTCCTTCTTCTTCCTCCTTCCTCCTCTGTTTCACAACCCCTATAATAAAGTTAAGGCCTCATTCATCATTCCTCCACTTCCTCCTTCATCCTCTGTTTTCATTCCTCCCTCTTCATCTCTCAGGTTTTAGGGGGCAAAATTAAATTCATTAAGAACGTCAGGTTTTCCTCAAGATGCATGCTAGATAGTTAGATTTTCCTCGAGATGCGCACATAATTAAATTTGAACCGTTAAATTTGCCTAGAGATGGGTGTAAGATTAAATTTGGAATGTTAAATTTTTTTCGAGATGAGTTGTTCAAGATGTAAGATTTTTTAAAAATCAACTATTGAATTTTTCTCGAGATACGATTTCGAGTTCAGTTGGGCCTTAGGATTTTCCTTGAGATGAGATGTTCGAGATACGAAAGATTCAATTTCAACCTTTGATTTCTCAGGGGTATTTTGTTAATCTGCTTTGAAAATAGACGGTCAAGGCACGTTGACTGCTAGTCTTAGGAGGAAAGTGCAATACGAATAATAATTGAGGGCAAAGCTGAATAAGGCATGTATTATAGGGAAAAATGCAAATAACCTTATATAATTACAAATTTACACCATTTTGATTAATTATTAATTTTGTAATCTATTTTGTAATCTATGACTATAATTAAATTTTAAAAATATATACTTTGAAAATTTACCAATTAAATTCGATTAATCCCGATTAGTCCCGCTTGATCGTAATTCGGTTCTGGACTACGCTGCGACCGCTTTCCGATTTAACTGCATTCCAAAGGGAATTGCTTCTTTGAAAGGTTGATTGTCAATCGATATGTCTTCCCAGAAAGAAGTTCTTTAACCTGAATTGACCTTGATATAGGAGTTAGAACATCCCTCATTTTGAATGTTTAAAATGGCTGTCCAAACTGACCTTGATATACGCACCAGTGGGTTTATTGGGATACCAATCTTTCCAAGGAGCCCCATATTTTTTTTCTTTATTATTTCTCCCTGAAGAGCTGATTATTCTTAGGCATACCTCCAACTCCTTACATTTGAAAAGAGAAAAAAAAGAAGTTAAACCTCATAAAGGTTTGGTGTGGGATGATATCCTTACACACTTTTCATGGTATCTTCTCGAATGAGACGTGTCTGCTGTTCAGCACAATGCATTGACCATATTATGTTTATTTTTAGTTTTATTTTCAATTTGTATATTAAACGGTATGATTCTGTTTTCAATTCCTAAGATCAGAATGATGCGTGTGTAGCCTCAGGCTGGGGCTACGCTACCAAACAATACACCAACATAGAACATTAAAGGGTGTTTACCAATCACCACCCTCTCCAGCAAAGAGATCATGAATCTTCCAATTCTCCACCCCTGCAGTCCCTTCTTAATGCGCATCAAACCCATGCGTGTCTGTTTTATAGAGCAAACATTATTATTACCTTGATAATCCAAATCCGTATCAGAAACATTTCTTACACAGCCTATCAATCCGATCCCACCGTCCCAAGCGAGTCATCCTCTTGAATTGGTCAGCTTGTAAATACCTTATGGATAGTATTAGTTTAAGATTTTTTTTTATTTAATTGAAATTTATTGAGTTTTATTTTTAATTTTTTTCTTGGTGTTTTTTTGTTTTGTTTGTATTGTGCAATGGGTTGATTGTAGTGGCCATGGTAGAAGTGATGGTGGCAACAGTGCTTGTGGCATCTAGTGGTGTGGTGGTAATGATGATAGTTGTAGTATGATGGGCGTAGAGTCTGTGGTGGTTGCTGTATGGTCGTGGTGGCTGTGGTGGTAATGACGATGGTTGTGGTAGTAGCTGTAGTGAGAGTGGTGGTGCAGTTGTTTAGTTGAAGTGGTGGGTTAGTTAGTGGTGGTTGTGGGGGTAGCTACTCGAGAGTTGAAGCCGTGAGAATAAACAAAATTGAGAAAATTTCTGGAACTACAAATTGATAACTTTCTGTCCCATTAGGTTCTTTTGGCCGTTTGATGTTCTTTAAAATAAACACTCAAAATTTGATTCTGGAATCTGGATAATAAACATAAAGCAAAAAAACAAAACAAAAAACTTTCATGAAAAAAAACTGCAAATTGATAACTTCTTATGTCCAAGGTTTGTGAAAAATTTATATACACACACAGATATATATAATTTATATTTTGATAATTTTCTTCTATCAATCAGCAGAGTAAAGCAGACGATCAACTCAGTTGGAGAGTGCTCCACAATGAGAAACTTGCAAGGTTGAGGGAGAAGCTCCATCATACAGAAAAACAACTCTCACAAGGTTGGTCCTCTCATAGGTGATACCATGTGCTATAATCTAGGATCCATATTGCTGTAAGTTTGAAAGCTGTAGATTAAGCCATTTATGTTTCAACCAGGGACGGCTAAACTAGATAAGATGTCTAATGATTTGAAAGTCAAATATGGGTTGCTCGAGTCTGCTATGCATACGGTAATACCACGCCCTGTCGTTTCATTTTGTACTTTTTTATTCGAGGTGGAATATTTATGTCCTTAATTACCACTTGGCATTGTGTACCAATTTATGAATAGTGTTTTGGTCATTGCAGCTTCAAAGAAATCGTGTAGAGCAGCTGGAGAAATTTTATCCTAACCTTATAAGCACCCAGAGCTTAGGGCATGTAAGGACCTTTCTTTTCGTTGGCCGTTGCGTACTCGTGCTGCACATTGTATTTTGTGCATGTTAAACCATTTTCTTTTTGTACTTAGTAAAAAATAATTATGCTATGACCAAATTGCTGCTTATGCTGTTCTGCTTACTGTAGATGGCAATTACTTCTGAACGTCTTCACAAACAATCAGTGATTGTAAAACAGATTTGCAAATTGTTTCCACAACGCCGGGTAATAATTTTAACACTGTAGTAGATGTTCTTGTGCTTATATTTCATACTGTATGACCTAAACAACTCAACACACAGATGACCTGAAAATATGCATCTGCAAGCATTGTAATCTAGTCTCAGATATTGTGATGGATGTACTAGGAAGGTATCAATAGAAATACTGTTCTAGTTAGACATCAAATATTTCAAAATATTGATCCAAGTTTTCTGAGAATTTTTAACATAAATTTATTGGTGTACATTTGAATTATATATTCGTGTTTGCATTTCTAGGTGAACTTTGATGGAGAGAGGAAAGATGGCTCTGGTGGTCAATATGATCAAATATGTAATGCATGCTTACCAAGAGGACTTGATCCCCATTCTGTTCCAACAGAGGAGCTTGCAGCCTCTCTAGGGTAATTCTTTCTCATTGCGCTTGATTTTCTGTGCAAGGAGATCTTTATTTCCTTTACATCTGTTGGGGATTTTTTTCTTTCATTTGGTCTGTTTGGAAATGCATAAACCAGCTTGAGTTCATGGGCTCCCCAATGAATTTGAATTTTCAAAATTTCAAATATTCAATTTAAAAGGTCCTACCCTCCTCTCAACACTTTTTAAATGATTTTTCAAGGAATAACCACCACTTTAAAAGTTAATGGATGACCATATATATGCTTATAGAAAAAGGATGATTTGGTCAAACAGATCCAACTGGTGTCTTTCTTCGCGTGGCAAGAAATTTGGAATTGCTTGAACGGAAGATTTTTATTAAATGGAAGGGAAGTAGATAATACATATCTTGGGGTGTGTGTCTGAATGTGTTTGGGGGGTGGGAGGGAGGGTGGATAACACCTGGGTGGCTGCCAAAATGTTCTTTCACCTGCCTTATATTGTGTTGCCCCTCGCCCAGTTCCCTCAGCTGGATGGAACCAGTTTTCTTGTCATTGTTGGGTTACATGGTTTTCCACAAAAGGCCACTAGATGTATGCAGAAGATGGTAATGTCGAGCGTTGGAGATCGAAACATTTTGTGGAACATGATCTGTTATTCAATTGTTAGAGCAAATATCTTGAAAGTAATAAAAAGCATGTTTCTTGATATGTATTGGTGATTACAGTGGTTAGTGCCTCGTTGGCATTAGCATTAGGGCATGGACATTAGTTTTTTTGAATGCCTCTTTATCTCATTTTACCCTCTAGTATTGATCAATAAAATTTAATCTTTTCGGATAGTGGAAACATAGTAATTGTGTGGAATGTACTTAGGAAGCATTGTTAGTCATAAATTTCTCTAGGCGATGCTAATATTTAGACCAATACATGACTAGTTATCAATATCTTACGATCCGAACGATACAATACACGATACAAATATATTTATTATAGCTTTATAGGTATTTGCATGGGTTTGGGTCCTGTGTAAAGGTTTATGGGATGAAGAGGTGAGGTTTCTTGTTTGATAAAATTGATTAGAAAGAAGTGAAGGTCCTCAATTTGGTTTCCCATTTGTAGAGATAACCTCTCTTGATTTATTGTGTAGGTTGTTGTCGATGGCCGAGGAAGTGATTTTTACGGTAAAGCGATACTTGAAGGATTGGCCCAGGCATTCGTAGATAAAAATAATTTTTTAATGTGTGATTGTCCACAAAAAAATGATGTCCTGAAATTAATTTTCATGTTGACGAGTTAGACTAGTTTTTTTTATTTTATTTTATATATATAAATTTTAATTTATTTAATCGATGAAACAGCCAAAAATATCATTAAAAGAGGGAGAGTGACTGAGTCAGACTAGTTCCGAAGAAAATGAAAAATAATTGCAACAGACCTAAATATATACATTTTCATTATGTGAATGGTTTTGGTTCTACTAGTAGAGAATTATATGAAATGGTGGTCGTAGTACTGGTGGTAGTTATTTTCCTATTACCTTTGAAAAAAGAAAATGATTTATGTTCCCAGGACAACGACTTCTAGACATGAAATACATCCAAAGGGTAATTTGTTTTGTTTGATTGGTATTTGGGTAACTATGAAAATTTATCATTGACCACAAAGTTGAGAATTTATAGAAACAAGAGGAAATGATTAGCAAATTCTCATGAGTCATCACAATTAACCAACTTGGCAAATCTATGGTGTCGATGAAGATACCTAGCATACAGACGTTATGAGATCATGTTACATTGACAACATTTAGCAAATTCAAATGTTTCTTTGTATGTAGTTTAATGTATTATATATGTAAACTTTATTTTTAGGTTGATTATGTTATACTAATCAATAATTGGACAGATATATGGTGCAAGTTTTGAATCTTCTTGTCCAGAATTTGGCTGCTCCTGCACTTCATAATTCGGGTTTTGCGGTAAGCTCTCATGCACATTTTGGGATATATATATTTTTTTTCCTATGATGACGTTAGAGACTGATACATGATTATTATTTTTGGAAGATTTGATCTATTTCGTTAGTGTATCTCTATCTACATTATTATCTGAATTAAAATATTGGAATATTTTATCTAGGGTTCTTGTTCGCGTATTTGGCAACGAGATTCATATTGGGATGCCCGTCCATCCTCACGAAGGTACCTCTAGCTAGAAAATCCGTTTTCTTTAGTTAAGTTTAGATTTGCCAGTCTGTTGACTTAAGCGCAAAATTGTCCCATGCAGCAACGAATTTCCCCTTTTTATTCCTCGACAGAACTGTTGCTCCACTAGTGGAGAAAATTCATGGTCTGATAGAAGCTCAAGTAATTTTGGCATCACTTCAATGGAATCAGAAAAAAGACCCTCTTTGGACTCTGCTGGAAGTTCTAGCTTTAATTATACATCAGCTTCTCCGCATTCCTTTGAAACTCACAAAGACTTACAGAAAGGGATATCACTTTTGAAGAAAAGTGTGGCATGCATTACATCTTACTGCTACAATTCATTATGCTTAGATATCCCACCTGAAGCATCTACTTTTGAGGCGTTTGCAAAGCTGTTAGTTACTCTATCTTCTTCCAAGGAACTCCGATCTGCTTTCTCCTTGAAAATGCCCTCTTCAAGGTAAATTTGTAATTTTCCTATTATTTAAAAATGTCTTGGTCTATAGCTCACACTATTTCTTGTTGCATGTTACAAATATGTCTCGGTCTATAGCTCACACTATTTTTTTAGAACGTCTTTGTAAGCTTGTCCCACAATCATATCTTTTCATAGAGTGAGATTATAAATAGGTTTGAATTGACTCATGAGGGTTTTAGAACCACACCACACCATCGTCGAATCCGTTTGTGTTCATTGAGATCATCACTTTTTGTATCATGGCTCCAATATAATGTCGTTATATGGCCGTTATTGAGATAACACTATTTTTTTCTTTTCAATAACGCCATTTTAAGTTTTTGTTCTAATATATAAAAAAATCACACATTTCATTCTCGATCGAAGGACCAGAGTTTGCCGAAGAGTCGATCGCACTCTCTGTTGCGTTATGAGAGAAGATATTTTTATTAATGTTTTGATGTTTTTGAATTTAATGTTATGAACACGATTTACCTTTTTGTCTCTATAATACATCAATACTTTGTGGGGGTATTAAAAATATATTTAAAAAAATATTCCGTTATAACGCTCTTAGATCGTTATGGGTCCGTTATCCGTTTTAACTGCATAGCCTAAATCTTCTACTTTAGATTTGCAAGCTACTATCCAGTTAACTAGGTGGAAGCTTTTTAATGCAATTTGTGCCCCAAGGGAAGGCTTTTACCACGGAATGAGATTTCGCGAAATTTTGGCGAAAATCTCATTTTTTTGTAAAAATACAAAAATCAGCTACCAAAAAGTTACCTTTTTTCGAGGGTTTTTTGGTAAATTTCGACGGTTTTACGTAGTATCATTTCTTCTAATTATTTATTGAATTTTGAAACCACCACCCAATTTTCTAATTATCATTTTTTCTACTTATATATAGATTTTTGAAACAAACTTCTAATTCTAATTATATTAATTTTATGTTTGCTCAATTCTTGATATTTAAGTTTCATTTAACGTGTTTAAAAGATTTATTTACGTTCATCTTACTTTTTTTTCTCTCTGCATATTTCATATACCTTCAAAATTTATTATATATATTTTATGTATCCTAAAAAATTTTAAGTTTTTTCCTTGCACAAAAATATTTCTTGAAATATTTCTTAATATTAGTAGACAAAAATTAACTTGGAAAACAAAATCACAATCCTTGGCTCTAACAGATATTTTCTGTCATTGGCTATTGAAATGGGCATGGTGCTGGTTGACATCATAAACATAGGGATGATTGCCAAGTTGGTTTGAATTAAAATGACTCTTCCTGCCCTGGAGATGTATTTTCTTTTCCAAACAACTAACCTGCTTGAGATTCTATCAGTTGTTATCTCCACACATGCCTGCTTTTGAATTTTGTTCCAAGAGGCATCCACAAGTATTTGGTTGGGAGCTTGCTTCATTGCAGTTTAGAATATCCTCGAAGTCTCTCATATGATGAACTTCACCAACTGGATAAAGGGTAGTCTTAGAGTTTGATGCCTATACCTCAAATTCAAATAAAAGGAGAACTGACTGAAGATCCCTGATTTGATCTTGGCAGTGGTCAAGGAAAAATGACTGTAATATTGCAAAACAAGAGTTCCATTTCATTAACTTTGAAGCCTTGGATGAGGTTGTAGTGTTGAGCTCTTAGAATCATTTGGGTTAATGCGTCTGCCACCAAGGAGAAAATAATAGGTGAGAAGGGGCCTCCTTGCCTTATACCGTGAGGCTTTACAGAAACCTTCAGGTGAGACATTCACTTTAATTAAGTGGCAGTACTTGGAATGGTAGAAATTCAGATCCTCCATTTCTGACCAAACACACATTTCTGATGAAGATGCAACACTTTACAAAGGTGGAGATGTCAAAATTTCTCAAAAGGCTTGATGAAGGTTATGATCCTGTGTGTTATGCCATTCTTGAAAAATTTAGCGTTAGAGGAAGATCTCTTCTTTAGATGAGTGGAAGCAAATAGAACCCTCTTGATGGCGGAAATCATTATGAATTTGGTTTATGCCCACAGGAAACGTTCTGTGGGAACTAGAAACAATAAATTCAAACTCAAGTTCTTCAAATTAGGGTTTCTTTATTTCTTTGATAGGATGTCATAGTAAAAGAAAATTCCAGTCCTTTTATTTAACTAAACTAAATAGAAAATATATTTCCACCCCCCACCCCCGCCCCGCCCCCCGTGGCACATCCCGAGGCATAATTTGTACCCTTATATTATTGATTGGGTTTGTTTTGATGATTTTCTTATTATAATATCCATATAAGTAGCTACGCTTGTTCTGTGTGAACCCTAAGGGTGTGTTTGGTTCAAGGGAAAGTTTCTCAAGAAAATTGGCCAAAGGTAAGACGGGAAAGAGGAAGAAATGATGAAGAACATGGATTTTGTGATGATCTCCATCCTCTTGATTTTATATAATTGTTGCAAATATTTTCTTTGCTCAAACCCAAAGAAAATATTTGCCAAAATACCTGGTCATCTTCAACTTCAAGGTGGAGAAAATTTTCCTACCTCTCCCTCATCTCTTCCAATTTTCCTTGGTTTTCCCATGGAAAAATTTCCTTAGAAACAAACAGACCCAAAATTGTAATTACTACTAATCAAAATATGCTCTTTCATTCTTTGGATTAAGAAATTCCAGAAAGGATGATCAGTAAAATCTTAAACTGGGTATAATCCACCCAATTCTGTTATTTTCATGAATCTAATAAAAAACTGATGTTTGATCACACTGGTTGGTTGTAGATGGCATTTTTACATATAAAGGTCACGAATGGCAACTTACATCACACTGTTTGTTTCATGCTGCAGATCTTATAAGCAAGTTCAACGGATGAACAAATCTGTATGGCATGTAAACTCAGCCGTTTCATCTAGCAGTTTATTGGAGAGTGCCCATGCTACATCTTTGATGGTATCGTTGTACATTAGCTTCATATCACTTGAATGCACCCTTGGTTTCAATATTGTGTATGCCCAATTCGAGTGTTTGGCTACAATTAGATGTAGAACACTTGATCTCATTGCTAATGTGGCTTTTATATCAATTAAATTCATATTTTTTCTTTACAAATGTAGTGTGGTTGCTGCTGGAGTCATTGAATATTCTAGTTTACATTTCGGAATGCTACATGATGAGGCTGTAGAGTTCATTTGTTTTGATGACATTTCAAAATTTTCGCTCACTACTTGATGGCACAATATTTTGACAATTTAGTATTAGATCTGAACTTTCGTTGCCATGATCAATCCCATGGGTTTCAACGAATAGATGTATAGATACTTGGATTGAATTTTTCATAGGCTAATTTTTTATTAGGTCCAAGAGGCACATAAATTTCAAATATCAACTACTATTACGATTGTGCCATTTTTAATTGTTGATGACTGCATTATCCTTGTAATGCTTCAGTTTCCCCTTTGGGTATGTTTAAATTTGTTTCCCACATTGTCTGTTTTTGCCTGGCCTTGTTCTCCTGTATGCATTACTATATGTGCAGAATCTGTTAAAGCTAAATCGTGTAGATTTGGTATTTATAACAGAATTGTGTTTGCCCTTTATCTCACTTGGTGTTGTATTCAATTGCAGCGAAATGTTTGTGATAATAACCTTTCAAATTCTGCGGCCAGCTTTCTTTATCCAAATGAGATGTCTGATATTGGAAAGACTGAGACTCTTGTAGAAGGGTGGGATATTGTAGAACATCCAACTTTTCCACCTCCTCCATCACAGACTGAGGATATTGAACACTGGACGCGAGCAATGTTCATTGATGCTACAAAGAGCTGATTAATGCTGCAAATGTTTGACATTGTAAGTTATTGTAATTACGCTACATTTATCTCCTGCAAAAATTGCTCGAGAGACATGGTATTGATTTTGGGGATTGTTTGGTCTTCAATTTCAACCATACTTGATGGCAGTTATTTATTTTGACCAATTATAGCTTTATATATTTTATGCCATGTTTCAGTTGGTGGGTCAGGGAAGCAGAAACCTATAGAAGGCACCTGAAATGAATGTACTTGAAATAGTTTCTGGTTATGACAGCAGTTGTACAGGCTGGAAAACATCTATACATCCTAATGGAGACCATGTCAGAAATTAGCAATGTAAATATTGATAGATATGGGGTTTGTCTTTTGTCTCGTGTTATTTATTATGTCGTAAAAAATGTGATGAAAATTCTTTCAGAGGTTGTATTAATCTGGTGTTACGAGATTCTTCTAAATGATGATTATTGCTGCTCACTTGAAACTATTGTAGTTCGATGCTGTGATTTTCTGATAAAAGGACGATACAAATACATCCCCGACTTGAAACTACAAATAAATGTCATTGACGGTCTAATGGCCTTTGGTTTTTGGGTGTGTGAACATGCCCATTGTGTTTTCAATATGAGTAACTGAGCTTCTTTGTCACGATCATTATTACGGAACAGTTTGCCTCATTCAACTGCAACTGTTGATCATTTCTAATTGACCTATCTGATGTATTTGGAGTTGAAATTGACTAACGACAGTGGGTCTATTGATAGTTATTAGATACAAACTGATCCAACAGCGAGTTAGCATGATTATCTTCCCTCCTAAATGCCGTACCACTCCTTGGTGCAAGCAACATTCTCATGAGTAGTTCCATTGATGTATTGCTTGGAGAGCAAAGCAACTTGAATTTGTAGTCTGCTGCTTTTTGACACAAGTTATGTTGAAGGACGCCACCGGACTCTTTTTTTGAAGATGTGCTAAACGACACCATCAATATAAATTCTCATTCACCACTGTTCATCTTCCTTTGAAACTTCGTTCTTTCTTCTCTTCACAGTATCCACCCCAACGGAGCAATATCGCCCTGGCTGCCCCATCATCACCGCTGCACCACCACGCCACGCCATCACCCTTCTACCCCCGCCAACAATTGTTCTCTCTTCCTCTTTTTTCTCATCTCTTCTCTTTTTCTCGATCGTCGACGACACCACCTCGTCTTCGCCCTCTTTTTCCGCTATTATTCTTCTTATCCTCTTTTTCTCTTATATTCTGTTATTCTTTCTTTTCTTACCATCGAGCATAGTCCTGCAACTAGGGGTTCCTCATTATCAAAAGTCTACGTGAGGGAAAAAAATATGGCCTTCGCGCGAGTTCCTGTGAATGGGGGAGTTTTGTGCGAGTGGGCCCACATGTGGATTTGCCCCTCGCAACGACATCTCCCTCTTCGTTCTATTCTCATATTCTTTCCACATTTTCCTTCTTTTATTAGATTTGTGCAACCTGTTTGGTTACAAGGTGCATGCATTGGAAAACCACAAATGCATTGCATGATCACAAATGCATAATCATAAGACATAATTTCTTAGGAAATAAATGTCATTTAAGTTGACATTAAATAAATGGGAGTAGTCTATTAGTAGTCATCACCAAATAAAGAGAAATGACAATGTTCGGGATCCGAAAGACAACTTGTACGGGGATGCAATCCCCACTCGTCATCCTCTTCAGATGATGAGGGGGACGGCGATAAGGAGGATCACGAGGAAGATGACTATTACTCCTCCGATGAAGAAGAGGGTCGCGAGCGTCACCCCCTCAAGGACTTTATTGAGCTTCTCGCGAGCTTCTCCTCCGATTAGTGCTAGGCAGTCGTTTGTTTTTGTATTTTTATGCAATATATAAAAATATTAGTGAAAGTAGGCTTGCCCATATTATTACAAAATACAGTTAAATTTGAAGTTCATAAAAAAACGGATTAAAAGTGATAGAAATTACAAAACACAGTAATTGTCAATCTCACAAAACATGGTAATGGACACAAATAGAATGCGGAAAAAATTGGAAACGTAACCTGGATTTGAGCAAGTTCGCATAAAATTAAGCAAACACCATTTCGACAATGTTGACTTTGGAGGTCCGAACAATTGTTGTTGCAATAGAAGCAATTTTTTAGGTGTATATAAACCATAGGAACTGGAAAAACTTAAAAAAATGTCTAAGAAAATTTTTAGAAGAAATTGACAGAGTTAGGCTTCTGCCCAAATGCAGAGGATTCTGCGAATTTCATCAATCAACTCGTAGAGTTTGCTGTGTTTGGACATAAAATCTCTATCATAACGTAGCGGATCCTGCGAATTTTATTGCGCTACTCGCAATATTCACTGCATTTGGAGAGAAAACCTTACTTTGTTTAAATGCAGCGGATCCTGCAAATGAGATCCTTATCCTCGTAGTGACAACTGTGTTTGGGCAAAAATGGTCCCACCATTATAAAACATGTTTCCCAAACTTTTCAACAAAAAAATTCGCATGCGAGGAGACAAACCCAAGTTGCACTCGAACTCCCAACCGCGTTTTCACACGATTTCTCTCTCCGAAACGACACCAAATGCCAGTGTACATCATCATCTACCGATTGTCGACTTATCTCCCTCTCTTTTATTTCTTCATCTTTATTTGGAAGGAAATTGGGTGAAGTTTTTAAGTGAAAATGGAAGGGTTTAGTGAAACTAATGATGGCGTGGTTGAAGATGATAATGGTGGACTTGAGGGTGACGTGAGGATGTGCATTGTGCTCCATTCATAGGAATAAATGAAGAAGATGAACAATTTCAAGAGGAAAAACAATCCACTCCACTTGAGGTACAATCTCAACTCCGAACTTGTTGTAATTCTTGTAATATCATGTTGTTCTTATTGTTTGTCCATTTTACTTGGAGCATCTCCAATGGATCCTCTAAAATAGCCAAACTATTTTAGTTGGCTCATGTGAGAAAATGCATGCTCCAATGGATCCCGTAAAGCATTTCTTATTTTAACTTCACTTTCAACTTTTCCCTAAATTTAAGGGCAACCATACCATCCCCTAAAATTGAAATAACATTAAAATATTCCAATTTTTTAATTTCTCAAATTAAAAAAAAAACAAAAAATTAAAACAAAAGGAATAGGGGGATGAAAAAGTGGAAGATATTTTAAATAATGATGAAAAAGTTAAAATGGGTGATGTAGTTGGAGTGATGAAGAAAAAGGGGACCCCTAAATTTAGCTTTTGGTTAAAATGAGAGATGATTGATCCCCCATTTTAACTTTTACCATTGGAGATGCTCTTATAAATTAATGATTATTTAGTGCATTGGCTCTTCTCATCGATGTAATGAATTTTGAGATAGCTACAAGCGATGTTGCAACCCAGACATACTTCAATCGTATTTTGAAGAACCAACCTTCTAGAGGTAACCATTGCCTTAATCGTTTTCTTCACTACCTATCTTAATATATTGTTTTAATTATAATTTGTTTGATTTACTTAATGTAAAAGATGGTGATGATAATAATGTTGATATAAATGTTGAGACCAATGAGGAAAAAACATTGGAAGAAGTAGTCGACGATGGTGACTTATTTCTTACAGAAAAGGTAAGATTAATTTTGTTATAATCCTTTTTCACAAGTTGATATTCGTAAAATGTTTATTAGTGTTCATAATTGGAGTATTTTTTTTATAGGTATTCCCATCAAGATCGGCCTTGATAGCTTGGTGCCAAGGTGTTGATAGGGAAAATACTATAGTTGTCATTATCACTAAATCCGAACCCGCTGATCATACATGTTGAGGAAGAATCCATTTGGGATTTGATAGGGGAGGGAAGGCAAAATAAGACCAAAGGCAAAAAAAATGGAGCTTCATAATGCTCGATCAAGCAGTACAAAGAAGTGTGACTTCCCATTTCAGTTGAGAAGAGTGCCACAAGATAATGATCATTGAATGCTTCAAGTGACATGTGGAACCCACAATCATCGTTGGGCAAAAGCGCTTGTTGGCTATTCCTTTGCTGGCCAAATCAATGAAGCGGAGATCGAATATTTTCTTATTATGTAAACGTCAAGTGTCGCCCCTCGCTTCATCTTGGCCTGTTTGAAAGAGACGTTTCCCAACACTATCTCATATTTGAAGACTATTTACAATATCACTAATCACCTAAAGTTACTTTAGATGAAAGGCATAACGGCTTTGCAACACACTATGCATTTGTTGAATGAGAACAATTACATTGAGTGGTATACTGTGGATCTCGAGAACAATAGAGTCGACAATATTTTCTAGGCGCATCTCGAGTCAATTCAACTAGCAAATTTTTTTCTATCAGTGATGCTTATGGATTGTACTTATAAAATCAATCGCTATTGGATGCTGCTCTTGGAGATTGTGGGTGTCACGTCGACCAACAAGACTTTCAATGTTGCATGTTATTTTATGTTTTCTGAGAAGAAAGATGCGCATGCCTGTACAGAAATTGTTGGGGATTTTTTAGCAAGACAACTTGCCAACTTTGTTGGTCACTGACAGAGATTTGGATTTGATCAAATCCATTGAGCAAGTCTTCCCAGAGCAAAGAGATTGTTGTATAGGTGACACATAAATAAAAATGTTTAGAAGAATTGCAAACAATACTTTGAGGATAATGAAGGGTGGAATGACTTTATAGAATCTTTCTCGTATTTAGATAGATCAAGTTCAGAGGAAGAATGAAATAAGGGCGCCGTTGAGTTCAAGAGAAGATGAGCATCACATTCAAAGTGTTTGGATTATTTGTGGAGGTTTGGTATCCGCATAAGGGGTACTATGTGAATGCATGGACATGCACTTTCATGCATTTAGCCAATGGACAACTGGTCTCATTGAAGACGCACACTCCAAGTTTAAGAAAATGTTGAAAAATTCACAAGGCACATTTTTTACTATATGGACAAAAATGCATGACGTGATCCAAGTCCAACTAATAGAGATTGAAGCGTCATTTCAACAAAAATTTCCAAAGGTAAAAAATGAGTGTTGGTCACATTTTTTGGAAAACTTCACAGATCTGTGTCGCATAAGGCTCTTGATTTGATGCTATTAGAAATTCAGAGGTCTCAATATGAATTTGTGGGCAATGACCAAGTCAAGTATCCATGTGCAATTCGAACCACTCATGGGTTGCATTTTGGTCATGAAATGACATAGTATACTCCTACAGGATAACTTCCATTAGCTACCTTAGACAAGTATTAATGGATGCAACTTGGCAAAATTCGTATTGATGAAAGTGCGTATGTGATTATAGTCCCAATGGTTGATGCCATTAAGCAAAGGTTTAGTGAATCCACTCCTGATCAGTAGTTGGTGTTGAAGAGGAACCTTCTAGAGTTGAGTTATATAGGTTCAACTCTAATGATCGAACCATCCGAACCTTTTTAGGCCAAGGGGATACCAAAAAAAAGAAATTGTCCAAGCACGAGAAGTCGACTAAAAGGGACCCTTTGGTCATTACTACGTCAAGACACAATAAGAGCTGAAAACTCAAGAAAGTGTTTCTAAGCCAAAACAGAAGGTGGAGAAGTGGAAAAATACTTTTATGAAAAAAATTCCGATGTGGATTCGGGATTATGTTCACAACATTTATAATGTAGTTGCTCATGGGAATTGTGGATTTTGAAGCACGTGTAATTTCCTAGGTTACAACAAGGAAAGTGGTTGGAGACAGGTAAACAATTAGCTACTAATGGAGCTATAAACTAACCACGAGTTGTGGTTTGGAGTGTGGCACGAGTGTGGGGTGAAGGTGGTCAAAGATGTTTTGACAAGTCTAGAAGGTAATGTACACATTACAGACTGAAGTTTGTTGATTGACCCAGATATGCTAGTCTCATGGCGAACAGTTATGGGTGTGTGTTTTTGTGTTATGGGAACCAAAACATTACATGTTTTCCATATGTTGAACCGCCATCACAGTTGAACGACATACCGGTTTGTTTCATGGGACACCTAGCCCAGATTTTCCACTTCGTCTTCCTCCATATGACACCAAAACCACCATTGCCTAAAACATTACATACTTGGCCCTTTCGCATGTTTCCAAAAGCAGTATAATGGAAAAGTTTAATCGATGGCCAGCTCTACATTGGTGACGTGATGGTCAAGAAGTACAATGCAAGGAGTTCTAAGAAGATGAAGAAGTCGGACCAGGTCGTTCACATAATGGATTGATGCAGCATGCATGGTTTTATACGTTGTCTAACCGGTTTGCACAATAACTTGTTGCACTTTTTGTAAATGACATGTATACATATACCAACATAGGATGATCCAATTGTTAGAGAAGTCACCGCTTTCATATTTATGGATGACTTGTACCTTGTGATCATTAAATGTCAATAGAATATGCTATACGTTTCATTTATTGTGTTTCCATCTAACTTATGATTCATATCATCTTATGATTGCTAGTTATGGTTTTAAACATTGTAATTTGTAACGGTTAACTGGATTCCACATGGTAATGGTTATAAAGTCGACTAAACATAAATTAAACATGATAACATTTATCAAAATATCTGAAAATTTTGAGACAAAGTCAATCCGGGATAAAAAATGAAACTAAACCTGGTTCTGACCCAATTCGCACAACACGTTGCGAATACCAATAAAAGATTCACAACGCAACATATGTCTAAGACGAAAACATTTCAGAAACACACAAATGCAATGGAGCCTGTGAAGTCTGTAGTTCAACTCGCAGGCTCCAGTGCGTTTGAACAAAAAACCAGACTCTGTCCATTTTTCTAATTTTTTATTACCTTTTTTCAACTTTTTTAGTTTTTATGGTTTGTATACATTCCTAAAAAATTGCTTTATTGCAAAAACATATTTTGGAAGTTGTCTCTATGCATTTGGGACCTCCGAAGTCAAGTTTTATAGTCGACAGTGTCGAAATGGTATGTTTGTAATAAACACAACTCTATAAGAGTGTATATAAGCCATATAAATTGAAAAAAATAAAAATTACAAACTTGGACAAATAAAGTTTTCTAACCAAATGCAATGGAGCCTGCAAAATGTGTAGCCCAACTTGTAGGCTCCATTGCGTTTGGACAAAAAACCAAACTATCCATTTTTGTAACTTTTTTTATTATCATTTTTTCAACTTTTTTAATTTCTATGGTTTGTATACACTCCTAACAAATTTTTTATTTTTTATTTTATTTTTGGTCGACTTTGTAACCATTATCATGTATGGTCGAACAATACAACAATTCTAATGCTATGTAAATGTTGCCAATATTCAGGTATAGAAACAACTAATTATATCATTGCATTAGATCATCAAAATAAATATAGTACATATAAAACAAAAAGTTAATAAAAACAACCCCTTCCTCCACTACACTATAACTCATAAACTACACACGACAACATCATCAACTAATCAGAGTCGTAACCCTTAAAGTCATCGTATACACCCCTAAGGTCATCAAGGTCATGATGAGGGAAGTCGGCGTCATTATCTTTGTCAGATTCATCGATGTCTTGGTGCACGTCATCTAGATGCTCCCTACAGTTGGCACAATCTTCTTCTTTCAAGTCTTCCTCTTTGGAGTCGTTGTCGCAGACACAATAGACATCTTCATTACTAATGGGAGCATGAGAGTCAACCCAACTAGCCCTTGTCTCAGCTCATACGTTAAGCACTTGAGGTGGATTCCACCCTTGCAACAGCCTAATCTTATGGATAAACCTAAATATTCCAAATTGTTCCTCGGATAGGCCTTCAAGTTCAACGTACCGGTCAACTTCAACCATACCGGCACGAGGTGGAGGAAAATCGTTCTTGGGAGGAGGAGTAGGAGTAGGAGAAGGAACGTCTTCCACAACATGAGGAGGAGGAGAAGAAGGACATCGTCTACACGTGGAGCCCGACGAGGAAAACCAAAAGGTGGAGAACTCGACATTGTGTAGTTTTGCCTTTGAGAAATTTGAGTAGATGAAGTTTCACCTCCTCATCTATTTGTAGTGGAAGATGAAGACCCCCCCTCCACAAATTCACTATTTCAACCAACACCATCACATCCACAACCTTGATATTGATTTGATGGTGAACGCTTCACCCTCAAACATTACAAATGTAACCCATAAGTCGATTAAACATGACATATAAAAAGAGGGTACGTGAAAATCATTTCGTTTGCACGGGGAAAACGTCAAATAAAACCAATTTTTAAGAGAAAAAAACAAATCACGAGGAGTAAATCAACTGTCCAACGAACTTGCTATGGACAACGCGAGTCGAAGACATAAAGTAGCAGGATCCGCATTTAGAAAAATGGATAGAGGCATATTTTTCTGTCCAAATGCAGAGGCTCCTGTGAATCTAGTAGTCCAACTTGCAGGAGCCGTTGCATTGGGATAAAAAACCAGACTCTGTCCAACTGTTTTCAATTTATATGGCTTATATACACTCTTAAAGAATTGTTTTTACTGCAAACAAACCATTTTGACGATGTCGATTAAAAAACCCAACGTCGAAGGTTTTGAAATATGGATGCTTAGAGACCATTTTGAGAGTGTGGTTTTGCAATAAAAACAATTTGTTAGGAGTGTATATGACCCATAGAAATTGAAAATAGTTGAAAAAAGGCTACTAAAAAAGGTTAGAAAATTGGATAGAGTCTAGTTTTCTTTCCAAAAACAGGGAGCCTGCGAATTTGACTATTGGAATCGAAGGAGACGTTGTGCTTGGAAAGAAAACCACTCTGTCCAATTTTGTTTTTTTATTTTTATTTTTTGGGTTATTTA
Source organism: Berberis vulgaris (assembly GCA_963556465.1). Classification (NCBI taxonomy): domain Eukaryota; kingdom Viridiplantae; phylum Streptophyta; class Magnoliopsida; order Ranunculales; family Berberidaceae; genus Berberis; species Berberis vulgaris. Next base: position 52,145,261 of record OY747126.1, read on the forward strand.
GAGGATCCCCCCACCATATAGGCCAATTAGAGTCCGACACCAAATTGTTCAAATATTAGTGAATCCCACACTTTTTTGCCAGCGCAAAGTTGTGGTGTTTTGATCGTTACATGTGCCATCCAATTTTATGTATTTCTTGAACTACCCTTCCCATGTGACTCACATATGTTGTGCAAAAAACATTGATTGCCATTTTCAATTTTACCCTTGTTTATATCCAGCCATTGATAACAAAGTGAACATATCCTGGTTGTCCAAATTACATATGGTACGAGATGGACGACTAGGATTAATTTGTCAGAGAACGTCCAATTAGTTCCGCCCAATGATTGGTTTTTTCTTCAGACAACCATACTCAGATAGAAAAACAGAAAGAGATAAAGAAAGAAAATGAGAGGAAACAAAGAAGAAGGTTAACACATGTTTCGATTTCTGTTGAGATCCGCTAATAGCAAGTGTCCATGAAGTTGGAAGCTTGGAATCTTGCAAAAACTGTTGAAGTTTGAAGCTCCCATGGCTAGAAACAAAAATTGCAAGAAAAAGTAAGTTGCCTTACTTGATGTTCTTCATTTTAGGATTTGAATCTAGCTATGTGCTTATATATGGTTATTTTGTTTTGTCGGTATTTCGTGGTAGAATAACAAGAAATCAGTTGGATTTGTTTATAGATTTGGCCAAAATTGTATGTATGCAGGCTTATTTTGCTATGTTCTTTCTCATTCAGTATTTTTGTTACTATCTTTTTAAGTAGATGATGGATTGAGTAGGTTGTGTCTAATTAGGGTTTCAGTATGTCAATTTTTTTTAGGGAAAATCATCTATGTCAATAACTTGTATGTTCTTTGATATCAATTTTGTGTTTAGGATAAAAAATAAAAAGTGTTTACATCTGTAAGCTGGTGTCTTAGTAAGATTTGTGTAAAAGTGTGTATCTCTGTAACAGTATATGTTGTTTTGGAAAATATAATAAGTTGTTCTTATCAGAATATAGTAAGTTGTTATGCATGAAAATATGGACATGAACACTATTATAGCTACATGATACTACACTAATGCTCACTGTACTTGGCATTTAGAGTTAATGAACTTACAAAAGCAAGTCATGTTTGCAAATAACTGAAGTTAGTCATTTTATTCATATTGATTGTCCAACAATTATGTAAGATATCCAACTGAATAGTTAGTGAAGTTATTGAAGTATGCTTTGATTTGTATAGAATGTAGGCCTAAGAAGCTTGAAGGTGGGAGGAATATCAGAATTCATTATGATGGTGATTGGAGGACTTTAAACCAGTGGGATTATGAAAGTCATGAAGAGTACAAGAATGGAATGTTTATTGACATATTGAGGCTTGGTGCAGAAGTTGCTAGTGTTGTCGAACTGTCTACATGTGTACTTAAGTTAGATCTTGTATTGAATGGTTGTGTGCTTGAGTTTTATTGGGTGAAAAACAAAATAAGGATGCCTCTTGAGAGTGACGAGCAGTTCACTGATATGTGGTATGATTGTAAGGCTGATGAACAAGGCTTCTTCCACCGGTTCATTAGATGTTACAACCCAACCAAAAGAAGTTCTGCAACCAATAACGTTTGAGGGTTCACAACCTAATCCTTCCCAACCTCAGCCCACATCACCAATTAATGTGGACAGGGGGAAGAAACATATGTTTAGCAACCCTAAGAGGATCAAACCACACAAATGGAAGTTGGATGATATACTTAAGGTTGGTAATCATCAGACATGCCCTCCAAGGGATTCTATCAATACTACACCAAGGAGGGTAATGTAAATACAGGTTTAGACTGCACTATTTGAAAGGATAGGAGGTGAGCACTCTCCAAGGGACTTTAGGGCACGTGCAAAAGAGAAAGTTAGAGAATTAAGTATGGTGAACACATCTCCAAGACATGTGAATACATATCCAAGTGTACAACCTGCTATTGTTGGGGTGTCTTCAAGTGTGCAGTCTCCAAGACAGTTGAAAGCAAGTAGAAGATAAGATATTAGAGAAAGTTGCCAAGTCCATGGCAAAGAGAAGAATTAAAAAGGCAAATACAAAAATGACAAGACAACAAGTAATAGTGGTGCAATACCACCACCACCATATGTTGTTTAGCCAACACCACCACCACAATCCGTTGTTTAGCCAACACCACTACCACCATCAGTTCAAACTCACATCATCCATCTGTTGTTCAACCAACATCACAACCACCACCATCAATTCAAGCCACTCCACCATCACTTCCACCATGCAATGATGAACAAACTCCACCATGTGGTGCTGACCAAACTCCACCATGTGATGTTGAACAAACTCCACCAACAACATCAGTTCAAGTCACTCCTTCACCACTATCAATTACTCCTTCACCACCATCGTTTGTAGCTAAAGTACCACCTATGCCAAGGAGAGGAAATGGGTGTACAAAGGTAATGAGTGGTGTTAATATTGATGAAATTGATCCACAAGATGTATTGGAAGATGATGAGGAGTCTTAAGATGATGATGGGCCACAAGAAAATGAATTTGAGTACGATTATGATCAAAGGGTTAACTCTTTATTCAAGGATAGAGATGACCTATATAAGAGTCAAGATGCACTACAAAAGATAAGGAATTTAGCGATGGTGAAAAAGGTATTTAGTAACGGTTATAACTGTCGCTAAATAAGACATCAATTGTTACAACTACCACTAATAAAGGCATTGCTAGGTCATTTAGTGACGGTTCTAGGCAACCGCTGGCATAACCGTTGTTAAACATAATATAGCGACAGTTTGTAACCGTCGCTAAATATAGGACACGTAACAGAAGGTTCTTGGCACTCTACGACAGTTTCACCAGTCGAAAAAAATTGAGAAATGATCAAATTTTGGCCTTTTAGTGACAATTGAAAGTCGCCGTAAAATCCATGAGGCACTTTGCAACAGTTGTAACCACCAATAAATTCCCTTTAATTGTCATTTGCAGCGGTTGTAACCCGTCAAGAAAAATTGAGGAATGATAAAAAATTTGCCTTTTACTGACGATTGAAAACCGTCGTAAAATCCATAAGGCACTCTGCAACGGTTGTAACCATCGATAAATTTCGTTTGATTGTGTTTTTAGCGATAGTTACAACCGTTGTTAATGACAATCATCAGTATCATGCTTATTCTAATATGCATATATAAAATCCCACAGTTTATATAAACCATTCAATAAAACTTCACTTCAACTATATTGTCATCAAAGTTAACAAAATATCAAAGCTAGTATATGTAGAATTACTTGAAGTTTGATCTTATAAGATCATCATAAAATGAAACAGCGGCTGAAATAGTCAAAATTTATTGGCATATAAAGAGACCTTGGGCAGACATATATATACAAAGCATTAGCAGAATAATCTCACCCATAAAAACATCGTATACAACCACGGATTTAAAAAATAACAAAGAATCCTTTGATAAAGTTTCACACAAACTGTGCTCATATATCTTTCAGAATTTAGAAGGCAATTTCTTCAGGTCTTCTTTGAAATAACATTTTTTTGGCCTACAAACATAATGCAAGGTAAGAACGTACAATTGTTGGACTGCATAAGCTATCACTAATTCCAGTAATCTCATTTGCAAAAACTCGCATTGTTCTGGGCGAACAGGAAATTTCAGCAAATTTTTTTGACAGATTTGCGCGACTTTAGTAAAATGACCATAATTTGCTCATTTCAAAACATTTTCAAGTGATTCAAGTTGTATTTATTAGATAACTTAGAGTACTACAACTTTTGTATTTGATCAACTTAAGAATCGGTCTCGATCGAGCATATAAGTTGGCCGAAAGTCAGAGACACTATCACGTTTTCATTGCGAAACAAATTTACGCGACTTTAGTAAAATGACTATAACTTATTCATTTCAAAACATTTTAAATTGATTCAAGTTGTGTTTATTAGATAACTCAGAATAGTACAATTTTTTGTTTAATCAACTTGAGAATCGGTCTCAATAGAGCACATTAGTTAGCCGAAAGTCAGAGACACTATCTCGTTTTCATTGCTTGACAAATTGGCGCAACTTTAGTAAAATGACCATAACTTGCTCATTTCAAAACATTTCAAGTGATTCAAGTTGTACTTATTAGATTAATAAGAGTACTACAATTTTTATATTTTGATGAACTTGAGAATCAGTCTTAATTGATGGTTTAAATTAGTCAAAATTTACCCTGTTTTGCAAATTTTATTTTTGAGTTTGGATTTCTATGTTAGGTTATGCATATTTATTGGTGGTGTAAGTAAGTAAGAAAAAAAATTCAATGATGATGTGAAAAAGCGCTATTATTGGTGTAGAGTTCTCGTTGCCTTATTTATAAGGACTGATAAAACCCTCGCAATTAACTATAACCGTTGTTTTTTTTTTAAAGTAGCATATTCATTACTTAAATACTAGAAGAGTGAGGCTAGAGAGCGAGGAAACCAGCGCCCACCCCGCCACGTCCCTCTCCTCGCTGGTTTCCTCGACATTTAGAATTCCCCATACTAGAAATATTACAATGTTGCAGTCTCTTACTCTCCTGAGATTTTATAACTTTACAATTTACCAATCTACCCCTATCTTCTTCCTCCTCCTTTCCTTGTAAGAGTTCTTCAGACTTTCCACTCACATCTTCTGTTATCTTTGTGTTTGTTTTATAGGTCTCGGGTATAGTGTCCTCTTCTTCTTCTTCGCCGTTCATCCACCATTTCAAACAAGAAATTCATTAGTGTAATCATTTCTTGTCTTAATTACTCCTCTCGCTCCGTCAAATCGCCACCCATTTAAGTATGAACTCCTTTCATCCAAATAACTACTCCATTAGAAGGATATTTGATATCTGCCATTACACCTGGAGATCTCATCATCATAATTCTGACAACACAATGAACTCAATTGCATTAATCATTACATTTTCAACATGCCCTTCATCCATGCTTTTCCTCTAATCACTACTCACCCAAACCAAACCCTAATTTCTTTTAACCCGTTACCGGCCTTTCATAATATCCAACCTTCATCCACTTCCACGACCCCTCCTACTAATTCTCCAATCCCTGGCCCCACTCCTGCTTACCCAAGCCAAGCTCACACGGACCAATTGATTAGGAATCTTGAATTCCAGTTGGTACGAAACCTTACCATCCCAACCGCACCCTTTGCAAATCGACCTTCCTCCTTTGTAGAAGATCTTGAATTGAAAACTGTGTCTAAGTACTATAAAAATTAGCATCTCATTCAAGAAGTTTTTGCCTTT